>JAVJIF010003260.1:0-372865 GCA_038442645.1 Agave tequilana | reverse complement strand
TCACTCTTGCCCATTTCTTATTTGCTTTCATGGTCATTATTGATGATATGACTTTGAACATTTTTGAAAGGATATCAGATTCAATTTTAGCATGTATCCTTGTGCAGTTGTGTTTGAGAAGTCGTAGTGAAAGAGGGAAGGCTTAGGTAATGACAAAGTGAAAAAGACTTGTGATTATATGATCAGCATAAGAAAGGGAAGATAAGAGGAATTAATGTGTCCTCGTGCTCAAAATTTTATCTACGAGCTTTTCTGTGAGTGGGACTTGTTTTTCGTTGACTGCCATTTCCCGTTCTCAAATTCTAGCATCTTGTCTATCTTTTCTAGTGAGGACAGTAAGTAGAATACTTGCATTATTTTCTTATAATGAAGGGAATGAAATTTGCCCAGTCCATATATTCTTAACGCCATCTGTAATGATAAGTGAAAATGTGAAATTGAAGAAGCCAAAATATACGGGCACGGGAATTTTGGATTGGATTTGGGTATTTGACTTTAAAAGTTCATTTCTCTTGAAAATGAAGATTTTTAGCGTCAAGATTTTTCTATAAGTTGTGTGGTTTATGGAGAGGAATTATGAGGGAGATTCAAATCTTTGTAAAAGTTGCTAATTTTTATATTTTAGTAAGTTTTTGGATCCCACCATCTAAGCTGCTGCATCTATATCTAAACTTTTAGTTGCTAACAACTTTGTCACACATATTAATTTAGGGCTGTTTCCATGTCAACACCTAAAATTTTTGCTAATTCTATATTCACACTCCAAATCTTTATATTTTCATTTCGACTCCCAAATCTTTTAAGTTGGGACAAAAAAAACCCTCCGTTAGTTGCAGTTCATTTTCTCATGGCGGCGTGGTTAAAATACATTTTTACTCCTAACAAAAATGGTATTACCCCATCAACTCTTGCCCCCCCCCCCCCTCTCTCTCTCTCTCTCTCTCTCTCAGCCTCACTCACTCACTCCCTTGACCTTCTCTTGCTCTGACTCTCTTCCCATCTTCAAAGGAACGGGCTTAGTGATAAATGGGTTTGGTGAGAAATGTGTTTGATGGGAGGAAATAAAGAAAGAAGAGATGAGAGTAATCAGTTCTAATAATATTGTATAATATATAAATCTAAAAAGAGAATATTTCAGGAATCTATTCACGTAAAGACTGCACAATTACTGGAGGGTTTTTTTTTGTCCCCACTTAAAAGATTTGAGGGGTCGAAACGGAACTATAAAGATTTGAGGTGTGAATACGGAATTAGCAAAAAAAAAAGTGTTGATATAGAAAAAAACTCATTAATATATGTGATTAATTTGTTTGTCCAAGCACTTAAAAAAATAAAAATAAATAAATAAACCAGTCTTTTAATTATGTTGAAATGAGCTAATATCAACACTTTCCTATTATAATATTTCCTATCATGGAGCGCAAGTCTCCACCAAAAGCTTGACCAAATTTGTTAACAGCTGTCAGCCTGTAGTGAACTCTCTATGATGATGCCAAATCCTAGTCAAGAAAATATAGAAAGAGACTGCATAGAAAATATAGAAAGAGACTGCATAGACTTGCGTAGAAGGGCAGTTGTTGTTAGGGTAACATGCCTATGGATAATGCAATTTTTCTCATGCAACCAAGGAGCACAATCTAAAATTCTTCTGTACTATGAAAAGGGTCAAAGAAAAGGGTAAGATGTTTGAATGGCTATAAGAAATTGGGATTCCACTTTATGGCACATCATAAATCCAAAAGAGAGTGTTACAACACGGATGGAAACAAGTTAATATTCATTACAACTTTTAAGTTATATTTATTTGGTCCCCCCCCCCCGTGTGTGTGTGTGTGTGTGTGTGGTTGGGGGGCACACGTTTCAAAGAAGATTGATCAAATGGTTAAAACCTAGCCAAGGTGCTTCAAATGAGTAGACTCCGCGCTCGTGCGTGCGTGCGTGTGCGTGTGTGTCTCACAAAAGGTTAGTCAGATGATTAAAACCTAGCCAAGATGTTTTGAATGAGTAGATTGTGTGTGTCTGTGCGCGCATGTGTGTCAAAGAAGATTTAGCTGTTGGTTAAAATGTGGACACACACACACACAGCGTCCCTTTGCCTGCGCGTGTGTTCATGTGCATGTGTGAGCCAATGTTCAAAATAACGATAACGTAATGATAACGTTTTTCTTCTGTTATGTTAACATAGGTTATAACGTAACGCATAACGTAAGTTACATGATTTAATATTTATTTAATAAAAATAAATATATATACTGAATTAAAAAATTATAAATAGAAAAATAATTTTAAAAAATTAAAAAAATATCAAAAAAATAACACATTTAGCAAGTTCACAACAATTTTTAGCAAGTATCACAATAATTTTCACATTCACAAGTTATAATTCATAATTTCATTTACATAAACAATAATATGATCCGCATATTTCATTATAATTAATAATTTTTATCATGCTATTCATTATTTTTTATCATGTTATTCATAATTTTTCAAGTTATAATTCATAATTCCATCTACATAAACAATATGATCCGTATATTTCATTATAATTCATAATTTTTATCATGCTATTCAATTACACAAAGATTCATAATTCAATCATAATTCATAATTTCTTAGTCACTCTATTCATTATAATTCATAATTCAATTTATAATATGCTATTTAATTATCCCCCGTGTCCTTCACTCTCTCCGATATTTTACCCCTGATCTCTCTGCTCTCCCCTCATCACTCTCTCTACTCTCTCTCCCCTGCGATCTCTCTCCCCTCGCCCGATCTCTCTCTCGACTCTCTCTCGATCGCTCTCTCTCCCCCTCAGGAAAGAAAGCAGAGAGAGATCGGGAGGAAGAGATCCGGGAGGGAGACTGAAGAGAGAGAAGAGAGAGCTTACATGTGCTTGGAGACGGAGAATCACGCTTGGAGATGACGTCGGCGAGAACCAACACTACAGAGAACCACCAGAGGTAGTTCGTCTTTTGTTGTCAACCAGAGAGAGGTATGTCTTCTTCTTTCTTCTCGACGGCGAGGTTACAGAGAGGACGACGAGCGAGCGAATTTGTGGGGATTTTTTTTTGCCATAGACCGGGAGAATATGGGGACTTTATAAAAAGTTGACTTGCACCATAACGTAGGTTACAGTGTGTTACATTAATAACGTAACGTAACGTAAGTTACGGGCAAAATAACCATAGTTATCAAACATTAGGTTTTTTAGACCTGTTACATGACAATTGGTCGACGTTACGTTATATAACGAGTTATAACGGGTTACATAACGGGTTTTTAAAACACTGGTGTGAGCTTGTTATTTGTGTCACAGAAGATTGGTCAGATGATTAAAACCTAGCCAAGATGCTTTGAATGAGTAGACCACTGATGATATGTGAACACATATCTTACCGTTGGAAGGATGTGTATACATGCATATTATTTCTATTTCTTTTTAGTTTGTTGCTAAAAAATATTAAATCCAGATTTTGTACACGTTCTTAATCCATTACCTGCACTTTGCAATCTATACTTTTATGTGTTAATTTGGCTTTTTTGTGCATGCTTATTTGTTTCATTTTGATGCATGAAGGAAAAACTAAATGGGCATTCTAGAGGGACCTGTTATCTGCCGCTCTGTTGTTGACAGAAAGCACACAAGAGTTTCTGTTCCTCTGCTTAAAACTCCTTTGGCAAAGACTAGGCTTCTTGGTAGCGGATTTGGGGGTGGAAAGGGAAATGCAGAGGAACTATTAGGGTTGGTGCTCCTTCATATGCACCATCCGAGAGGAAGCATGGAGCTGTCACTTGTAGCTTCAGTTCATCTTCCGATGGCAATGGCAGCATGGCTGGGAATTTCAATGAGAGTGATGAAGATTACCTGAACTCCAGTGTGATAGAAGCTGGTAAGTGACTTTAATTCTAGCTCTTGTACTTTGTATCGTCATTGGACTCTTTTTCCTTCTTCAAGACGATGTTAGTCCTTTTGTGCTTTTAGATTCATGATACAGTGAATTGGTTTCAAACTGATCTGATTATTTGATTAGTTAGGTTCTTAATGTTTCAATTTATTTCGCAATTTCTATTTTATTTATTTAGACCTAAGGACATAATTTCTGTGTAGTTGACTATCATTTTTTATATCACCTTCTTGTTCTTTTAGTAAACAAACTTATAGGATGTAAACTGGGCAGCATCATCTGGGAAATGGAATATGATTTGCATGTTGAACCAATGACATCAAGATATATTTGTTACTACCTTGATGATAAACGGCAAGTTTGATATCATTTAGGCAACCTGTTGATGTTGTATCATTTATTATCTCCTATTAAGATGTGAATTTTAATCATGTTATCATATACCCACCTACATAAAATGGTATGCTCAGATAACAAAATGATTTTAACATACCAGCTTCTGCTTCATCTCTTTTCCCTCCTTGAAAGTTTTCTAGGCTTGAACCTTGAGCCTTTAAAGCTTGCTATTAGCTACAGACCCAAGCCAATCTCTAGACTGTGACCGAGTTGTATGACTTGTATCTTACAAGAATTTGTGAATGGAACAAACAATCAATGTTCTTAATGTTAGTATTTTGAGTGCCTCATATTCATTGGAGAAGAATACAGGTTCAGGTGGATATCAAAGCACGGACGTGTACAGGATTTGTGCATATTATTAATCGACTATAGGTCTTATTAGTCGACTTATGTTTAGCCCAGTCGACTTATACTTGGGTATAGTTGACTAGTGCTTGTCAACAGAGAGTTGGGGTTCTTGAATTTTGTCAGAGTAGTCGACTAATAAATGGCTATAGTCGACTAATACATGTTATTAGTCGACTTATATTAAGGCCTAGTCGACTAGAGTCGGGTTCTGGCAGTTTCCAAATCTGGTTCTATTTTCAGTTTGGATTGGACTCAGGTTTTCTTCTTTCTCTGAGGCGGTGCTGATTGGATTGTTGAAGTTTGAATTGGACTAGGATTATCCTAGGGGCCTATATAAACCCCTTGGGGGTGAAGACAAGTCAAGAGAAGCCAAGTTTATGAGAGATTCCACCATTGAGAGTTGTGAGAGAGAGATCTTCTTGTAACTCTTGTAATTTTTTTCTCTGTTTTCAATAAAGTTTCTCCCCTCCTCCCTGTGGGCATACACTCTTGCCGAACCACGTTAAATCTGGTGTTCTTTGATTGTGTGATGATTAGTCTCAATTGCTTGCTAGTGGTATATCTTTTACGTTTTCGTTGCCGAGTCTTCAACTCGGTGTTTTCTCTATTGTTGTATCGGCGTTGATCAAGAACACTTGGAACATTTAAGAGCTTTGGATGCAAGCATATAGACTTAGATCTTCGAAACAATATTTTTAAGATGAACACCTCTTGCACCATAGGTACTGCAAATGGTTCAGTGTTTTCTTTTCAATTGGACCAGAATATCAAGAAATATGGTGCTCTGTATATCATCAATGAGTTTTCTTGGTGACTGATTATACAACTCTTGGTGCAGTGGAGGTTAAAAGTGGTTCAGATGGTTTCTTGATAAAATGCGTGATGGCAGAAATTTAAGATGTGTTCACAACAACCCTCAGGGAGGACACCTGCCAGACTATGCACCTCACCCTGCTATTGTATTAAAGATGGAGGATGGAAGTGATCTCCTTCTGCCTATCATAGTTTGTAAGCATCATATCAAGTTTATGGTTTATTACTCATTTCCCATCTTCCATGAGTTACCATCCAGATTATTTTTTCCAGTGGAAATGCCAAGTGTGTTGCTAATGGCTGCAGTTCGCAATGTTCAAATTGTAAGTTCCTGTTATTCTTATTATGCGGAATTTGAAGTTAAAAGTTGTATTACAAATTGGATCTTCAGCATTTGTTGACAGCCTCTAAAATATTGATATGAAATTGTTTATGCTTTCAGGCTAGGCCTACTGTGTATCAAGTAGTGAAAGACATGGTAGAGAGGATGGGATATGCAGTAAGTTGATAACTTCATTATGCAATTTTTATCAGTTAATTTTTTTTTCTTTTCTGTCTTGGTAGTGTTTCTGCACCTAATTGTATCAATTGTAAATCAATTATTTGACAAACAATATTGATGCTCATTGACTAGTAAAATGCTTCTACATGTACAACTGCACTCTTTTTGTCTGTACTGTAGAGAATATGGGCTTGTTGTGTCACCACAATGTTGGTTATAATAGATAGTTAATCCTGTCATCATCCTTTGCTGGAGTTCTAATTGCTCACAGAAATTCCTTAATAACAGAGGTTATATTTCTCTTAGGTACAACTTGTTCGTGTTACTAGAAGAGTACATGAGGCATACTTTGCACAATTGTACCTTGCAAAGGCAAGTTCTAAAATTTTACCTCGTTTTGCTAAAGTTGAGCTATTCCCTGAGGAAAAGGCCTAAATCAGAATTTTTGAGGTGCCTCCAGGTTGGAAATGAGAAAGAGAGAATCAGTTTTGATCTCCGACCTTCTGATGCAATTAACATCGCTGTTAGATGCAAGGTATGCTCTGTTCTGTTTAATCCAATAGCTACTGGTATGTGATGTTGCCTAATCATCTAATTTTTAAATATTGAATGGCTCACATGGGTAGTGCTGGCTATATACTTGATTTCTTCATAGCAGGATAACCCATCATGAATTAATGTCAGTACTTAATTCTGGCTGATCCAATGTTTTCAGTCGTGGAAGTTCTGGATAGCTTGTAGTTACTTTTAATCTAGTTTTGGATAAGGTTAATGAGCACCTTTCCTTTTAGATGTATTCCCAATCCTTGAAGCGAAGGAAATTTGACCTGATTTTATCAAGCATGCTCGGTGACTTTCTCTGAAGGTGTTGGATTATAAGAAAGAAAAAAAGAAAAAAACTGCTAAGGAAACACATTTCTTTCAGCCAGTTAAAACCTCTCTATCATAACTATTGCAATAAATCTCAATGTTGTTTTAGTATTTCACTGTTGTATCACGTTTTAATGTTTCTTTCTGTCCCTTTTAGCTAATGATGAATGGCAACTGTTAATTTGGCTATCATATGAGAAATGGGCTTTTTTGGCCCCTGTTTAACACTTCTGGTCAATATGTGCTCAATCTATTTGCAATCCATATACTTTGATTATTACATGCTAAATAGACTAGGATCAATGTTTATGCACGTAATCTGATGCTATGCTCCATTGAAACGCAGGTTACTAATTTCACTTGTTGTGGAAAAAAAAATTCACTTTTATGCTTTAAGTCCTTATTTCTTTTATCTCTAATTTCTTCTTTCATGTCTTGAATGTCTAGAGGAAAATGTTTTTCATTTATAGAAGCATTTATACCTAATGAATAAGGATTTAATCCATCTCCTATTAGAGAGAGTTAATAAAGATTGTTATCTAAGTTTCTTCATCATGCCTTACTTTTATGCATGTTTAAAACCATTATATGAAAATAAAGCTGACATCTATCTCCAGTCCATCCAAGACCAACATATCTAATGGCATTGTTCCTTTGGCTAACAAATGCCGAGTGACTCATGTAAAAGAGTGCTGATAATGGTATGTAATACAACAAAAAGATAAAGGAAAAGAAAGATGAGTTTATTTTGCTGGTCAAATTCCACATTGTTCTACAACAAAAACAATAATAGTGTGATACAAAGAGTATGACTTGACATTTGCTGAATGCTGTTACGGCTAGGATACACAAGCACTCAGTGTCAAGTTATGGCCAATTATGGTGGAAAGTCAATAACCTAGGTGTTGTGGTATGGGCATCAAAGGATAAGTCTCTGCATGAACTCAGTACATTCTAGTATTATCAATCTCTTGTCATTATCATCATTACATCATCCTTTGCATCGTCATCATTTGAGCTGTTTCCATGAACATGGGTACAACCTGAAATGCTATATTACGGAACATTTGAAGCTCTTTAAGTGGATGAATGGAATAAAGGAAATTACTAGCTGCCGCCCAGGTCTGAATAGAAAGAGAATTGGGAAGGAGGAAAATAAAAAGAGGTAGAGAAGAGGAATAGCCCAAAAAAAAAAAAACCCCAGTCTTTAATACAAACACACCTCATTCTTCACCATTCATGTTCTAATTTCTCAATGAGATTTGTCCCTTATATAAGCTATTACATGATTAAAGCATGACCCTTTGAATGCTATAAGCCTATAACTGACTACGTATAAAAAGCATCACTAAAGCATGCCTCTTGGGACATCATAACAAAATTTAAGAAATTACTTCAGTTGCCCGTTTAATGGAGACTGAAAATTTTAAAAGTAACTCCCATTTGACTTGAGCATGCATTTAAAGAGCACAAGCCTACTTCACTTTCCCCTGGTTTGGAAGTACTTGATCCTTGACAAGTGGCTTTGCTTTCAGCTTGGAACATTTTTCTCGGTCATATTTAACCTCCTATAGATCTCTCTTCCTTTCTTGTATGAGACTAAAGTCCCACTCAACCCTTTGTTAATGGATGCTTTAAGCCGAATTTGGGCCACAGCCAAGAATGTCCACCTTGGCTCATATCAAGCAAGCTTGAACCTTGGAGATCACCTGTCACAATCTCCACCTTGGATTATGCTCCTTCACTGCACGCGCTGCAAGTATGGACAGAGAATTGCCACTCATGTGAGCTAGCTAGCTCAACCCCTAGAAGGCAACCAAGTTGTGATACTTTCACTTACTCTGCAAGTTTTTTTTGACGTCGTGATGCAATGCGAGCTTGAACTGGTTGCAACTGTCCCAAATTTGGCATTATGCCTCAACAAATTGTAACACCCAGCAAAACCAAGATACAGATCTGCTGGCCAGCTTGCTTCATAATATGACTCCATGATGGCAATGGCCCACACCGATCACACACAGTTGTTAATCATGTGTCCAAGAATCATTTCCATGGGCCTTGACATCTTCTGTAATGGCAAAGGCCCAAGATTTTTGATGGATGTTCAACTAAAAAGCGCAGAATGATCCAAAATTGAAACACCTTTGGAGTCTTTGTTTCCATCATGTTTGACCATTTATCCATCTCTTTGCCTTCCCAATGTTGGACTAAAAGTTCCACCAAAAGCTTTTGCATCAAGTTGGATCCAAGAACAAGTTCAAAAAGTCATGGATTGATGCATTCTTTTTAAGAGATGGCTGTCGCGGTGGAGATGGATTGGCTGGAGGAATCAATAATGAAGTGTTTTTTTTGATGGATATTGAAATAGATGGTGGATAATGGGTATGACTTGCGATATAAATAAGTAAAACCCACGGGAAGAAGCTGCTAATACCATGCCGATATGGAGACTTTAGGAAGGCTGCATATAGATGTGTCAATAACATAAATTGCTCAACAAGAAACTGATTGCAAAGTCGGAGGGTTGCACGAAGTAAAGATGAGGGGTGGGGCTGTGTAGGGAGGATAAGCAAATGGTCAATTGCATTTAAATGTGCTGTCTGCAGGCATGTTAGCCTGCGGAAAAAATATGGCTCTGTGCGCATCTCTTTAAGGATTATCTATGCTTGGAACTGGAAATTCATCAAAGAGGAGGATCACTTCCTCCAATATGCTAGAAATGGATAAAAAAGAAAAGCTGAATTTTGGATTTTTTGAGAGGAAAAGATCCTGTTTTTCCCCCTTAGTATTGAATATAGTGAGTTCATTGGTCGAAGATATTTTCTTCTTCCAACTTTATTCTTCACTTCTCTCTTGATAATTCAAAATTACAAAGTAACATTGCACAGACTGGGAACTGGAATTTTTTTCTTTTCTTTTAGATATGTTGATTTGTGAGTTTCAGAGATTGTGGAGAGGTTTTTGAGATTAAATTGAATTGTATAAAATTGCGTTGATGTGGTGGATGGTTTTAGAGAATTGGTTTTAGGGCTTGTTTGCGGCAAAATTAAATTGTCTGCTGAACGCTGAATTTTCGCAAACAGATGCTGTTGGATAGAGTCGAACATGGCTATTTTGTAAAAGAAAAACTGACCAAACAATAATAAACATGAATGAAGGTTCAGATATAAGATCTAGACAGATTAGGACAACAACAAAATACAGAATTTAGGATTTCAAATGGTCTATGTGATGTGAAACAAAAGGGGGTCCACGGATTTTGAAAAAAAGATGAGAGATGAAAAAAATAGCTAATGATTATCTAATGGATAAGTAAAAAAGGCCTTCCACCTTCCTGGATCTCACACCGCTTCTTGCTGCACATTCATCAATCTTGACCTTACGCTGCTTCACACCACGCGCTCGATGTTTGCTTAATAGCTGGGACTTCACACCTTGTCAGAGGCACACCCTCAAGGGAAAAAACTTCACACTCAGTCATGAGAGGCACACCCTCAAGGGAAAAAATCACAAAATATTTTTTTCTTTCAAAATTATGTTCTCCTTATTGAAAACAATAGTCTTTAAATAGACTTACAACTTATTCAATTCTCTCTCACAGTCGATGTGAGACGAAAATAAAATACAAGAGTAAAATAAACACAAGACTACTAAATAAAAATATAGACTCAGACTCGAAACATAAAGAAGCTGACTCGATGTCCCCTTCATTCTTGCCAGGTGGGAAGAACTCGACCCCATCGAGTATGCATGATATGGTGGTGACTCGATACTAAATTTGAATCTGAAGCTGTTGTTGATCTTTCTGATAATGTTGCAGATATGATGCTGGAGAGGTTGTTGAGATCTTTGACTGATGAGGATGATATTGTGGATGAGATTATTGAGATCATTGGCTATTGAGGAGGTTGCTGTGGAGGAGATTGGTGAGATCTTTGGCTCTTGAGGAGGTTGTTATGAAGGGATTTGATTTTTGTAGCTAAGAGGGAGATTGGTGGTTGAAATTTTCATACGAGGGAGGAGATAAAAGAGATTGGGATTTGAATTTCTTTTGGAATTTTGACAAAAGAGATGAAAAAGAAAGTGAATGAAGTAACAAATTACACCGGCTCCTCACCGAAATTATCAATTCATTTCAACACTCGCAATGAATGGTTCAAACAAAACCGTACCGATTTCACACCGGGAATCTTTTCAACAATTTTATTTTCACTACTCATTACTTTTTTTTAACTATGCTCTGATATCAAATTATTGTGAAACAAAAGAGAGGATCTACGGATTTTAGAGAAAAGATGAGAGATGAAAGAAATAACTAATGATTACCTAATGGATAAGTGAAAATGGGCTTTCACCTTCTCGAATCTCACGCCGCTTTACGTCACAGGCCCCTCGACCTTGATCTCACGCCGCTTCACACCGCACGCTCGATATTAACTTCACAGTTAGTGTTTCACACCCTGCCATGGGAAGTACGCCCCTCAAGGGAAAAAACTTAAAATATTTTTTTTTTCAAAATTCTAGTCCCCTTTTATTGAAAATAACGGAGTCTTTAAATAGACTTACAACTTATTCAGCTCCTTCTCACGGTCGATGTGCGACTAAGGGCGTGTTGGATGCAAGGAAGTGGGCGGAAGTAAGGAACTGGGGAAGTATAATTGCTCATTACCCTATCTATCCAAACACCAGAAAAGGAAAATAAGAAAACCCCTTTTCCTTTTTTCATCTCTCTTTTACACAACCATTTCCTCACTTCCAGAGTGCTACAGTTAATTTTGTGGTCATGTAAATCTCATTTATATAAGTTGTAGCATAAAACAGTTAATTTTTGGTCATGTAAATCTCACTTGCGTTCTAATTACAATTTATTTTTTATTTTTCTTAATTATTTTTATTTTAATATTATTTTGCGGTCAACTTTGTGGTCAACTTTTTCACTTCCACTTTTCATTACCATCCAAACACCGGAAAGACAAACATTTTCCAAATCACACTTCCCAACAACATCCAAACACCGGAAAACTTACTAACCAATTCCCAAGTTCCAACAGGAACTAATACCACTTCCTCACTTCCTTACTTCCTCACTTCCACCCTTAACCAAACAGGCCCTAAAATAAAATACAAGAATAAAATAAATACAAGACTACTAAATAAAGAAAATACTACTCGGACTCAAAACAAAAAGAAGCCGACTCGGTGTCCCCCATCATTTGTGTTTTTTGTTCAAGAAAAAATTTGTTCAGAGCTTCTTTCCGATGCCCCTAGTGGTCAAAACTTGGTGTTGCACTGAAAGTTGGTTTATTTTATTGTCTGGAAGCTTCCAGACCGCCATTGCCCTTTGTTTTAGATCTTCAGATTTTGACTGAAGATCTGCAGTTTTTGAAATTGTCAGTAATCCTATTTTCCTAGATCAAACTACATATTCACAAGATGCATAACATGCACTTGTCCTGTTACCGTTAAATTTGAAGTAGTTTTAATGGACATACGCTCTTTTAACTTTTCTCATAAACTCTTCCTTTTGTTTTTATGTAAACCATACAGGTGCCCATACAAGTCAACCGGCATGTTGCATATACTGATGGGATGAGAGTGGTGGAGCCAGCTAAGGCAGCAGTACCGCACACTGCCTCAGATGGATTATTGTTTCAGGAACTTGATCGGTAGAGTTTCTAATTTTATTCCTTATCCATGGATTAAAACATGTCAAAAAATGTGCTCAATTTTTGTGAAACTTTAGAATGCTTATTTTGCTTTCTACTGACCCTTGTTGATTAAGGATATACCAAGCACTTCTTTATCCTGTACAGACTACTTAAATAATCTAAGTAACCAGATTCAAAATAATCATTCTGAGTTGGATGGGTTATGACTTTGTTAGGCCCGATGGTCAGCCTTGTTTGGAAACCAAAGAGTTTGACCTAGTTCGGAACATGCTGATTGCTGTTGTTGAGGAGCGATACAAAGATGCTGGTAATGAAATAATTTCCTTTTGTAGCCTTATATATCTCTCATGCCTCTGCTGCCACTATCCATGTTCCAATTGACATTTTCTTCTTTATTGATGTATTTACTTTGTTGTTATGCATGGTCTAAATAAATAAAAACCATATAATCATTTCACAAAGTTCCTCAAGAGAGGTATATCCATGACATAAGCTGCTAGATGACTGGCCTTGAGTTAATATGATGCAATAAATGTTTGTTTGTTTTTTTTTTTTTTTTTGCATGTATGGGATCACATTCATTTGTGAAGAGTTTTTAAAATTTTCTTTTGACTATTTCAGCTCAATGGAGGGACAAGCTTTTGCAACTCCAGTCGAAGAAAAAGAACTGGGCATGATAGGTTTGACATTTTAGCTTTCTTTATTCAGAAATTGGTATCTCGATCTTGAAACTGAAAGCTCTTGTTTGTCTGTAGGTTTTTGATCTGGCATGGTGGGGCTTTACATGGATACCTGTACATAATGCTTATTGTTTGGAGCCTTCCATGCCAGTACATATCACGTACATAAAATATATATACCGAGCTGCCAGCTTTGTAAATATTATGTGTAGATGACAGCTTTTAATATTAAATGTCTTATGATTAATGTGTCAGAGAACGGATGGAACTACTTTCTTTATATATTAGCAATCAGTTCTTGTTATTAGCTGCTGAATGGCCCTTTGTTTGCCATGCAGTTGTTTGGAAACATTCAAAGATAGCTCTCCGCACATATTTCATTATTCAATGCGTCAAGATGCTGTGACTTATTAAGATGCATTATTAAGATGCAAATATGTGAAAGATACAATTTGATATGTGTTTAGCAAAGTCTTAGTTTCCTTGTCAGATAACATTGACTACCTTCATGAGGTTCAGTTTTTGTTCTCAAAGTGATGATGATGAGCAATTGTCGAATTGGTAGCACTTGGTTAGATTTCAAATAGAGAACATGTTTCTTCTTTTGAGGAGAGAAGCCTGCAGGTTTTGACCTCCAGCGTGCTTGACCTAACCCAATTAAGCCTCATGGTTTAATGCACCGAGCTTTGTTTCTTTTCCATTAATCTTCTTCCGCCTCTTCTTTTGTGGGCATGTGTGCATGGATGTTAAAGTGCATGAAAGCCATTGATTTCTGATCGAACTTTATATCGAACTTTTTAACTCATCTTACATCTAAAGTTGGAGCGGTGCGGCTTGAGTCTGGACCGTATTGATTTGCACCATAGAGCTGCTGATTCTCAAAAATGCCTAAGTTTGATCCTTTTTGACGTCTTCAAGAGCTGTTATGAACTAGCATTGCATCCTTCAGATTGAACCGTATGTTGCATATCTTGCGTTTGTGAGAGTTGGGCTCTATGTACATCTTGTACAGTGGTTATTCTTCTTGGATTTAGCAGTGCTTTTGTTTGCAGATTGACTATGATCTTCCCCTTAACCTCACTGAATGGAGACTTGTGTGACAGCAGAGGTGGATCCCAGATGTCAGTCTGAGACTGCGGCGGCTCAAAAAATTTTCTCAAAGCTCAACAGTTCAAACCTCAAGCAGGCAATGTTGAAAGTGTCAGACATTTTGCTAGATTAGATAGATTGAGATATGCAGCTGGAGCTTCCAATGACCCAACTTGAGCCCAAACCTGCAGGAAGTTCTGGACAAGCATTTGCTCACCAAACACTAAAGATATTTATACCAAGTGATAGGAGGACCCCATTTTACACCTAGCAACAGCTAGATTATTTTTATTTTATCTATTTATTTATTTTGAGGAATGCAACAACTAGAGTAAATATACCAGAAAATAATATCGGTTGGATAACAGGTGAGCAGCAAAAATATTATAAAGTTTGAGGTGTATTAATGGTTTCCTGTAAATTGGGTCTCTTGATGGTGAAAGATCACCAGCAAGCAGACAAATTGATGAGTAGGTGGAGAATGCCATCCTCACACTGTTGTGCGCCGATGACAACAACCAATAGAGAATCACACAATCTCCAGCACAAAGAACAGCCCAAATCACACGAAGAACACACAATCGCAAACAACAGATCTAACGAGGTTCGGCCTCAATGCCTACGTCCTCGGACAATCAATGGAGAGAGTTTTCAATTTAGGAAGATGATTACAATGGCTCTAAGTCTCTTTGAATGCAAGAGAACTTAGGGCTAATACTTTTTCGCAGAGATACAAAACCCTAGGATCAACATAGGCTTAAATACCTCATACAGCGGATCAGCAGATTTAACCCAGAACCCGACTGTCGGTCGACCGGGCCGGTCGACCGACTTCCTTATACCGGTCGACCGCGACGGTCGACCCAAGAAACCCGAGAGTTGGGTTTGTCAGTCAGGGTTTTCCGGTCGACCGGGCCGGTCGACCCAGAAAACCCGAGACTTGGGATCTGTCAGTCAGGCACTGCGGTCGATCGGGCCGGTCGACCGCTTCAACCTCTGTGCATGTTGTGCACGTCGGTCGACCGGACCGGTCGACCGACCCTGCCTGATTATGCTGCTGCTGCTGTTTTCTGCTGCTGTTCACTTTGCCTTCCGTCGTCGACTTCCTTGGCGATCTCCTCGACGCGACCCATGGCAATCCAGCAATCCAGTCAGCTTCTTAGGTAATAATCTCTCTCTTTCCAACAATTCTCCACCTCGGCGAAGATTTCCAAATCTGAGCCGAACTCCAACGAATCCTAGTCCATCACCTGGCGAAATCGACACACGATCTCGGCGAAACTGACACATGATCTCAGCTTGCGCGCACCGGTCAAAATCGACACACGATCTCGGCGAAATCGACACACGATCTCTGCTTGGAATCTTTAGCTCATCTATTCCTGGAAAACATCGCACATGTCTTCCCTTGCACTTCACCTTAGGAGAATTTTCATACATGCCGATCACCAACATGGCTTTTACTTCGCAACTTCACGACCTCACGAAGACTTCCTTATGAGCCAACACTGACTCTCCACTGACCAGCTCTATCTAGTCTACCTGTCTTCCACTGACGGTCCAACCAACTCTGCGTAGAACACACCAAACATCATCGGCTTCAACTGGATGCACACCACTCCTCATGCAAGCTCAACATCTTCTAACCGGAAGATAAACCTGTTCATCGAGATCACAACACCTCACCTCTCCGTGAAGTCCAACTGGCCACAACGCTTCACCTCTACGTGAAGCCTCTCCACCTCTACGTGAAGCTCCAAACGGCCACACCTCTTCACCTCTACGTGAAGATCCAAACAGCTTCTCGAGAACCCAAATAGCTTCATAAGAGTTGCATCACCAAATGGCTGCGCCTTTACGGCTGCCTACGTACCTTTGTCCAAAAGGATCAAGCCAACCGTAATTCATTAAAATGAGCTTCAACAAGCTCAAACAATGGTACCTCTATTTGCAGCAGCGAACCTGTCTGACAGAGTCATATGAACCTCTTCCCGACCATCATGGAGAATAACGGCCTTCAGCTTCAGCTTGTCACAACCACAAGCTTGAGATTCATGCTTCTTTCTCCACAAGCGTGGCTTCACCTTAGTTCCTATGGCTGCAAATAACTCGACATCCTCAACAATGTCGTCAACCTGTTCAGCATCACCTTTGGTATCACGAACTCCACCCGGTGTCACCTCCGCTGAAGTATCCTTTGATGCCGAACCAACTGGAGATGATGGAGTAGCATCAACCTCCACCCGCTGCAATCCTTCCTTGGTCTCCGTCCTCTCCACCTGCTGAGAGACAGTGGACTTCAACACTGAAGTCTCTCCAATGTGACATGCCTGCTTATCACGATCTTCTTGTCTTCGGGGTCCCACAACCTGTAACTGTTTCCCTTGACACCTAAATAGACAAACCTCTTTGCTCGCGGATTCACTTTGCCATTCTTGGCACTGAAGTAGGCCGGACTTCCAAACTCCCGCAGCACACCATGACCTTGAGCAGCTTCTCCAGACCAAATATTCAGTGGAGCTCTACCTCCAATTGCAGTCGATCTGTTCATGAGATGGCTAGCATACTCAGTCGCCTCAGCCCAAAACGACCTGTCTAATCCTGCATTAGACAACAACCGCCGAACCTCCTCCAGCAAGGAACGGATTACATCTTTAGCCAACCATCTGTACCTGTTGTGAAGTGAGTTGCAATCCCTGTGTTCTGACCAAATTGTAGGAACTGGTACATGTCCTTTCCAACATTACCAATATGAAGCTCCTTTATCTTCCTACCTATCTGCCTCTCCATTCTTTCTCTCCACTTCATCAACACATCTAGGGCTTCTCCCCTTTGTCTCATCGGATATATCAAAACCTGCCTAGATGAACCATCAATAAACGAGACAAAGTACCTGTGACCTCCAAGCGATGTCGTCTTAGCAGGTCCCCATACGCTCATGTGAACACAATCAAGAAGATCTTCATTTTGATGAGTACTGGTGCTGAATCTCACCTTCTTCTTGTCCAGAACGCTGTGTCCACCTTCCAACTTGCAGGTAGCAGCACCTTCCATTTCCTTCTTTGCAGGAGCTCGTAAAGACTTTTCTTCTTCCTGTCCGACCTTTCCCTGCCAAACTTCCGGGCCACCTTTATCTGAAGAACTCGAAGTCTCCACCTGATCTATCATCATACTACCCTTCAAGTAGTAAAGATTTTCTCGGCGGACGCCCTTCATCACCACCATCGAGCCCTTGATCATCCTGAGATCGCCATCTCGAACAGATATCACCATGCCCGATGCTTCCAAAGTGCAACTGAGATAAGATTGCTTTTTAGATGAGGTACATACCTCACCTCCTTCAACTCTCAAACTATCCCATCATCCATCTTGATGCGAACTGTACCCATCCCTTCTATATTACACGGATGGTCATCTCCCATGACCGTGTAGCATCCATCCAGCTTCTCAAAGCTAGAAAATCAGGCCCTGTTCGGGCACACATGATAGGTGGCTCTGCTATCCAAGATCCACTCAGCACTATCTGAGTTACTAATAGTAGGTGTAGTAACCGAGAGAGAGAACACTGAAGAGTCATCATCCGATCCATCCGCCTGTGCGAGATTCGCCTCGGTCTTTGACTCCACCTTCTTATCTTTGGCCTTAGGGCATTCTGCTTTCCAGTGTCCTAATTCCTTGCACAAGGCACACTGATTCCTCTTCAGATTTCTGAAACCCGGCCTGGATTTCGATCTTCCTCTAATCTCCTTTCCCTTCCTTGATGAACCTCTGCCTCTTACTTCCAATGCCTCTGCCGATGAACTTGTCTGAGAAGGATGTCTTTCATTCTTCCTTGTTTCATAACTCATCAATGAAGACGACACCTCATCATAATCCAAACTCTGCCTTCCATTAATGAAGGTCAGTGTGAATGTCTTGTACTCCTCTGCAGGAAGTGAATTCAAAAAGATGACCGCCTTATCTTCCTCTTCTAGCTTGACATCCAAATTCAGCAAATCTGTAAGAAGCTCGTATATCGGTTGATGTGCTCATTGACTGTGCTCCCCTTCTTCATCCTGAACTGATACAGCTTACTCTTAAGCTGCAACCTGGACTCTACACTCTTCTTCAGGTACTTCTTTCAAGGGTTTCCCACAGTTTCTTTGCTGACGTCTCATGTTGCACAAGATATTTTATGTCTTGTGACAAGCATGAATGTATCAAGCCACATGCCGATCTGTTCATCTTCGCCCACTCTTCATCAGTGGTAGTGTTCTTCTTCCTCTCCAATAGGAGAGTGTCTTCGAGGTTTGATGCATTCAGCGCATCCATAACCTCACATCTCCACATGCCGAAATTGTTAGTCCCATTAAACTTAACAACTTCAATCCTTGGGTGATTGTTCATTGCCTTAATAGATGCAGTTACTTCTGCCATTTAGATTTCCCTGATCCTCTATCTACGCGGAAGATCAACTACCTTGAAATAGATCTATACACAGATAAAAATATGATTTTTACCTGTCCCACGAAACCCTAGATCGAGTTTCTCACCAGATCTACTCCACCACGGATTCAACGAGCCCTCCTTGAGTCCTTCTGAGATCGACACACGATCTCCACCGGATCCGATCTCGAGCCCTCCGAATCCTCAGAAATCCCAAGCGTAGCCTGGATGCTCTGATACCACTTGTTGTGCGCCGATGACAACAACCAATAGAGAATCACACAATCTCCAGCACAAAGAACAGCCCAAATCACATGAAGAACACACAATCACAAACAACAGATCTAACGAGGTTCGGCCTCAATGCCTACGTCCTCGGGGCAATTAATGGAGAGAGTTTTCAATTTAGGAAGATGATTACAATGGCTCTAAGTCTCTTTGAATTTAAGAGAACTTAGGGCTAATACTTTTTCGCAGAGATACAAAACCCTAGGATCAACATAGGCTTAAATACCTCATACAGCGGATCAGCAGATTTAACCCAGAACCCGACTGTCGGTCGACCGGGCCGGTCGACCGACTTCCTTATACCGGTGGACCGCGACGGTCGACCCAAGAAACCCGAGAGTTGGGTTTGTCAGTCAGGGTTTTCCGGTCGACCGGGCCGGTCGACCCAGAAAACCCGAGACTTGGGATCTGTCAGTCAGGCACTGCGGTCGACCGGGCCGGTCGACCGCTCCAACCTCTGTGCATGTTGTGCACGTCGGTCGACCGGACTGCCTGATTCTGCTGCTGCTGCTGTTCACTTTGCCTTCCGTCGTCGACTTCCTTGGTGATCTCCTCGACGCGACCCATGGCAATCCAGCAATCCAGTCAGCTTCCTAGGTAATAATCTCTCTCTTTCCAACACACACAACCTAGCTAATCTTCAAATTGTACATTCTTGGTTGTCAGTTGTAATATTATTGGATTTGGTTCATTTTCTATTAGAAGTTGGTGCCCCTCTCCTTACAACTTAAAATTAGATTATTGCTGAAATTTTTATTCTCTTTTTGTATCAGTATTCTTTCTTTAGGTAATTCAATTCGTTGTCTTTATTATGATAGTATCTCCTCATATATATACCATTTGGAGGGCAGTGAGTTAGCATGACTCAAGTTGTAACATCAAGATTGCTGGTTAAATATGAAAAATAACTTTAGCATATGATATGTAGATTTTTGTTTTCTCATGTTGAGATTTTAGTTTTCCTTTGTTGGCTCCTCAAGTTTCTTTGTTTTAGCTGGTACTCAAAGTAGTTATCTTTGTTTTTTTATTAAGAATTTATTGTTTAATAAGCATGTCTCTTTCTATCTTGACTCTTGAGATCTAATATAGATGAACAACAACAATAAAGCTCTTTTGCCATAGATTTTTTTTTTTTTTTTAAAGATGAGCTCCTAAACACTGTTTGTCGCGTGATCCATTAGTATTCTCTGATATGTACAAGAAATTTTGTGTCCTCAATGCAGTAACGTTATTATCAAAATGCTGAATGAAATTGATTAGCAATTTAGAGAAATATATTTCATATCAAGTTGTTTTAATTGCACTAACAAGAATGCAGTTATGTAGATCCAACTTCGAGGTGACACTAATGGTCCAAAGTCAGGGGAAAATATCTCCTAAAAACAAAAATGTTACGTTTATGGTCATTTTATTTTAGAGCACGTACAAAAATGGCATTTTCAAGCATCAAATGAATCTGTAGCGTGATTCATTACTAGGCTCATAAGAAATTAACACAACCCTGAGGAATGTTTTCTTCTTTGTTTTTTTTTTTTTTTTTTTTTTTTTAATTTTCCTTGTTCTTTGTAAGAAAGGCCGTAGCCAAGTGAAGTTTTTTTCTGATGGGATAGCCAAAGAAAAGTTAATTGGCTACACGTAAACATCGATAATGGTTCTTAGTAAATTATCTTTCAGAGATAAACAATTCTTACAGAAATTTTAGGTCAGAGGTAAACGTCTTCTTTGTCTCCTAGTTCTAAAGACATACACAGTAATAAACACTCTTTCTTTAATGATAGTTAGCAAACAAGAGAAGCAAGGCCGGCAATTGTTCTGGAGAAATAAAAAACAGAGACTTGTCCCCACTGATTTGGCCTTAAAAACTAAGTTTTTTTCCGAAAAAAATTCTCAGAAAATAATTAGTTCCAAAAATCGATATATTTTCAAATTAATTTCAAAAACTGACCTTTGGTATGTCACATCGGTGGTATGGCGGCTCGCCCCGCCGGTGACCAGGTTGGTTTTGGGTTCGTCCGGGTACCTTGGATGTATATATTTTTTTGGCTATTTATTTGTTTGTTCAGGGTTGTCAACCCTAGACAAACAAAATTTCATTTTTTTAAAAAAAAAATTGTGTTCGTCCGGGGTTGACAAACCCGGACGAACTGCCTTGGGCTTTTTTTAAAGATCTAAATTTAAAATCACATTAGATCTAAAAAAAAAGAAAAGAAAAGAAAAGAAAGATAAGAAGAAGAGATAAACAAGATAGTTGACGCTTAGGGTTAGGGTTTTTTGGTGGCGGCTAGGGTTTTGGTGGTGACTTTTTTTTTATTTTTATTTTTATATATATATAAGAAGGTGGTGTTGGAAGATGGATGACTCTGATACCTTGTTAAAAAATATAGAGAAGAATATGAGAAAGCTTGATAGGCTCTCTATTTTTTTATTCTTATTTATAATAGATATAAATGTGATACATTGTATCTAAATACTCACATATTTGACATCATGTGATACATTATATCTAAACACATGACAACTCACAATTCTAACAATTATTTTCCATTCTAACATGATGTGACCTCTAGATAGTTCACATTCTGTTACTATTTGATAATTGTGAAATCTAACAATGATTCTATAATGCTTCTCTGCAGAAGAAAAAAATCTGCATTTAAAACTTAGAAAGGCCATTTTCCACTCTATTGCAGTTTGATACTTGGTAATTAAAAAGCAGATATGGTCATATTCATGCTTGTCCATTCAAAAAAATATATATATATCACTTGAAAAAGCTTGTTGTGACATCAGATTTTTGCCCTTCTTATAGTGATAAAGAAGGATTTCAAGCACACTCCAAAGTATAACGAAGGGGCTTGCTGATTCGAGGTTGATTCAAGGTACAGAAACAGGGCTTGGTGATTCAAGGTACAAAGAGTCTTACCGATACAAGTAAATATTTAGTTGAGCTTCTTTTGATATTTATAAAGGAGAGGAATGTGATGTTGAGGAAAGAAAATTATACTGTTATTGTGATCTTTGTATGCTCATTGGTATATATGTTCATTTTGAAGGCTACTTTCCTTCTTTGCAAAACTTTCTACTTTCTTCTTGTCATTTTAATTTAAAATTTTTATTTGTTGTGGAAATTGTGACAAACCTATGAGAATTTCATTAATGCGAAAAATGGGTAAATGAGAGCATAGCTTTTTATGCGGGATACCAAGGAAGAACTTTTAGTTCTTATTTGTGTACAATGACATTTAATTCTAGGCTTTTCAGTTAGCAATATGTTCATGTATCCAAATGGTACATTATGTAAAAAGTCGCAACCAAATTTGCATATGGATAGGGCCTGGGTTGTTTGACTCAGATACTGAATGTTACAATTTGAAAACTAATCGAATGAACAGAAACTGTTACAAGCAATTACTATATGATTTAGTCTTTAATTTTATTTGCCATTTGCATGTTCAAAATATAATCTTGTCTTTTCAGCATAACAAGTAGTATGTCAAATGAAACGAACTGCAACTTTTATTGACAAATCAATTGAGATAATGAACTTTATGGATCTCTCATAAGGAGGAGAAAAAATGAATTGAGGTAACATCTATCTGAATAATCTTTAATTAATGCAACTTTCTTAGAACTACTACCAGGTGAGCACCATTTATCTCGTCTTTGGCCATTGCTTCACTGAGTAATTCCCTGTAATATTTGAATAGGGTTTCAATGATCCCTTCTCCAAAATGATGAGCAATCATCGATTCTTGAATCGCTCTTGTAGCCATTGATGTGTTTGATGCATCCTCCTCTGTATTTCCCGTATTTGTGTTCAATTCGTATACTTGTATATGATCAATTGCAAAAGATCCTGCTTTTTCTACTACATCTTCTATTTCCTTCAGTGATGGAGCATAGAATGGAACATTATACGAATCCACGTTCTCTTCTTCAACTAATCCCTGCACGTTAAGCATATCAAAGTGAGAATAATATGCAGCAAATCTAACTCAAATTGAAGTGTTTCACTCACTTTTGACACCATGATAGCAAATGATTGTGCCAACACTTCCCATAAGAAACTTGTGGTCTGGGCATGGTGATCATCAGTCTTCCTTCCTAACATCACAAGAGCCATTCTTCCTCCTCTAATGAGCTCCTCTGATCTCGACTTGAGAAATAGGCTGAAATCCTTTCGAAACTGCTGAAAGTATGCTTCTGCTACTGCTGCAGGGCTTGTATGAGATATGTACATCTTTCCCTTATTTATCGGCTTTCCTTCCTCGTTGAAAAGCCCTACAGGAACCTGCAACCAAATTTTACTCATCAGGGAAAGGTTTTGATTCTAACGTACTATGAATTTATTACACGTTCAAGAGATCGAACTGGCCTGAGAGAGCCAGTGCAAGCTATAACATGAGCTTATGAAGTGCAAGCTACAATTTGGAAATAATCTCCCATAGAAACTCCCTGGAACCCCAGCCATGAACACTGATGGGCCATATTCCGTGAGCTTCTCGACAAACTCTGGCACAGTGAGAAATACCGTGTTGAAGTCATTCGTTGGGAGATCATTCAGAAACACCATGAACTCAGGGGGTGGTTCTGACGTCTCGCTGCAAGTCCTGATGATTGCATCAATGATGCATCCTACCATGGACAGCGTGTTTGGGCCAGAAGAGCATCCGAGATCAGCCACGGCCAGGGTTTTCGGTTTCTCTGAGATGTAGAAGTTCACTGCGGATTCGATGATTATGTGCTTCAAGGACTCCATGCTTTTCTTCTGATGAATGAGAGGAGGAAACATTAAGTGAGAGAAATGAATTAATTGTGAGTTGTGAGAGAGAGAGAGAGAGAGAGAGAGAGAGAGAGAGAGAGACCTGAAGGGAAGAGTTTTGGGCATAGCTGGCCTCTCCGAGACCTTCTTTCATGTGTAGGACTCTTTCAACGTTCATGGATGCAAGTTTGGAGGTTTGGAAGTCTGAAGGGGACATTGGACCCCTTGAGTATATATCTCTCTCTCTTTTGTAGCTTTCTCAAAGTACCAGAAGTTAGGCTTATATAGTTTAGAAATCAGTTGTAATCAATACACCTGCCAGTCACTAGTGTTTGCACCAAATATTTGTAATCCATTTAAATTTACAATTTCTGACATGCTACAAATATCTCAATTTAGTACTCATTTCAGTCTTATGGTCTCTGAAGAAGAAAAGCAGAAAGACCAAGCTGTAGAATGACACAATTTCTTATGTCATTTTGCATCTTTCCCCTATTTTCTGCATTTAACAGAAAGAAAAGACTTAAATAATCTCAATTAAAATTTACAATGTACTTCGACAAGTATGATGAGCTATTAGCAAAAGGTGATCTGGTTCTAATCGGAGATGCACGAAAAAAAAATGAGATGGTGAATGGAGAAAAAGAATTCATATGCTCCTGACTCTAAAAATTTTGAATTAAAAAAAACTCGTTGCTATCGTCATCGTTGTGGTCATGATCATTGTTTTTAACTTTATAACAAGTAGAAGAAAGGAGAGGAGAGGTGAAGACGGCCCCAAGGCAAAGAAATTGTAAACAAGAATGGTTTGAGAGGTTACCATTTCTTGGAGGTCTACTTGAGAAATCTTGAAAAAGTGCTCGAGAGAAGTAGAAGAATTGGAAGGAGAATCTTCAAATCAAAAGTCACCGATCGGTGGTCAAGCTTTTTCTTGTGTCCCACAGGCACAGGGGCTGCATACGCAATACGCTAGTCATGTATAGTGACTCATCATTAAAATGCACGAGGAAAAGAGCTTCAATGAGTGGGCGAGCATGTTTTGTTGTCTTTGCCTTAGGTGGGTGCTTGGTTTTTCTTTTCTTTTTACCTCCATTGTCATTATATTCTTTTTTTTGATAAATTGCCTGTGTTATTGACTATGTAGCGCTGATTAGAAATTTTTTTTATATTTTCAATTTTACCCTTCTCTATTTTTTTCTTTTTTGCTCTCCCACCCTCTCTCTCACTACCTTCCTTGTATATCTCTCTCCCCCCTTCTCCCTTTCCCTCCATCTTTTTCCTGTTGGATATTCTGCTTAACAAGAATCAATCTGACAACTAATCAAGATCACTGAGATATCAATAATCTAATTGGCCAGGTCGGCAAATATCAGGTGGGAGGTTTTCCGTTCAATAGAACGTTCCTTAATTTAAGAACCACCTTTCAATTTCCTTCCTTGGTTAAAGCACCAATTAGACTGAATCTAAGTCAGTCTTGATATACTGTAAAGTATATCCCCTGTATAAATGACTTAATCCACTTATACAGTATTTAGAGTGAGGTACGCTTAAAGCGAATCTCCTTAAGACAATTACGTCCCCCGCACCGGTGCTAACGGGATAATGGACGCTGGTCTCCCAAGATACAACACTCTTTCACGGTATTTGGATAGCACTACCAAATCACCGTACGGTCGAACCGTAGTCAACCAGTACCTTCACAGGATCGTTGAAGCAGCGGTACAAGGACAAATTTCAAACGAATATTTGCCTTTACTCTTCTGGAGGAGCACCCACTGTTGAGGACGATGGAAGGTAGAAGAATATCTTTCTTCAGAAGTACCAGATTCAGACAACAATTCTTATAAAAGAATATGTTGAATTTTCTGATTCCTCTTTCAGAACAATTTTGTAGAATCTCCGTTGGAATTCGCTTTGGAAATCGAGTTACTGATTTCCCACTTCCTTTTTGGAAGTCACTTCACTTCAGAACTCTACTTCCTAATTCAAACCGCAAAACTTAATTTGCTGTTCAGAATTTAGAGAGAGAGAAGAGAAGATTGGTGTTGTTGTTGTGTGTATTTCAATTGAGAATATGGAGGGCTATATATAGCTTTCCATGAGGGACCAATAGGTTCGAACCCAACGAAAGGATGCACCCTTTCGACCCAACAGCCACAACTGTTGGCTGTCCAATGGACGCACCCAACAGTTGGTTGTTCAACTGGTTCGCAACCTTTGGCAGCCCAACAGGTTCGCGACCGTTGGTAGTCCAACAGGTTCGCAACTGTTGGCGGATCGGTTCAGATCCTGACAGCGGAGCGGGCAGTCCAACAGGTTCCCATACCCCTAGAGACCTGATTCAAAAAGAACCAGGCCAGGTAGGGAAACCGAACTCAGACCCAAGCCCAGGCCCAGGACCCGAAACCGGACCCGAGCCCGTGCCCGAGCCCGGCCCGGCACCGGCGCCGGCCAGCCGCCGCCAGCGGCGCCGCGCGCGCGAGCGCGCGCACGCATGTGCGAGCATAATTCCCTCCTTTTCGCGCGCGAAAACTCCAAGTACCCAAAGGGCACGCCCTTTGTTCTCAATTTTCTCTATTTATACCCCATAAGCTTCCATCACACGGCCAATGTGGGACAAATGCTTTTAGCTTCCTTTAGTCCCATTTGGCTTTGAATTAGGCAAACTTTGGACTTGAATATCTCATTCATTCGAAGTCGGAATTGAACATGTGAATATACCACGTTCATCACCAATGGAAGGAGAACACACTCCAACCATCATCCAGTTGATTCGATCAATGGATCTCGCCATAATTCAACTCGAAGATTTGCCTTTCATATTCTTCAATTCCAACAATCCCCCACATGAATGGAGATTCAAGGAATGACACACAAATAGACTGACTCTATTGTGAAAGGTACTTGAGAAAAGAAACTGCATAAGGATAGGTGAACTAGGTCTTGAACCTTCCATAGTGAAATCTTTATCGGACTTACTGGCTAATCAGTGAACTAAGTCTTGAACTGTTAGCCGTTAGTGTAAGCCAAGTCAACAAGCTTCACACAGTGACTTTCCAAATCAACTTTGGTTCTCGGTTGTGTCCGTTTTGGCCCTGGACATTCTTAGTTTCAGAGAGTATCTTTAGGGAATAACAGCCTCCATAGAGATTCCCAAAGAGCCGGCCCAACTCTATACTCACATAGGTGATGGACCTATTAAGAGTAGTCTACTCTACTCCACTTGTTTAGTAACAAGATATAGGCATCATTAAAAGCATTTAAGCTTATCCTTAATCCACTTGTAGAAAAGCACTTATGTGCACCTTAGGAATGGATTGGAGTCAAGCTCCCAAGTGCTTACTTGCTGAGTCAATCATAACTAGTTTTTCCTCTTGAACTTAGTCCGTGGGATCTCCAGTCGCTAAGTGAGGTTTCCATTATGCTGACTCGGTAAGGTTAGGCTTTTAGACCCATTCCCCTCGATGCGCAGTTTATACGCTCTCCACTTAAACCTTTAGTAAGCGGATCCGCTAAATTATCCTTTGACGATACAAAGTCAATAGAGATAATTCCATTTGAGAGCAACTGCTTCACGGTATTATGTCTACGACGAATATGTCTAGACTTACCGTTGTATAAAATATTTTGTGCCCTAGATATAGCTGCTTGATTATCGCAGTGTATACATATAGCGGGCACTGGCTTTTGCCATAAGGGTATATCTTCTAAGAATTGTCGAAGCCATTCTGCTTCTTCTCCAGCCTTATCTAAGGCTATGAATTCCGATTCCATAGTGGAACGGGCAATACATGTTTGCTTAGAAGATTTCCATGATACCGCTGCTCCTGCTAGAGTAAATATGTATCCGCTAGTTGATTTTGATTCCTCAGAATCTGCAATCCAATTAGCATCACTGTATCCTTCTAGTACAGGTGGATACTGTCCATATTTCAAGGCATATTCCTTGGTATGTGATACGTAACCCAATACTCGTAGTAGAGCGGTCCAATGTAGATCACTAGGATTGCTAGTGTATCTACTCAACTTACTTACAGCGTAAGCAATATCGGGTCTAGTGCAATTCATCAAATACATTAGACTTCCGATAATCTGAGAATACTCCAACTGGCGTATTCCAGTTCCTATATTCTTATGAAGATGGACATGTGGGAGAAAAGGATTTGTATTCTCTTTTATCTCATGATCCTTGAATCTTTCTATCATCTTATCCACATAGTGAGATTGAGATAGACTGATTCCATCTGGTGTTCTAGTAATTTTAATTCCTAAAATTACATCAGCAACCCCCAGATCCTTCATATCAAAACTGTTGGATAACATTCTTTTAGTGGACTTAATAATCTCAATATTAGTCCCAAGTATCAACATGTCGTCTACATAAAGACAAACAATGATACATGCATCTCCAACTGTTTTCGTGTAAACACACTTATCGCATTCATTGATAGTGAATCCATCTTTGATCATGACACTATCAAATTTCTCATGCCATTGTTTTGGAGCCTGTTTTAAACCGTATAAGGATTTTACCAATTTACACACCTTGTGTTCTTGGCCCTTGACTTTAAATCCTTCAGGTTGCTCCATATATATCTCTTCACTTAATTCACCATTTAAGAATGCAGTCTTGACATCTATTGGATGGATATCTAAGTTGTGCAATACTGCAATCGCAATCAACATCCGTATGGACGTTATTCTTGTTACTGGTGAATAAGTATCGAAGTAGTCAAGTCCTTCTTTTTGTCGATAACCCTTGGCTACTAATCTAGCCTTGTACTTATCGATAGATCCATCGGGTTTTAATTTTCGTTTGAAAATCCACTTACACCCAATTGGTTTACTTCCAGGAGGCAAGTTTACCAATTCCCAAGTATGATTACTTAGTATGGATTCTATTTCGCTATTTATAGCTTCTTTCCACATTTGTGCTTCTGGGGTTGACATAGCCTCTTTAAATGTTTGAGGCTCGCTCTCAATAGCGTATGCTATGAAATCTGGACCAAAAGATTTTGAGATTCTAGATCTCTGACTTCTTCTTGGTTCAATTTCCGCATTTACAATTGGTTCCTCGGGGCTTTCGTCCCTGAACGCCATCTCGTGTGTTCTTTTCCCAGAAGTCTTATCTGCTTCCCGTTTGTACGGAAAGATATCTTCAAAGAACACAGCATCTCGAGATTCGATAATCATGTTTACATGAATATCTGGTATTTCTGATTTATGAACCAGAAATCTGTAGGCACTACTATTCAAGGCATAGCCTATGAATATGCAGTCCATAGTTTTTGCTCCCAACTTAGTCTTTTTAGGTAATGGTGTCAGCACCTTTGCAAGGCACCCCCACATTTTGAGGTAATGGTAGGAAGGTGTCCTTCCATGCCATGACTCGAATGGTATAAGACCAAATTTCTTGTGGGGTACTCTATTTAGAATATGATTTGCAGTTAATAGAGCTTCCCCCCACAAGTTCTGCGGAGCTCCAGAACTTATGAGCATGGAATTAACCATCTCCTTCAAAGTTCTGTTCTTCCGTTCAGCAATTCCATTCTGCTGAGGAGTGTATGGTGCTGTAGTTTGATGTATTATACCAAAACTAGCACATAACTCACTAAAATCATTTGATTCATATTCTCCGCCTCTATCGGATTTTAGAATCTTGATTTTCTTGTTGAGTTGATTCTCAACTTCGGCCTTATATGTTATAAACATATTTATTGCCTCATCCTTACTGTTTAAAAGATACACATAACAGTATCTTGTACAGTCATCGATAAAAGTAATGAAATACTTTTTACCGCCTCTAGTTGGCATAAACTTCAAGTCACATAGATCGCTATGAATTAACCCTAAAGGTTCTATATTTCGATCCATTGAGTGAAATGAATTTTTAGCCAACTTGGCCTCAACACAAATCTCACACTTGCGAATTTCTTCCAAGTTGAGTTTAGGAATATATCCCAGATTAGACAAGTTTTTCAAAGACTTGTAATTTACATGCCCTAATCTAGCATGCCACAAATTAGGAGACTCAAGCAAATAAACAGAAGAATTTTCTTTATTTATTAGCTTTGGGTACAAATACACAGACTTTTTATCAACCACTGCAACATTGGTTTTAAAAAGTCCATCAACAAGATAGCCCTTTCCCACATACATCCCTCCCTTAGTAAGTACAAATTTGTCGGATTCAAATACAATTCTAAATCCTTTCTTACTAAGTATTGATCCGGAGATCAGATTCTTGCGGATGTCTGGAACATGAAGGACATCGTTAAGAGTAAGCTCTTTCCCCGATGTCCACTTCAGGATGACCTTGCCCTTTCCTTCAACCTTTGAGGAAGCTGAATTCCCCATGAATAGTTGCTCATCTTGCTCTAGCCTTTGATATTCTGAGAATAGCAATTTCTCTGAGCAGATGTGCCGAGTAGCTCCCGTGTCTACCCACCAATCTTTGTTATTTGTTGTCAGATTCACTTCTGACACCACAGCTGAAAGACTTGGTGATTCATGGTTGGTCATATTCGCCTGTGGGTGGCTCTTCTTGTTCTTCTTTAGACGGCTGCGACATTCATTGGCCTTATGCCCTTCTTTGTTGCAGATGTAGCAGGTTCCTTTGAAGCGCATGCTTTTGCCGTCTTGGGCCTTGCCTTTGTACCCCTGGGATGTCTTCTTCCGCTTCAAGCCTTTGGAAGTAGACGCTTTCCCCTTTGAGTCCTCGATCACATTTGCTTTTACTTCGTAGGAGTTCTTGCTGCTCCTTTTCTCGGACTTGCGGTTGTCCTCCTCTATACGAAGCCTCACAATGAGATCCTCCAACTTTAGCTCCTTTCGCTTATGCTTCAGGTAGTTCTTGAAGTCTCTCCACGCAGGTGGGAGCTTCTCCACGATTGTTGCAACCTGAAAAATTTCAGGAAGAATCATACCTTCGGCCTCTATTTCGTGCAAGATAAGTTGGAACTCTTGCACCTGACTGATGACAGTCTTACTATCCACCATTTTGTACTCCAGAAATCGTCCAACGAAGAACTTCTTGGTACCAGCATCTTCAGTCTTGTACTTCTTGTCAAGACTGGCCCATAACTTCTTTGCCGTAGTGATCGGACTGTAGACATTGTAAAGAGAGTCATCCAGTCCATTAAGAACATAATTTCGGCAAAGGAAGTCACCTTGTGTCCAAGCATCGACTGCAAGGACTGAGTCCCGATCAGTTCCGGGTTCTGGTGGATCCTCCTGCAGGAATTTGGCCAGATGAAGAGTGGTCAAGTAGAAGAGCATCTTCTGTTGCCACCTCTTGAATTCTGTGCCATCAAACTTTCCTGGCTTCTCCGGCTTCGGGTTAGGAAGTGGAGTAGGCATCAAACCTTGGAGCGGTATGTTTGTTGCCTTGCTGGAGGTATCTTGATTTGTCTCAGACATTTTTTCTGCAAGTTCAAGAAGAACAGAAGTAAGAAACGATAATTGTCTTAAGATTGTTGGATATTCTGCTTAACAAGAATCAATCTGACAACTAATCAAGATCACTGAGATATCAATAATCTAATTGGCCAGGTCGGCAAATATCAGGTGGGAGGTTTTCCGTTCAATAGAACGTTCCTTAATTTAAGAACCACCTTTCAATTTCCTTCCTTGGTTAAAGCACCAATTAGACTGAATCTAAGTCAGTCTCGATATACTGTAAAGTATATCCCCTGTATAAAGGACTTAATCCACTTATACAGTATTTAGAGTGAGGTACGCTTAAAGCGAATCTCCTTAAGAAAATTACGTCCCCCGCACCGGTGCTAACGGGATAATGGACGCTGGTCTCCCAAGATACAACACTCTTTCACGGTATTTGGATAGCACTACCAAATCACCGTACGGTCGAACCGTAGTCAACCAGTACCTTCACAGGATCGTTGAAGCAGCGGTACAAGGACAAATTTCAAATGAATATTTGCCTTTACTCTTCTGGAGGAGCACCCACTGTTGAGGACGATGGAAGGTAGAAGAATATCTTTCTTCAGAAGTACCAGATTCAGACAACAATTCTTATAAAAGAATATGTTGAATTTTCTGATTCCTCTTTCAGAACAATTTTGTAGAATCTCCGTTGGAATTCGCTTTGGAAACCGAGTTACTGATTTCCCACTTCCTTTTTGGAAGTCACTTCACTTCAGAACTCTACTTCCTAATTCAAACCGCAAAACTTAATTTGCTGTTCAGAATTTAGAGAGAGAGAAGAGAAGATTGGTGTTGTTGTTGTGTGTATTTCAATTGAGAATATGGAGGGCTATATATAGCTTTCCATGAGGGACCAATAGGTTCGAACCTAACGAAAGGATGCACCCTTTCGACCCAACAGCCACAACTGTTGGCTGTCCAATGGACGCACCCAACAGTTGGTTGTTCAACTGGTTCGCAACCTTTGGCAGCCCAACAGGTTCGCGACCGTTGGTAGTCCAACAGGTTCGCAACTGTTGGCGGATCGGTTCAGATCCTGACAGCGGAGCGGGCAGTCCAATAGGTTCCCATACCCCTAGAGACCTGATTCAAAAAGAACCAGGCCAGATAGGGAAACCGAACTCAGACCCAAGCCCAGGCCCAGGACCCGAACCCGGACCCGAGCCCGTGCCCGAGCCCGGCCCGGCTCCGGCACCGGCGCCGGCCGGTCGCCGCCAGCGCGCGCACGCACGCATGTGCGAGCATAATTCCCTCCTTTTCGCGCGTGAAAACTCCAAGTACCCAAAGGGCACGCCCTTTGTTCTCAATTTTCTCTATTTATACCCCATAAGCTTCCATCACACGGCCAATGTGGGACTAAATGCTTTTAGCTTCCTTTAGTCCCATTTGGCTTTGAATTAGGCAAACTTTGGACTTGAATATCTCATTCATTCGAAGTCGGAATTGAACATGTGAATATACCACGTTCATCACCAATGGAAGGAGAACACACTCCAACCATCATCCAGTTGATTCGATCAACGGATCTCGCCATAATTCAACTCGAAGATTTGCCTTTCATATTCTTCAATTCCAACATTTCCTTCTATTCTTCCCTCTCCATTTTTGCCTCCTCACAACGAGTAGTAAACTGCAATAGCTCAGTGGAAAAAAAGGTGGGGTATGAGTGGAAAAAAGAAAAAATGTATTTCTTAAGGACAAATCTTAGCTCATGATATGAACAAGTCCTAGCAGAACTATCCACCAGAATAATACAAAGAAAATCCTTAATACAAGTTGAAAACTATAAAATAAAATAAAATAAAATGGAGTTTTCATGCATTTTTAAATGTGTCTAAATGTCGAATCTATTGTATACAATTTGTTTGAGCTGCTGTAGTGATAAATTTCTATGTCTAATCATGAATTTATTTATCGCATAGACTTAATACATGCAGAAGTGTACCTTAGGCCGGTTGCTAGGTTTCCTTTCCAGAATGTTGAAGATGCCTTTACGATGGAGCACGCTACGGCAGATCGATGTGAACAGTGCCCAATTACTATTCACGAGCCACGTAGTGGAGAGACTAATAATGAAGGAAGAGAGAGGTTTGTGGTGTAGCATATGGAGGAGGCCCTTCGCCTTCTTATATAGAAGGTGACACAAATCCTAGTCTTGCTTCCAAGTAATCTCCTTGTCCTACTTAAATCTCATCCTTATGATTGAGATCTGGTGTCTCACATTGGGCGTCTTAACCTAGTTCCTATATAAACCGGTTCATAATGAGCTTGATGCTAGGTCTAACCCTCCAAGTCTAACATACTCTCACTCATACAATTGTAATGCCCCGATCCCACAAATATTGGGACGCTACAACGACATACATATGCAGGACAAAAATACCCTGACACACGTACGTTAAGCCTCAATACAGGAAAATAAACATAATAATTTCAGCTTTAATAAGTATAAGAATACATGTAAGTGAATTAGTGATCATGATGGATATAGAAAAATGAATAAATAAGAAAATAGGAATAAATAATAAAGATGCCTATAAGTCAAAAATGTGGCGGGTCTCCTAATAATGCCTCGAAAAATATCAGGTGTTACAAAGTTTCTGAGCTCGAACCTGAAAACGCAAATCCAGGATCATCAGAAAGCGACCTAGTGAGTGGGTAAATGAGGGAAGCAATAACTATACTATAATAGTACAATCACGATAATATATAATACATATCAAGATAATAGTGATATAGTATAAATATCTTAACAACTGGTATATCAGTATTACAAGTATTCTATCAGTACTATAACATCATCAATAACTAGCATGATATAACAATGTTACCTTTACAATATGATATAATACATGATTATATATTATAACAATGTCAATTGAGAAGAGTTATATATGATCAACTAACTTTATTTTATTATACTATTAACATGTTATTATGATGAATATGAGATTCTTTATTTAGTTATACACTAATAATATCAATTTGTTTAATTAACATGTATTATGTCTTAATTATTTCTTATTTATTAATAATAACAATATTGACAGTATCAGTGATTAAAATGAATACTCAAAGGTAATAAACAAAATAATTATTTATAGTGTTGTGAATGCACATGTATAACGTGGCCACAGGGAATACATGGAGAGCAGGATAATAGCATAACATGAAGAGCAGAACATGCATATATAATAATATGATAATAAATAATATAATCGTAATGGATAAAATATCAAGCAATATAATTATACAATAATAACAATCAGTATCACCTGATATTTTAATCAATCTCTTCTAGTATCCTATACCACTGACATTTCATACTGGAGCCCGTACTCCAATCGACCCCATCCAGATATGACATACGAGTACCATTATCTGAACAAGAGAATGACCAAATAGAAAGTGTTCCTGACATCACCATTGCTGAGTTAGTAAATATATCATATATTGGGTCTGAATAACAAGTGCACTAAGGATGACTCTATCATGTCAGCACCCCAGGATGTGGGATTCTAAAGGTGGCCCTCACGGATTCAAGAGGTAGCCCCCACCATGTATGTGGTGTGGCACTTAGTTTCACACACTATGTGTCAGACGCCAGCATAACCGTGTGTATAATAGGTACACAAGATAACAAGAATACTGAGTCTGGTCAATAATAATATCTATAATAAGAGCACCAAAGACATCCTCGTCACCCAACACCAGGCGGAGTGAGAATTCTAGAGGTGGTCCCCACCACGTATAGGTGTGATGTGGCACTTTACTCCGTGTGACACTGAGTTCTGCACATGTTGCGTCAGACGCTGGCGTGACTGTGCTAATAACATGTATACTAGAATACAAGTATCCTAGCTTATTAGCAATATTTATCACATGTAATAATTAACAGGATTTAACATGTAATAAATTAACATGATTTTTATCAGTAATATGGTAATATGAACAAGTATACAATGTAACAGGAGTACAAGAATATTCAACTAATAGTAATCCAGGTATAGAAATAATGATCCATGCAACAAGAATATAGGAATAGTGAGCTATGCAATAGGGATACAGGAACATTTAGGGCATGAATACAGGTGAATTCATGTAACAGTGATAATAGTATCCGACGTAACAAGTATCTATATGACATAACAGTGTTCAGTATACGAGGGTGTCCATGTAATAATGCTACAAGTATATGAAATAACAGTGTGTGTGTGTAACAGTGATACAAGCACATGAAACTACAGTGCCTAGTATATAACAAGGTATTTGTGTAATGATGATACAAGCATATGAATAACAGTGTCTGGTATACTAGTGTATCCGTATAGCAGTGATACGTGTACATGAATTGTGGGTATCCATAAACATAATGAACACATACCTAAACATGCACGATCAATGTTCAGTGTACTGGAGTGTCCAGTGTAATAAAATAGCGGTGCCAGTATCAAGGTGACATGGACATGTGTTAACTTATTATTATTTTGTTATAATAATTTCAATATTATTAACATGATCAATATCATATAGTAATTAAACACACTTATCTAGATTATCATATTTAAATTATCCGTTTATTTATAAATCAAGATTTTCTTTATCAACATCTTTTAATTACCCAATACATATAGTTAATTCACCTATATTTTACATTAATCAAGAAACACGATAAATTATTCTCTTATTAAACACGTCTAAAGTTCTATCACCTATATTCTAGTTTTAGTGATTTACTATTAATAACAATTTATTAAATAATATTTATAGTGATTTATTGATAATCATGTTTTAAATACATCATTTAATTCCATTCAACATGAAATAATATAATTTATAAAAAAATTACATAGCTATAACAAAAGCGAAGCCCTCTTTCCTATGATCATAACAACTTAAGAATCGTCTAGATCGGATACTGGATGCTCATGATGTCGCCCGAACACTACATCATTAAATTGAATTAGATTTATAATTAATAAATTTAAAATGAAAATATTATAAATCATCAAGGGATGTTATGAAAAATAACCTTTATTATGGATTGGGTTTGGCTGCTATTGGGTCGTGTTCAGGTCCAATAACCCAAAGCCAGATGACTTAAGTGAATAGGTAAAGGGATTAATGGGCTAACGGGTTGGATTTATGCGTTAGGTTTATGTGCAGGTCCTATATAGGAGAGAGAAAGAGGGATAGAGAGAATGAGATGGAGCAGAGGAAGGAGGTAGAGGCGGCTAGGGGGCTGCGCTGCCAGCAGCAGTGGCAGCGGCAGCGGCCACTACGGTGGCCCTAGTCGGCGACGCAGGGAAGAGACGAGAGAAAGAGAGAAGATAAGAAGGAGAATAAGAGGAGGAAGGTAATGGTTATGGTGTCGTGGGAAGGTGATGGGATCGGAGGTGGCAGCGACAGTGCTCATCAGAGTTGGGGGGTTATCGCGATGGCAGTCAGGAGGGCAGAGGAGGAAACGATGGTTGCTGGGCTGAGAGAAGAAAGAGAGACAAAAAGAGAGAGATAAAGAAAGTGAGAAGAAGGAAGAGAAAGAAGAAGAAGAAGAAAAGGAGAAGAGGAGGGTGGGTTGGTAGCACGACGGCAGCCAACTGGCCAGAGGCAATGACTAGCCACCGGCAACGACCTGATCTAGAGAGAAGGTGTAAGGGAGAGTAAGAGAAAGGATGAGTTAAAGAGAGAAAGTGTGTGTGAGAGAGAGAGAGAGTAAGAAAGAGGGATTTAAATAGAGAGAGTGAGTCAGTGGAGGGGTGGTGGAGATAGGCCGATGGATTGGAAAAGAAGGAAAAGAAAAGGATTGGATGAGAAGAAGAAAAGAAAGAAAATAATTTAATTTAATATTATTTAATTGAGTAAAATTTTGGTTAGTTCAGAACAGTTTTCAAAAATTCTAAAAAATAGAAAATATTATGCTGAGAAACACTGTGAAATTGGATTCAAAAAATTCAATCTAGTTTACTAGTTAAAAATTCTAAAATCGATCGGTGATACTAGTCGACCGCGGATTGGTCTTATTTTTTGATTAATTCAGAATAATCTCTAAAAATACACTAAAAAAGAAAATATGATTTTAAAGAATAATTTAAATATAGATTCTTAAAATTCAATTTTGTTTGTGAATTAAAAATCATGGAGTCGATTATCGGTATCGGTCGACACTAAACTCAGAGATTTTCCAAAATAATCCAAAAAAATTTTAGAAAATTTTAGAAAAATCTAAAATATTGAAAAATAATATCTGAAACTGAAATTAGTTCAGTCTGACTATTAGGTAGGTCAAATTAACTTATACGTTGTATCGAGTACTGATATTACGACACGTACATGTAGGACCGGGGATTACTACAATGGTGGGTTGTATTCTCATTTAGTTCTCATTTCAACCACTACTATTACATCATAGTGTATGCTGGCTCATGCATCCATCAAGACCACTTGTAAGCGGTGAGGCACTGAACTACAAGCTCTTAATAAAGAGGGAGAACAACTCTTCTAGCCTTTTAGAAAAACAAGTTTAGGTCATGACTGATTCACTCATTGACATCTTCAGATTGAATATTCTCAATACATCAATTAATTAAGAAGAGTACTCATCTGCTACGCAAACAAACTGATAAGCTCCACTTCTCCTAAGTGAATCTCCGGATGTAGACACTCTACTAGAAGATGTGTATGTAATCTTCCTTTCACATTGCTATTATTCCAAGTAAAAGAAATTGCTTTCCTAATCATTTATCGCTTAGCCAAAACAATCATGACTAGAGGGAGAGCATTAAAGTAGTAGTATTGCCTTTAACCTTCCTAACACAACCAAATGTCTCTAAGGGTAAAGGTGAGCCATACAAGGGACAAAAGTTTGTAATATTAGCTTATACGCGAAGTAGAGATCCATTCACCTACCGCTAATGGTGATGGTTACAAAGCACATGCAATATGATTGTGTGCTATGGTGAAGCAGCTCCTTGAGCGCACGTCATTCATTTTGACACCGTACGGATCTTAGTCTATTCGTGAACCCCTCGTGCTTGTACCTGTCACCTTCCACTCGGCAAGCGATCTCTTCGCTTCTAGTCAAGGGCACAGTTGGCTATAAAACATGTTTACAGATTTTTGGAGAATATGTCCAATCCTGGGGGTAGCTTTGGATGCAAATTGTAATGCTCGTATTTTTCTAATCTTGATTATTTCTTAATTAACAAATAATTAGAGGTGACAATCCTAAATAAAGTGATTAGAATGATGGTTTATTAAAAATAGTTGTTGATACACAAATACAAAAAAAGAATATATATGTATATAATATACACACACCTATACACACACATGTTTGTTTGATAAATGAGAAAAATAAATTGTATACAAAGAATTTATCCATTTATTTAACCATTTAAGTATGTTAGTATACATACATGGATGTGGTGTATATATATTTGCGTATAAGGGTATTTCAAGAGAAATAAAATCAAATAATTAATCAAATAGTGGGAAAAAAATTATATTGGATGGATGGTGGAGATGAGCCTTGGAATTTGGAGGTTGAGGTGGAGGGTGGAGATGGAGTTGATTTTGGGAATGGGTGAGGTGGCAAGGAGATGGAATTTTGGGATATTTGTTTTTAAAAAATTTAATAACATAGAAACCTTCATCCCTTCTGATTTCTCATTCTTACTCACCGCAGAAAACTCAATCTCTCTCTCAAATCCCTCTCCCAACCTCACTCAATCTCAACCTCCCTCAAATCTCATCATCTCTCAATCTCTCTCACTCCCTCTCTCTAACCCTTTCCATCTCCCTCTCCTTCTCGGGTTCGACACAGACAGCAACCACAACAGCAGCAGCCACGATAGGAACGCGCGACACTCATCCAAGGTGGCGTGCAATACAATGAGCGGGCGGCGGCGGCGGCCTGTCAGGCGGAGGGGGCGACGGGTAGCTTCCAGGAGTGATCAACAATTATAAGAAATCAAATCCGAGAATTGAGATGATGGTGGTGATCAACAAGAATAATTAAAGTCCGAGGTAAAAATCCTTTTCTTGGTTGAATATTAACTTAGATAAATTAATTTTCTAAATAAGTATATACATATTTGAATCATGCATGTTAGGAATCAGGGGAAGGAGAGAACGGTGTTGGTACTCGTGGGAAGACGTACGTAGAAGCCTAATTTAGAGGTGAGTGGAGTTTTATACCGATTTATCGTGTTGGGAATATTAATTATATTAGTATAATAATTGGAAATTAAATCAAAAATCCATGATACTAAATTAAAAGTATTCAAAGACATTGACATGTAAATTATTAAATAGAATTTATTTTGATTATGGTGAACGTGATGTGGTGTGCGTTAACTTATATATATTCATGTTACATGTGCGTGATACGTTTTGATTAAGCGAATTGTATGTACATTACATCCTTGTATAAACACTATTTAACTGGTAAACCCTAATTAGGAGTATTATTATTCTCAAATATGAAATGGTATGTGTGATATATGGTTTCATATAAAATTGGATGTGTTAATAATTGTATGCATATTTATATATAGATCATATTATTGGAGGAAAGGACCCGTATTACGCGGATGGAGGGGGAAAGATGGGGTATTATTGATATATCATGTTATTAGAGGAAGGGACTCATATTGCACGGGCGGATGGGGAAGACATAGTATTATTATATACTACATACTATTAGAGGAAAGGACTGGGTATAGAACTGATGGAATGCGAAGACAGTACTATAAAATACATATACTAAAATCATACTTTGTGTACTGATTGTTTGATAAATGACATCTATATTATGATCACACTGTGACATGAGAATAATATAAGAACTGGTTTAACATCAATATCTTGAAACTCATGTTTATCCATGAATTGCATAATACTCTGTATCCTTTATATGCTAATTTCTTTCAGTTTAAAACATAAATTTTATAACACTTCACTCATTGAGCAGCTCACTCTATTAAATTTATCATATTTTTAGGACAGAACAAGGACAAAGGCTTAGCATAGTGCTTAACCGATCACAGCACGAGAGACCAAAGCACTACATCAATTCTTTTGAATGCTTTTGTTATGTAGTAGTTATTTAGAAATGACAATATTAAAATTCATATAAAAACTAAATATTGTGTTGTGTATATGCTTATATGTCCTAGCATATCAGTTATGTATATTATACGTAGCGAAGGGTGGATTCGGTGATCTTCCTAAATGCAAGTATTGGTAAGGATGACTCGAAGGTATGATATATGTTTTCTTTTAAAACTAAGTAGACGATATCAAGCCGAAATATTATTATTGATTATTTAGGTGATTATTCAGTTTATGAATATTATTGAGAGTAATATTAAGCCGTGTGGATTGTTGATGATATATATATTGTACTTAGACAAGTGTCAAATTATAGGATAGGTGGTGGATCAGTTTAATGAAATATGAAATTGTTACACAAAGCTCAAAGTCTGGTTTCAATCTCATCTTGATTCGTTTCAAGGCGGTGCTTTGAACGTGTTCATGATGCAACCTCGTGATCTAGTATGATCGACGCACTCATAGTTGTTTGTATCTTATCCAAGGCCATTGCCCATACAATATCAAAGGTGATTACTTGTGTGAGACTGTCAGTCTTAACCTGCCTGACACGTCTAGTTCCTATGCTCATTCCAATTTTAAATGCTTGACAAATTATTGTGCAATAAGATAAAGTTATGTCATAAATGCCAACTAGTAAGTAATACATCATCCAAAAAATATGATGGAGAACAATTACATTATATCACTATGAAATAGAACATTTACATCACCAATATTTTAGACCTAAAACTCTAACTTGACAATGTTGAGTCCAAGGGCTTTGTCAGCATATTAGTAACCTGATCGCGTAAAAAGCAAGTATTAAATAAGAGAAGGAAGTGTGGGCTGATGTTACTGCTTTTGCGATTCTTCCGTAGTAGCGAGTGGCTATACGGGTCGTATCCACAAAGAGAGAGAGCGATAGAATCTTGATGCGGCTTTCAAAGTTCAAGAAGAAAGAAAGTTCTTGTTTCCAAATAAAGAATTTGAAAAGTGAAAACAAGTATTTTTAGAAATTGTTGGAAAACGTTTTGTTGGTTTGTAAAAGTGATTTTTTTTCTTAGTTGTAAAAATGCATGGCTAACTTTCTACTAAGTGCTCCCACTAATTTCTAACTTTTTGAAGATAGCCTCACGATGGATCATAGGCAAACAAGACACTTGTGCATTGAACTAATCACGTGAAAATCGAGTGAGAGTTCATCCTATAACTTAGCCTTACACGGCAAAAACTCGGACATTCCCATATCAAGATCCGTTAGAAGGCGAGAATAAGGGAAGACTCGAGTGCACTATCGGTATCGGCAAAGTTTAAAAGGAAAAGAGTCTAACAAGTAAAACACAACTCATAGATCATCAAAACGAATTAAGTATGAAATATAAGAAAATAGATACTTGTAGATAAATTAGAATTAGAACCCTCGTCTTAAGATGTCATAGCTCTCATTTGCACAAGGCTTTGTTTGGCACTATTGACTCATACGGGTTATCAAACAAGTGTTAGAAATTAGTGGGTTAGTAGTTAGTTAGCCATGCTATGAAAAAGTTAGTTAGCCATCAATAAAGAAGCAACAAAGTAAAAGGGGTAAAAGGGAAAGGGGGAGTTACACTACAACAAAGTAAAAGAAGTAAAGAAGAAAGAAGAAGTTACACTACAATAAGGAAATAAAAGTAAATGCAAAGACAAGTAAATGAAAGAAGGAAGAGAAGTAGTACTCGTATTATCTTGTCACCCTTCAAATACAACACTTTACACACTCTCTCTCTTTCTCTTTAATGGCTAAGACCTAAAACTAGAAGAAGAACTACAACAACAACAACAAACTAAAGACAAGACTACAACTTTTGCCTAAACTCCAATCTGCTTGCATTCGGGACCCCAGGGGGGCTATTTATAGACTCCAGGAGAAAGGGGGCCACGTGCACTGCACGTGGCCCAAAAACTGGGCGCGCGCACGCCAACTTTGCCGCGGAATCGCGGCAGCGCGCGCCTATTTTTTGGTAGCGTGTCGCCCATACTGTCCTCTGGTCGTCTGGGTTCCGGGATTTGCGATTTGACCCCCTGTACTGACCAGATCTTCACTCTAAAGTCAATGGCTAGTTGGTAGGCTTTTAATCACCAATTAAATGGTGATTTTGGTCTTCTTCTTCCTTTGCACACCATGGACCTAGAGTCAAGCAAGCAAGGTATTATTAGCAGAATTTTTTATCAAATAAATATGAGAATGTGATGAAAATTATGCAAAATTAGAGACTAATCACACCCCCACACTTATCTTTTTGCTCGTCCCGAGCAAAACAAAAATGAGACGATTATTATACCACTTTCGCAGGTAACGCGATTGCACTGAGCATGTGCAACAAGCCTTTAAACCTCTAGGTTTCCCCTAGAGGAGGAGTGTTGTCTCCTGAGGGTTTTCAGCGGATTGCACCCACAAAATCCAATAAGGAAAAGAAATTAGTTGTTAAAAATTTATATATACATATATATATACATGAAAAAGAACTTTCAATTATCTAAGTAAAAATGACCGAATGATGTAAGAATTAGGTTTAACCCTCGTAAGTCCTCTTATATTTTAGCCTTCATAAAAGAAGGAATTATGGTTTTTCTTTAAATTTAGAAAGGATCTTGTACTTCTAACTCATTCTTTTATTTTGCTTTAGATAGATATGCATACCGTGGCAGTGTGATGTGCTTGGGATTTTTCAACATAACTTTGAATATTATTTTATTAATATTTACTTATTATTCCTGGTTCCATTAGGCTTTCTACTTCACTCATGTAGCACACATCGAACCGATGACTCCCAAACCAGATGGTCTTAGGGCACCAGGTGGAAAAACACCCTTCAGGTTAAATATGCGAGTGGAGTAGGCCACGAAATCAAGATTTATTATAATTTTTTTTTTGACGTGAGTAATTATGCTTCTTGAGGCACAATTATCCAGCTTTTTCTTTTTCTTTTTCTTTTTTTTTTGGCATGAATAATCATGCTTCTTGAGGCACAATTATCCAGCTCTTTTTTTTTTTTTTTTTAAGAGTTGTGTCTCTAAATCCCAAGCATGTGTGTGTGAATTATGCATATTCTACTAAGGCTAAATAAAAGATAAAAGTTATTTTCCTTATCCCTCCTATCTTTTTAGTCAAACCATTCTTTCTTTTTTACTTAGGCAAAAATAAAGATTTATTACTAAGGTTCCCGTAATTCCTACAGTCTTTTGGTATTTTTATAAAGAGTATGAAATTTCTTTTCAATCTGTATTTTTTTTTATTATTATTATTATTTTTTAATAAACATTTTTTTTTTGAAAGAAGTAAAAGGAAAAAGGAAAACTGTTAGCACCCCCCACACCTATCTAATGCATTGTCCTCAATGAATGTAGATGAAAAATGCAAATACAATAAATAGGGGGAAGGAATGATATTACCGTCTTTGTGGACTCGGTTTGGCCAAGTACGAAGAGGCTAAAGAAATGGCAAAAAGAATGTACATGGGGTAAGCATATAAACATTTTTTTTTTGTTTTTTTTTTGTTTTTTTTGTTTTTTTCATTTTTTTTAAATAGTTGTTGTGGTTAGGTGTATGATGGGACAAAAAGAGTCAGCACACTATCGTCTGGGATCATCGGCTCTGTGGTCAAGAAGGGCTTCAGTCTTTGCCCATTCACTTTGAACTCCGTGTTATTTTTAGGGTCGGCAATAAGCACAGCACCGTGTGGGAAAACAGTGCGCACAATGAACGGTCCCGACCAACGAGTTTTTAGCTTTCCCGCGAAAATATGAAGCCTAGAGTTGTATAGCAGAACCCTATCTCCCGGTGCAAAGGTTTTCCGGGTTATGATTTGGTCATGAAAAAGTTTTGTTCTGCTCTTGGTGATTCGTGCATTCTCATAAGCTTCATTCCGTATCTCTTCTAATTCAGAAATCTACAGTTTCCTAAGATCACTGGCCTTGGTCAGGTCAAAGTTGAGTTGCTTAATTGCCCAGAGGGCCCGGTGTTCTAATTCTACTGGCAGATGACAGGCTTTTCCAAACACGAGTCTGTAAGGAGACATCCCCAGGATTGTCTTAAATGCGGTACGGTAAGCCCACAATGCATCATTGAGCTTAACCGACCAATCCTTTCGGTTTTGACCGACAGTCTTTTCCAGAATGAGCTTGATCTGTCGGTTGGTGACCTCAACCTGCCCATTTGTCTGGGGATGATACGGGGTTGATAACTTGTGATTAATGGAATATTTTCGCATCAGAGCTTCAAAAACTCTGTTGCAGAAATGTGATCCATTATCACTAATTATCGCTCTCGGGATACCAAACCGGGAGAAGATGTTCTCTTTGAGGAATTTGACAACCACTTTGTTGTCATTCGTCTTGGTTGGTACAGCTTCTACCCACTTAGAGACATAGTCGACAGCAACCAAAATGAATTGGTTGCCGAAGGAGTTGGGGAATGGTCCCATGAAATCGATGCCCCAAACATCAAAAATTTCTACTTCAAGGATTGGGTTTAGGGGCATCATGTCTCTTCTAGAAATTTTCCCTACCTTCTGACAGTTTGCACATGACTTGCAAAAATGATATGAATCCTTGAACAAAGTGGGCCAGTAGAATCCACTTTGTAGAACCTTCTCTGCAGTCTTGCGGGGACCGAAGTGTCCTCCGCATGGAAGGTCATGGCAAAAACTAAGCACACTTCTCTGTTCCTCCTCGGGTATACATCGTCTAATTATTTGGTCGGGACAATACTTAAAAAGATACGGTTCTTCCCAGAAGAAGTACCGTACTTGGGCACAGAAGCGGTATTGGTCTTGCTTTGTCCAGTCAGCGGGTAATTGTCCTGTGGCCAGGTAATTAACGATGTCAGCATACCAGGGTTCCTTAAGAATGGCTAGGATGTGCTCATCAGGGAAATCCTCATTGATCGGAGCTCGGATGGTTGGTGCATTCGGAATTCGCGAGAGATGATCAGCGACCACATTTTCTATACCTCTCTTATCCCTGATTTCTAAGTCAAATTCTTGAAGCAAAAGAATCCACCGAATCAGTCGGGCTTTTGCTTCTTTCTTGGACATGAGGTATTTAAGAGCCGAGTGATCTGTGAAAATCACTGTTTTCGAACCTAACAAGTAGGGCTGGAACGTTTCTAACGCAAAGACAACGGCCAAGAATTCCTTCTCAGTCGTTGTATAGTTCTGTTGAGCATCATTTAAGGTCCTACTCGAATAGTAGATCACGTGCTGCCTATTATTGATTCGCTGTCCTAGAACAGCGCCAATAGCAAAGTCAGATGCATCACACATGATCTCAAATGGATGGGCCCAATCAGGGGCAGAAATGATAGGTGCAGAAATCAGTTCTTGCTTAAGCTTCCCCCATGACTTAAAACATTCCTCATTGAAGTCAAAGGGCACGTCCTTAGCGAGCAGGTTAGTTAAGGGCCTAGCAATTTTGCTAAAGTCCTTAATGAACCGTCGGTAGAACCCAGCATGCCCTAAAAAGGATCTAATATCCTTGATGCTTTTGGGGGGTGGAAGCTTAGCAATCACTTCTACCTTAGCCTTATCTACTTCTATGCCTCTCCGTGAAATCTCATGGCCCAGGACAATCCCTTGTTTCACCATAAAGTGACATTTTTCCCAGTTTAGAGTTAGGTTCTTCTCAATGCATCTTTGTAGCACTAACTCTAAGTGATGAAGACATTGATCAAATGAATCTCCGTAGATGGAGAAGTCATCCATGAAAATCTCAAGAAAACGTTCCACCATATCAGAGAACAAACTAAGCATGCACCGTTGGAACGTTGCAGGAGCATTGCACAATCCAAAAGGCATGCGCCTATAAGCAAAGGTTCCGAACGGGCAAGTGAACGTTGTCTTTTCCTGGTCTTCTGCAGCAATGGGGATTTGATTGTATCCCGAGTACCCATCTAGAAAGCAGTAGTACTCATGTCCAGCCAAACGCTCAAGCATTTGGTCGATGAAGGGTAGCGGGAAATGGTCTTTACGGGTAGCAGCGTTCAACTTCCTGTAGTCGATACAAACACGAATCTTGGTAGGCAATCTTATTTGTACCAACTCTTTTTCCTCATTTTCTACTACCGTAAAGCCAGCCTTCTTTGGGACCGCATGAACCGGGCTAACCCATTGGCTATCAGAAATGGGATAAATAATCCCATTATCTAATAGTTTCAGAATTTCGGCCTTCACTGCCTCTTGCATGAGAGGGTTAAGCCTACGTTGTGGGTCCCTCCTAGGGTTTGCTTCATCGACTAAATGAATCCTGTGCTGCACTATGGCTGGACTGATTCCCTTGATGTCCTTCATTGTCCATCCAATGGCTTCCTTATGTCTTTCCAGAATAGACATTAAGCTGTCCTCTTGTTGCGCAGTCAGGTGGGATGCTATGATGACTGGCAAGGTGTCCTTTCCGCCCAGGTAGGCGTACTTGAGGTGTTCAGGCAGGTCTTTAAGCTCTAAGGAAGGTGTTTCTTTATTGGAGGCAATCTCTGGGCTGTCAATCTTAGGATACGGTACACTGGGGCTTGATGCCCAATCCACTGCTGAATCTACGATCTGGTCTAAATTGAATTCCTCATCCTCCAGATCGAATTCTGCCTTAGTCTCTATCTCCAAGCATTCCCCATGCTCACTGGTCAGGTTTTCAATGGAATTGACCTCAAACGTCTGATCATTGACATCCCTAGGTTGTCTTCCAAGATTGAAGACATTGACTTCCTTCGTCATGTCTCCGAAAGTTAATCGCATGGACCCATTCCTACAGTTAATTATGGCATTGGCTGTGGCTAGGAACGGGCGCCCTAAGATGACGGGAGTCTGAGACCTAAGATTTGACACAGGTTGGGTCTCTAGAACAATGAAGTCAACGGGGTAAATGAAATCCCCGACCCGGATGAGGACGTCTGTGATTTCCCCTTTCGGGATCTTCACAGAACGGTCAGCTAGCTGAATGGTGACTCGAGTTGGGCTTAGCTCACCCAACCCAAGTTGCTAGTACACAGAGAGAGGTAGCAAGTTGATACTTGCTCCCAGGTCAAGAAGCGCTCTACTGATTTCGGTCTGTCCTATGGTGCAGGAAATGGTGGGACATCCGGGATCCTTGTACTTCACCGGAATGGGACCAGACAGAATTTCGCTTATGTTAGTGGCCAAGAACACTTTCTTGGGCACATTGGTCTTTCTCTTCTTAGTACACATATCCTTCAGAAATTTGGCATAAGCCAGGACTTGTTGGATAGCGTCTAGAAGTGGCACATTCAATTTAACCTGGTGGAACATCTCTAGCATTTTCTCCATGTGCATGTTTTTATTGTTGTTCCTAAGCCTATTGGGAAAGGGTGCTACAGGCTTATGAACTTGTTCAGCAGCTTGGTCCTTATCAGATGTTTGTGGAGCGGATTGGGAGGCACTAGCAGAAGTGGAGGCTTGATTGGGATCAGGATGGACTGGACTCTTTGGTTGGTAGACCTGGTTGTCTACCTTCTTTCCAGATCTCAGTGTGTGAACAGCATTACAGTGGTTGAGAGATGGATCCTGAACTTCATATGCTTGGTTGGAGGTTTTTGGGTTAACTAATGGCTGACTAGGCAATGTACCCTTAGGTCTCTCACTTAGGGAGCTAGCTAACTGGCTCATCTGCAATTCCAACCTAGATATGGCTTGTGAATGACTGTTCAGAGTTTGTCCCTGGTTCTGCATGAAAGCAGACTGGGACTTAATGAAAGCCTCAATGCTCTCCTCCAATTTATTGATTTTCTTTTCCATTGGAGAGCCTTGGGAGGAGGAAGATGGGGCTTGACTGGGAAAAGGTGGTGGAGGAGCAGGATGGTGAAAGTTGTTGGAGAAATTGGGCCTGGGAGGATTGTTTGGGGCCCAGGAGAAATTGGGATGATTCCTCCAACCAGGATTGTATGTCTGTGAGTAAGGGTTGTGAAGCGGCCGTGAGTAAGCCGCGTTCATGTGTTCCTGTGGCACTTGTTGGGCATGGAAAACAGGGCACTCTTCGAAGACATGGTTCGGTGCCTGACAATATGAACAACCCGGATTGTGAATTGGTGGTGGGTTGATCTGGTTGACACTAGCAGGCTCTTTTGTTTCTAGAGCCTCTATCCTTCTCATCAGGGTAGCAATCTTGGCCTCAGCAGCTATGGATGTTTCTAAAGATAGGAGCCCTCCTCTTGAAGCTATAGACTGTGAATTCCTAGGTTTCTCTGAGGCTGGCTCCCACTGCAGGGTTTTCTCAGCTAAGTCCTCAAATAAATCCCAACCCTGATTCTCATCCTTCTGCAAGAACCCTCCCTGACACATCATTTCTAACAGGGTCTTAGTCTGATAGTCTAGACCATCGTAGAGAATCTGGCACTGACGCCATTTCTCCACACCGTGATGAGGGCATTGAGCTAGGAGATCTTTGAATCGCTCAAAGTATCTCCAAAAGGGTTCGCTCGGGTCTTGCTTAAACTGCATGATGTTCTTCCTAATGAGGGCAGTTTTGTGAATTGGGTAAAATTTCTTCAAGAAAGCCTTGACGAAATCATCCCACGTAGTGACTGAATCTGCTGCCAGACTGTACAACCATTTCTTAGCTAGATCCTTTAGGGAAAAAGGGATGAAACGTAACCTAACGGCATCGTCTCCTAGCTGGGGTATTCGCATCATAAGGCATACTTCTTCAAATTCCCTAACAAAGAAGTATGCGTCCTCTGATTCTAAACCATGGAATTTCGGAAGAGTGTTAATGAATTGGGGCTTTAACTCGAAATTATTTCCGTTTGCTTCAGGAAGTTTTATGCAAGATGGAAGTGAAGTTCTTATCGGGTAAAATCTATCCTGAAGTGATGCCATCACCGGTTCTGGATGCAAGGGTAACGAGGTGTTTCTTGTTAATCTGGAAGTTGATGGATCTCTCACCCACTCTTGCATTCAGCACACCACAACCAACGTGAAAACAACAAACAATCGAAAAAAGAATAAAAAACAAACAAAAGAGAGAAAAACAACCACAAGCCTTAGTCTAAGGTACCTGGACCTAGACGACTCCTAACTGGTCGATTCTCCGGGGAAGGTTGTTGTAGGAACTCGACTACAAGCTAATCGGCCAGGAAAGGGCAAAGCTCGGGGGGAGGTATCCGGGCGGAGCCACGGGCCTAATTATGCCAAACCACGGAGCTTTCGAGGCTTTACCTCTAAATCCACTTTCCTAGACACCGATTTTGCAGGAGTAAAGTTCTTACAATTTCCAACCTCGGTTAATCTCTTAGTGAGTCCGAGATGTCCCTAGGGCCAACGTCTATTGATTTTTAATTAAGGCTTGGGAAAAAGTGAGTGCACTTGGAGATGGTTTTTGGGCTAAGGAAGGGTGATGAAACCCCCACCTTATCTTGTTTATTTGGGTTTTGCCCTTAAAGTCAATTGTGCAAGTGTACAGTTTATTCACAACAAGGTAACACTCAAAGCGGTAAATCACTTCAAAATGTTGGTCCTAATCTATATGAATGCACACGTACCTTGTCTCCAGCACTCTTCAACAGAAATTGAAATGAATTGAAATAGACACGTGCCCTAAATGCAAACGTCTAATTCAAATTTTGATTAAGCAACAAGTGGATTTCTGTTGAATTTATTACACATGCATATAGTGAAGCATCCAAGGAAACGAAAAAAAATTGAAAGCACTTTTTTTTTTAGCGGCGTTCGGCAACCCTGCAAACGAGTGCGTTAGTACTTCAATCGGAAAAACTCGCTTTTACACGAATTTTTCCGAGGGCAAATAAATCATCGCGCAATGTCCTTGACCACCTCTTTTGCTTCCCGTGATGGTGAGCTCCTTGGTTCTTCTCCTACACACAAAAGAAAACAAAGAACAATCTTTAGTAGTGAACAATAAAGTCGTTCCCTCCCCGGCAACGGCGCCAAAATTTGATCGCGTAAAAAGCAAGTATTAAATAAGAGAAGGAAGTGTGGGCTGATGTTACTGCTTTTGCGATTCTTCCGTAGTAGCGAGTGGCTATACGGGTCGTATCCACAAGGAGAGAGAGCGATAGAAGTTTGATGCGGCTTTCAAAGTTCAAGAAGAAAGAAAGTTCTTGTTTCCAAATAAAGAATTTGAAAAGTGAAAACAAGTATTTTTAGAAATTGTTGGAAAACGTTTTGTTGGTTTGTAAAAGTGATTTTTTTTTCTTAGTTGTAAAAATGCATGGCTAACTTTCTACTAAGTGCTCCCACTAATTTCTAACTTTTTGAAGATAGCCTCACGATGGATCATAGGCAAACAAGACACTTGTGCATTGAACTAATCACGTGAAAATCGAGTGAGAGTGCATCCTATAACTTAGCCTTACACGGCAAAAACTCGGACATTCCCATATCAAGATCCGTTAGAAGGCGAGAATAAGGGAAGACTCGAGTGCACTATCGGTATCGGCAAAGTTTAAAAGGAAAAGAGTCTAACAAGTAAAACACAACTCATAGATCATCAAAACGAATTAAGTATGAAATATAAGAAAATAGATACTTGTAGATAAATTAGAATTAGAACCCTCGTCTTAAGATGCCATAGCTCTCATTTGCACAAGGCTTTGTTTGGCACTATTGACTCATACGGGTTATCAAACAAGTGTTAGAAATTAGTGGGTTAGTAGTTAGTTAGCCATGCTATGAAAAAGTTAGTTAGCCATCAATAAAGAAGCAACAAAGTAAAAGGGGTAAAAGGGAAAGGGGGAGTTACACTACAACAAAGTAAAAGAAGTAAAGAAGAAAGAAGAAGTTATACTACAACAAGGAAATAAAAGTAAATGCAAAGACAAGTAAATGAAAGAAGGAAGAGAAGTAGTACTCGTATTATCTTGTCACCCTTCAAATACAACACTTTACACACTCTCTCTCTTTCTCTTTAATGGCTAAGACCTAAAACTAGAAGAAGAACTACAACAACAACAACAAACTAAAGACAAGACTACAACTTTTGCCTAAACTCCAATCTGCTTGCATTCGGGACCCCAGGGGGGCTATTTATAGACTCCAGGAGAAAGGGGGCCACGTGCACTGCACGTGGCCCAAAAACTGGGCGCGCGCGCGCCAACTTTGCCGCGGAATCGCGGCAAATGCCGCGATTCCGCGGCAAAGTCAGGGCGGCGCGCGCCCATTTTTTGGTAGCGTATCGCCCATACTGTCCTCTGGTCGTCTGGGTTCCGGGATTTGCGATTTGACCCCCTGTACTGACCAGATCTTCACTCTAAAGTCAATGGCTAGTTGGTAGGCTTTTAATCACCAATTAAATGGTGATTTTGGTCTTCTTCTTCCTTTGCACACCATGGACCTAGAGTCAAGCAAGTAAGGTATTATTAGCAGAATTTTTTATCAAATAAATATGAGAATGTGATGAAAATTATGCAAATTAGAGACTAATCATAACCATGCGCTCCGTTGGTATGTACTCGAGTGTGCCTTCCTCTAATTGATTTCTGATGTAGTTGAACTTCACATCTATATTTTTGGTCTTAACATGGCATCTGGCATTCTTCCTGTGACCTATCACCATCATGCTACCACAGTGAAGAGTAACTGGACTTGATGCATGCGGTATGACTTCGAGGTCTCAAAAGAATCGCCTCAACCAAATGGCTTCATGATCTACCGATGAATCTATAACGAATTCAACTTTCATTATTGAAAGTGCCAATATTGACTGCTTCTTGCTACACTAAGAGACAATGCATCCTCTGAACAAGAATGCTATGTAGAGTCGATTCGTGCTCATTCAGAACACCGGCAAAATCTACAATTGTATATCCTTAGAGCTGCAAATCCGACTTGACATAACATAATACATAGTCAATGTGCCCCATCTCAATACCCTTTTAATGACATTCCAATAAGAGGAACCAAGGTTCGACTGGAATCGACATAGTAACCCAACGGAAGATATGTCGGGGCGAGTATAAAACATTGCATTCATCAAGCACCTAACGTGTTAGAGTACGATATATGCACCATCTATTTCTACTATTTAGGGGTTTTTGGACTATATTGAGGGCTAAGGTAATGGTTCTTTTCGACTGTAATAGATATTGGGTTTCGAGTTTTGCATCTTGAATCTTTCTAAGATATTACGACTCTTGTGAGAGACTGAGAACCCTCTTAGATCAATTCATATTGATCTTAACTTCAAGCATATCAAATCACCCATGTCCATTATATCGAAGTTTGATGTTAGCCATCTCTTAGTGGTGACGATCATCTCCTGGTCGTTAGAAGCCATCAATATATCATTGATATATAGTGTCATGACCAAGAATTGACGTTGGATCGCTTAAGATAGATGCAATGATCTCCTTCAACCATCATGAATCAAAACTGAAGTATGGCTCGACAAAATCGAAGATACTATTGTCTAGATAATTGTTTCAATCCATAGATGCATTGTTTGAGCCGACAAGCTTTGTGCTCATGACTTTTAGATGCAAAGTCATATGGGTGCTCCATAAAGATCAATTCGTCTAGTTCTCTATGAAAGAAAGTTGTTTTAACATTCATTTGTAAAAGTTCTAAATTCATGTGAGCGACTAACGCCAATATCGTTTGAATCAAGGCAAACCTCACTGCTGGAGAGAAAGTTTTCTCGTAATCTACCCCCTCTCGCTGGGTGTATCCATTCTCCATGAGACGTACCTTATACCTCTCAGTGGATCAATCTACTTTTCGCTTGATCTTGAGAACCCATTTGTTCCCAATGCCCTTGCATCCAGTAGGTAGATCCAATAAGTCCCAGACTTGGTTTATTCGACTCTATTTTATCTTTCATGTCGTCCATCCATTCCTTCACATTTGGTCCAGAGAGATTCTGTGATAGATCTCAGTTTCGCACTGTCATGTGGTACTACCTGAAAAGGGAACACCTAGAGGGGGGTGAATAGGTGTTAGTGCTAATCTAAAACTAAATGCAAAACTAAGTGCGCTAAATGCGGAAGCTAATGCAAATCTTGCACAAACTTAATACAACACAACAAGTGTAGCCGAATTCCCCGTGAAGGGCTCTGGACTAACTCCTCTTGATTCCCCTTGAATGGGTTGAGGTGCTATGTGAAGCTCTTGTTGGTTAAGTATAAGTTAGGCGCACACACACAAGCAATCCAAGCAATGTGCACACACAATCAAGCCAAGCAATCAAGGATATAGCAATATGGAGTATGCAAGGCACAACACAAGCAAATAGATATGTATGATATGAATTATGCTCAACACAAGCAAATATGATATGAATGAAGTATGATGCTTTGCACAAATGTAAAGAGAGAGAGTTGAGAGAAATTGGATCAAACGCAAACACACGGATATGTTTCGAGGTTCGAGCCCCTAGCTCTACATCCCCGCCTACACCACCGTGTAGGATTTCCAATCCACTATACCGTCCACCGAGGACTCCCACCGAGGGAACCTTCACCGAGAAGGATTTTTACAACAATGGAGTACCTAACTCCTCTCTCAAACAACCGCCTCACAACCGAGGGGTAGGCCCGTAGCCAAATACAATAACAACAACAAACACCTCTACCGAAGAGGGTTTACAACCAAACTCCACCTCTCTCTAGAGGGAGCAAACCAATAACCCAAATCACAACCTCAACCTCTACCAAAGAGGGAGCAACCAAGAAATCAAGGGTTTACAATAGGTGGTCTCTTTCAACCACAAACCTCTTTCCTTTTTCCTTTTCCACAAAACAAATGATCCTAATAGATTAGGATAGAAGATAGCTCAAGTGTGAAAAACTAGGTGTTTGGAAAACAAGCAACAAAGAAAAACACTTGGGAAAATTCTTGCAAAAGATATAGAATGAAAACCAAGACAAATCTCCCAAAATATTCTTTTCTTTGATTTTTCCAAAAACCTAAAAACAATAAAGATGAAATCTTTTTAGCACAAAAACTATTTTGAAAACTTGTTTAATCACTAGAGAAATACTGAAATTTTTCTTCTTGAAAATCTTAGCCAAAACCCAAAGAGATGGGGTTTATATAGGCCCAATACAAAACTAGCCGTTAGAGCTGAGCTGGCAGCTCTGACAGGAAACGGTCGACCGGCCCGGTCGACCGCCAACGGTCAGAAATATGACCGTTGGGCAACTGCGGTCGACCGGCCCGGTCGACCGAAACAAACAGAGAGCAGAGCTCTCAGACCTGGTCGACCGTCCGGGTCGACCGTCCCAAAGGCTCCAAACGTGCACAGATTTGTGCACGTCGGTCGACCGACCCGGTCGACCGACCTCTGCCTAGTCGACTAGGTCAGTTGACTTAGTCGACTAATAGAAGCCTGGAACAGAAACTGGGTCAGAAAAACATGTTAAAATATTTTCTAAAAATCTTTTAACACTTCTAAAAATCACCAAAAATAATTTTATCATTTTATATGGAAACACAAACTTGTGATAAAAATTTCAAGACATATATTAATCATATCAATTCATTTTTGAGTCTTGCAAATTTTATCAAAAACAAAACTTGTATTTTTTATCAAAGAGATGTTAAGCTCAAAATCAAGTTTGATAAAAGTTAAGCATGCATGTATAGAGTGAAACAACTATACATATATCAATTAAACTTGTTTTGATAAACTATTCATGAAAACCAAATCCAAAACATGAAAACGTGTGTGTTGTGCACTTGAGCATATCAACTATATTAAGCTTTACAAATGGATCTAAAACACACTATCTAAACTATGGATACCTAAGTCTTCTTGATGATCTTCATCTTCAAGTTGACTTGCTCCAAAACTCCATCCATGGGCTAGGCAATGTGTGATCTTGACGCTTTGGCCCTGGAATCATTATGAAAAGCTTCTAAACACCTTGTTGAAGCTAATCACCAACTAATATCTTGGTTAATGATCTGAAACTTAAACAACACAAGATTATTAGTAAACATAACTATATGAGTTAATCATCATCAAAACTAGGGTGGAAGGCCTTTGGGCCAACAATCTCCCCCCTTTTGATGATGACAAAACTCATGGAGTTATATATGCATGGATTAAAGTTAAGCTTCAAAGAAGCTCCCCCTTAACTCATGCATAGACAAATAAAAACTCATGCATAAACAAATAAATAAAATATATGCAATGAATGTACATAAACATGTATGCATCAATATGCATAAAACACAAACACATGTTCTAGAAGCTCTAGTTACCAATTAAATTAATAAAGCATTAACAACAAAAACACTAGATGCTCTAGATACCAATAAAAACTTAAAACTTACCAATAAAACTTAATATATGCAAAAACATAAGTATGCATATATAAAAATATGTTAAACTCTCAAATAATTCTCCCCCTTTTTGTCAATCATCAACAAAGGGGTAAACAAAGTAAAATCAAATCAAACAAATTTTTCTCCCCCTTTTTGTCAAACAAAAAGATCAAGAAGGGGTTAAACAATCAATAAAATAATGTTCTCCCCCTTTTGTCTAAAACAAAAACAAAGTCAATAAGGGGTGACTATAAATAACATGATATCAATAGATAAATATGTCAATGAAACATCTTGATATCAATTGAAAATAAACAATAATAAATTTTGAATGTCTAAACAAAATTTTGATACCAATAGTAAATAATTTTTATATTAAACATATGATACCAATATGAAATTTTCAATCATAAAGTAAGAAAGTGGGAAACAAATACTAATTGAACAATCACTAATTGAAAGACAAAATTAAATTTTCTCCCCCTTTATGAAATACCAACTAAAAAGATGCATGGGCTTGATACCAATATAAAAGTAATCAATTGAAACAAAATTAAAACTCAAGCACTAGCATAAACACGATTTTGTGAAAAATTTATATCTTAAGCACAAATAAAACAAGTATATGTGTATGAAATAGAATGAGTACCAATCACCAATAGATGATACCAATTGAAAATATACATACACAATTAACATATGAGTATACACAAAGATCAAAATGATACCAATTGAAAGAGCTCAATGATACCAATTGACATAACAATAAAAGAATGGTATAACTCATATAATCTAATCCACCCAATCAAGGTTCAAGTTTTAAATGATTTTCATTTTAAAGCATACATGACCATGATCTCCCATCCAACCTCCCATTGAAGGTAGGGGTTTTCAAAAATAGATTTGAAAATGTAGTTTTGTTTGAAAATCACTACCAAATTGAAGAATACGAACTAGTCAAAATGAAAAACTTGTTAACTAGTGCGAAATCCTTCAAGCAAGGAATAAACTAAAAATAATTTTCATAAAACATGAAATCCACATGATAATCAACACTCTAATTCAATTAGGCATAAATATGACTCATGAATACAAAACATGAGCAAGCAATAAATGTGAGTGTACAAATAAAGTGTGAATATCATAATCATGAAAATATTCAATAAAGCTCAATTATTCCTTAAACATTGAAAACACGAAAATCATCAAAACTTATTTAACTTTCATGGCATATGTATGTCAAATACAAACTAAAATATACATACATATCCAAAACACAATTGAGTCCATATACATAGATTTGCATGAAAGGCAAATGACTCAAGGGGTATACATGTATATCTTAAAGTTTGGCAATACAAACATATACATGAAGAGAAAACTCACAATCATAAAACAAATCCAAAATGGGAATACAAGTTTAAAATGTATGAATCATCAAAACTAGACTATACAAGCACATCTAATGGGTTCAAATGAGCATTCAAGCCCAAACATATATAGATTTATTTGTGGCCCACTATATGTACAAGTATAAATCCTAGTCTTAATGAAAACTAACATCTAAACAAGTAATCGTAACATGAAGCATCAAAAACAAATATAAAAAAACATCATGATAAAACTAAAAACATGATTATTATGTAAATTAACATGTATTAGATTCATGATGTACATTATAGTTTAAACAAAAGTGAGAACACTAAGTATGGGTTCATACAAGCATGTGTGTCTCAAATACTATATATGTATGTCAAGGATCTAATAATCATGGCATTTACATACTAATCCAAAGACAATGAAACAATCTATAAAACATCAATATGAAAGCATGTAAACAATAAATGGGAGTAAAGGATTGTTACCAAAACCGAAGAAGCAACTTTCCTTGTCTCCAAAACGTGGTGGTCATCTCCACCAAATCTTCCCTTGAAAGTGAAGCATCCAATTGATTTCCTTTAAGTTCGGAACGCATCCACTCCAAGGTGTCATCACTCTCACGTCATGTGAGAGCCCACACATACATCAAAAACAATAGGAGGGGTGGTCTTTGGTACCCATATCTTCTTGGGTCCATGGGGGTTAGTACCTTCCCTAACCCAAACAAATTTCTTTGCTAAATTTGAAACATTTAATCTATCATAACAAAATTTAGCAAGATGGCCTTTTCGGCCACAACGTGTACAAGTGTACACATGAGCATACATGTGAGAAGTGTGTCCGTGAGGAGCATGTGTATGTCGTGGAGGGTGTGCATGCATAAAGGATGGAACTTGTTTCTTTCGAACCAAGGTTTTCAAGCGTGTATGGTTCATGGCACATTGGCTCATAGTGGAGCCCAAACAATCAACCTTCTTCTTAAGCAAACAAATATCATCATTAATTTTAGAAGAAGAAGTGTGACATGCAATAGGTGAAGTGTGTGATACTACCCTAGCATGGCAAACATGAGCATCAATCTTATTTTGTAAAACAATATTTTTCTTTAAAACAAATTTCTAAATCCTTTGAAATAGAATCAATTTTTATTTTCAAAGAATTATTTTCTTTTACAACAAAATCAACTTTAGAAGATAAATTTTCATTTTTCTTCAAAATAGCATGGCAATCATTTTTAGTTTTTAAAAATTCATTTTCTTTTAGTGCAAGTTCCAATTGAGATCTCAATGAATCCCTTTCATTATAGACCTCAACCTTCTCTTGCAAAACACAATCAAGTCTAGAATGCAAACTTTTATTTTCTTTTCCAATTTCTAGACTTTTCTTTTTCAAAATCTTATAATTTTCTATTAACTTTTCACATACAATAGATAGTTCTTCATTTAAAGCATAGGGATCAATATTATCATCACATGAAGAACTAGCACTATCATCACAATCTAAGTGGGGTTCCGAATGTACCTCAAGGGAGTCATTCCCTTGGACCATGAAGCATTGTGAATCGGATTCTCCACTAGATTCCTCTTCTTGAATTTGCACTTGAAGCTCGGAGGTGGTGGTGGTTGTTGTCAACTTGTTCCACACTGCAAAAACGGAATCAAGGTTAGAAACACTCATAAGATATTCTTTAAATAAAGTGCTTCTTATGGCCTCTAGGGCTTGTGCATTGGCCCCTATATGATTGCGATCACTAAGAAAGGATTCCTTGGTAATAGCAAGATAAACTTTATGACCTAGGGTTTGTAAATAAACGGTCATCCTAATCTTCCAAACATGAATGTTGGAAGGGTCATACATAGGTGGGGTCATGAAAGCCATGGAAAACTATATGTGTGCAAACAAGCAAATGCAAACAATAGATTAGCAAGCAAATGGATCTCACTCCTAGGATGTTAAGCCTAAGTATCAGGAGCACTAGCTCTGATACCAATTGAAAAGGGAACACCTAGAGGGGGGTGAATAGGTATTAGTGCTAATCTAAAACTAAATGCAAAACTAAGTGCGCTAAATGCGGAAGCTAATGCAAATCTTGCACAAACTTAATACAACACAACAAGTGTAGCCGAATTCCCCGTGAAGGGCTCTGGACTAACTCCTCTTGATTCCCCTTGAATGGGTTGAGGTGCTATGTGAAGCTCTTGTTGGTTAAGTATAAGTTAGGCACACACACACAAGCAATCCAAGCAATGTGCACACACAATCAAGCCAAGCAATCAACGATATAGCAATATGGAGTATGCAAGGCACAACACAAGCAAATAGATATGTATGATCTGAATTATGCTCAACACAAGCAAATATGATATGAATGAAGTATGATGCTTTGCACAAATGTAAAGAGAGAGAGTTGAGAGAAATTGGATCAAACGCAAACACACGGATATGTTTCGAGGTTCGAGCCCCTAGCTCTACATCCCCGCCTACACCACCGTGTAGGATTTCCAATCCACTATACCGTCCACCGAGGACTCCCACCGAGGGAACCTTCACCGAGAAGGATTTTTACAACAATGGAGTACCTAACTCCTCTCTCAAACAACCGCCTCACAACCGAGGGGTAGGCCCGTAGCCAAATACAATAACAACAACAAACACCTCTACCGAAGAGGGTTTACAACAAAACTCCACCTCTCTCTAGAGGGAGCAAACCAATAACCCAAATCACAACCTCAACCTCTACCAAAGAGGGAGCAACCAAGAAATCAAGGGTTTACAATAGGTGGTCTCTTTCAACCACAAACCTCTTTCCTTTTTCCTTTTCCACAAAACAAATGATCCTAATAGATTAGGATAGAAGATAGCTCAAGTGTGGAAAACTAGGTGTTTGGAAAACAAGCAACAAAGAAAAACACTTGGGAAAAATTCTTTCCAAAGATATAAAATGAAAACCAAGACAAATCTCCCAAAATATTCTTTTCTTTGATTTTTCCAAAAACCTAAAAACAATAAAGATGAAATCTTTTTAGCACAAAAACTATTTTAAAAACTTGTTTAATCACTAGAAAAATACTGAAATTTTTCTTCTTGAAAACCTTAGCCAAAAACCCAAAGAGATGGGGTTTATATAGGCCCAATACAAAACTAGCCGTTAGAGCTGAGCTGGCAGCTCTGACAGGCAACGGTCGACCGGCCCGGTCGACCGCCAACGGTCAGAAATATGACCGTTGGGCAACTGCGGTCGACCGGCCCTGTCGACCGAAACAAGCAGAGAGCAGAGCTCTCAGACCCGGTCGACCGTCCAGGTCGACCGTCCCAAAGGCTCCAAACGTGCACAGATTTGTGCACGTCGGTCGACCGACCCGGTCGACCGACCTCTGCCTAGTCGACTAAGTCAGTTGACTTAGTCGACTAATAGAAGCCTGGAACAGAAACTGGGTCAGAAAAACATGTTAAAATATTTTCTAAAAATCTTTTAACACTTCTAAAAATCACCAAAAATAATTTTATCATTTTATATGGAAACACAAACTTGTGATAAAAATTTCAAGACATATATTAATCATATCAATTCATTTTTGAGTCTTGCAAATTTTATCAAAAACAAAACTTGTATTTTTTATCAAAGAGATGTTAAGCTCAAAATCAAGTTTGATAAAAGTTAAGCATGCATGTATAGAGTGAAACAACTATACATATATCAATTAAACTTGTTTTGATAAACTATTCATGAAAACCAAATCCAAAACATGAAAACGTGTGTGTTGTGCACTTGAGCATATCAACTATACTAAGCTTTACAAATGGATCTAAAACACACTATCTAAACTATGGATACCTAAGTCTTCTTGATGATCTTCATCTTCAAGTTGACTTACTCCAAAACTCCATCCATGGGCTAGGCAATGTGTGATCTTGACGCTTTGGCCCTGGAATCATTATGAAAAGCTTCTAAACACCTTGTTGAAGCTAATCACCAACTAATATCTTGGTTAATGATCTGAAACTTAAACAACACAAGATTATTAGTAAACATAACTACATGAGTTAATCATCATCAAAACTAGGGTGGAAGGCCTTTGGGCCAACACTACCATGCACACTTTCCCCCTCAATCTTAAAGCGACAATGAGGGATCATGTTGCGGTTGCTTCGATGAAGTATTTGATATTCATGTGATAGTGGCGTTGTATCATAGGTAGGAATGATGCCACCGCTGTTCCCAAGAGGTGTAGGTTTAGAATCCTCTTGCTCAACTGGGCAACTTAGTGCGCTTTCATCCATTTTGTACAATACCGAGACCTGGAAACCTGGTGTATCTCACCCTTACTATGGAACTCTTGTTTTAAGAAATTTGCATCACATGACTCGAGCTCCGTCATACTTTCATCTTCGTGTTCTCAAAGGAACGTGTATCCTTTCATATGCTCCGAATAATGAATAAATATGCGCTTCTTCCCCTTGGTCCCAACTTCCCATTTGGGTAGAAAGTGGTGTGTACACAAGTCGTTGAGACTCAAGGTCACAAATTTCTTAAATTGGGCTTATCGCTGGTCCATTTCTCATAAAGTGTTTAAGGAACTGATTTGGAAGGCACATAATTCAGTATAGAGGTCGTAGTCAATAATGCATCTCATCAAAAAGATACTGATAGATTCGCTTGTGCCATCATAGATTGAACCATGTCAAATAGTATTTTATTTCTATGTTTTTCCATGCCATTCTGCTGCGATGTATATAGAGTAGTCTACTGTCAGACGATGCCCTTCTGCTCAAGCAGTTCCTTAAACTATCAGACAGATTTTCTTGACGACAGTTAGTTCTAGGTGTTTTCACACTCTGGCTGAGTTTGTTCTCAATCTCAACCAAGTAATGTTGAAAGCATCCTAGTGCTTCAAATGTAAGAGATTAGATAAACATAATCATATCTTAAATAGTCGATGAATGTGATGTAGTAAGTGCATCTGTTCTGAGCCTTCACATTGAAGGGGCCACGGATGTTAGAATGTAATAGATCGAATGACGCCAATGCACACTTGGCCTTTTTGAATTGTTTTCTCGTTGACTTTCCTGCAAGACACTTCTTGCAAGTGGTAAAGATGATTGAAGCGTGCGGATCAAGTTGTCTACTTTGAGTCAACTAGGTTATCCTCTCTGCCCAATGTGTCATAATGTTGTATGCCAAAAAACATAATCATTCCGAACATCCGCAGATTGAGAAGATCTTTTATTTGCAAAACTACTAAGAGGAGTCAAGTTTACACTGTTTTCCATTATGTTTGCAAAGGGGGAAAACTTACAAAAAAGGTTTGAGGAGCTAAATTACAAGTATTCTAAAAAAAGATTACAAGTAGATCTCCTCAGAGATTCTGGAGAAGTGTGCCGATAGGAGTCTGGTCAGCGCGCGACCACTTTGTCCCTTTGACGATGCGAGCGATGAGATTCCCTTCTCGCCTGGTTCGGGGAATCAGAGAATAGAGGATTGGTAAAACCCTCTTGCTGCTTCTCAAAATCGCCTTCAATAAGGAATTCCTTCTCGCCTGGTTCCGGAGATTCCTTGAGAAGAAGGACGATGTTAGGGTATCAACACCCTGATTAGAGAAAGCAATTCTCTAAAAAATCTCTGAATTCAAGAGCGCGCGGTGCCTTGTGAAGAAGCCTCTGCTTGTGGAGTCCTCCCGTATGTATGCGTCTCTCCTTGATTCCTCTCCGTTGATCGATCTCTTCTCTGTTGATTTCTCTTGATTGATCGATCGATTGATCCCTCTTCCTTTGTTTTGTGCCCCTGACGGGCTATTTATATGGAGAGCAAGGGTATAATCGTCCCTTTTGAAGATATGGAAACAGATTGAACCGAATCTGTTTGAATCTGGAAAGTAGCCTTACTGTGAGGCTAGGATAGCTTCTGCGGAGCTAGAAAATGGCAAGTCGGTTGATCTGTTTTGATCCTTTCCATATTGTTAGGAGATTCTCCCTGATCCTCTTACTCGTTTCAAGAGAGTCAAGAGATTGCGGCAATCACCTGCCATATTTGAATCCTGATTGGATTTGATTAGATTGAATCCGATCTCATCAGGAGATTTTGATTGGTCAAAGGTTGACCATAGCAGGCTGATAGCGGAGCTGCCCGCTTTGAAGCTCATAGCGGAGCTAGAGGCAATTCCTGGCGAAGTCCGAAAAGAGGGTTTTCGGCGAAGCTATCAGTTAGCTTCCTGGCGATGCTCTGGATGATGCTAGCCTCTCAAACGAGGCTATCTCCTTGGGCTAATGTAATGCCAAATGCTAGCATCTTAGACCTACTGAGGTCTGTTTAGAAACAATCCGGGTTCACTGTTCTGCTTGCTGGATCAGTGGAGTCCAAACCGCTCCCTTGTCCCTTGGAGGTGGGTGAAAACTGGTCTTCAGCTCGTCTGTCACTTGTCTTTTGTAAATGTCAACAAGTTTAGACATCGTTCGGACCAATGAGAATCTTGTCTTTTTTAAGTGTCAACAAGACCCCCTTCAAAGTTTTCGAGAGTCTGCAATAGCTCAGACTCCGAAACACTTTGAACTGCTGTGATGGTATGTGGAGTATGAACGTCGCCATGATGGTTGAGTTCAGCTTCGCCTTCAATCCTGCTTTGGGATGAATTCGCCGAAGAATTGCACTGGTTCGCGAGTAGCTTCGCGTCGGGGTAGCTCCGTATCTGGGCTTCCAAGAAATAAGTTCGCTTTGGAACTCCTGTTGCCTTTTCAAAGCCAACGGCCGTGGGGCGGTTACGAGGAGGATCATTCCTTCTTTCGCGCCAATCGAGAGAGATGTTCTCCGATTTGCACGTTTCCAAGGGAGGATATTCCCTTTATTCAAGGCGCCATAAGTGCCTTTTATGAGGGAGACGTTTTCTCCCTTTGCACGGTTCCAAGGGGAAACCGTCCCTTCCATCAGGGCGCAATAAATGCCTTGAATGCGCTCGTGCTTCCACGCTTGAGGTGGTTGCGCTCAGGCCATGGGGCCTATAAATAGGACACTTGAGGTCCTCTGAAGAGAAATGCCTTGCCTTTCTTCTTCTCTTCTCTTGGTTGTGAGAGATACTCAGATCTCTGAATTAGTAGGAAAACCCGCTCTGGTTGTCTAACCGGCCAAGGACCAGTAAGTCTTGATCATTCAAAGACTTCACTGCTTTTAGGGAACTCATCTCCCTTGATTTAGCTTTGGCAGCTCGCTTCAGGGATTAGCTTCCCTTGTTCTTCATCTTGCAATTGGCTGTTGCAGAGAAGGATCTCATCATAGCTTTCTGTGAAGCTATCATCTTGGCTTGATCAGTGAAAGATCGTTGCTTGTTAAGTCCGCTGCGCAGGCAGGACTTGGGACTTGGCTTCTTCAATAGTTGAGCCAGTCTTGCCATATTGGTGAGGTTGAGACTGTTCTTCACAAGATCAGTCTGACTTTGCCGTATAGGCGAGGCTAGGACTTGGCGTTTGCTGAACCAGCCCATGGTTGCCGTGCAGGCGAGGCTTATCCTCTGCCTTGACTGAAGTTGGATTACCTTGCCGCCGAAGAATCTGACTTAGTGTTTTTGCAGCTCTTTCTGTGCTTGACTGCTAACCTGCTCCAATTTGCCTTGCAGCGAGCTATGCTTGCCAGTCTGGTGACTTGATGGAAGAAGCCATAAAATTGCCTTATGCTTCCCCGGTTGAAGCTTTACTTTTAAGCAGGAGGAACAATCCGGGGCAGCGAATGCGCGTCCCAGGGGCTGTTGGCAGCCTCTTACCCGAGATGATTCGTTCTGAGGTGAGGCTGGCCGCCGCTTCGTCGGAGGTGATCAGTGAGATCACTGACATCGTTGCCGACTTTCAACTTTGGTGGCCTTTGTCGGGGACGATCCACTTCAGGGGAGCGGGCCTCACACCCGTCAGATCCGTGGCATCAAAACTAGTTCCCATTATAGGTGATCTGACGTGTTGGCGGCGATAAGCTTTATTGCCAGGCTTCAACAAAAATGGCCTGGCAAGACCTGCCATTTTGTGGAGAAAAATGACCGTGTCTTTGTGGCACCACTGATTACAGCCTTATGCAGGAGGAAGGCCCTTCCTGTCCCGTTGGTCTGGCCTGGGAGCAGATAAAACCGCTTGCATGCCTCAAATGATCTTGTTGGGCAACTGAATGTGTTTGTATGAAATACAACTTTGATGTAATATCAATGTACCCTTGCTTTTGAATCAATGAAAGTTCATCGTCTGATCATCTGATTTTTGCTTGCTTTCACTGAGAGTTTGGCCATTGCTGGGCTAAACTGTGTGCGGAGCTAAGGACATAGTCCTTTCTTCGAATGATCTTCGCGAGACTGGCATGTCAGCGCGAGCAGCACGCTTTTTAGAGGGCTAAGGTAGGCCTTTCAGCGGAGCCCTTGAAGGATTGTGCGAAGTCCGCACTTTTGCACTAGTGCGAAGTTAACTCTTAGTAGAGTTGAACCGGCGCTTCTCGGGAAGGCGCTTCGGGCGCTGTTTCGAATTAATTCGAAACGGCGGCATGGGCCTTTTTTCGAGGCCTCGTTTCAGGCGCTGATTGGCCTATAAAAGCCCGATCGGGCTGAGCAGGAAAAGATCTCCTTTTTTTAGAGAAATTTCTATCTCTTCCTCTCCTTCTTCTTCCTTCTTTGCTTCAGAGTTCTTTGAGAACCCTTGCAGTTCTTAATGGCGCCCAAAAGACGAGCAGGGAAAGAAGTGGCGACTTCTACGGCGGAGGGCGCTCCTCCTCCGGTCATCGAGCGACCAGTCACCGGTAAGGAATTTTCCTGTCTGATTGGAGACCGAGGTCTCTTTTCCTTTAGAGCCGATCATTTGGCTATTTAGGACGATCGAATGGGATCCATCCTCATTAGGGAACTCGTTTCCCTGAACTTCCCTATTTTCCTTGCACCAGGGAAGTAAGAACTGAACAGTTCTTCTTTGGGCTTTCGCACGAAGCCATAACTTGGGCCATCTCCGTACTGTTTGAGGAGAAGGACTTGAATAAGTCCTCTCAGTCATGATGACTTTTGACCATAATGCCCCTGTGATGACGTCAGCCCTTAGGGCTATGTCACTCCTTACTTTAAGCGAAGCTGGCGCTTTGGATATTTTCTGCAAAGATGCAGTCTTGTCCATGAAGTGAAGCTTTTTCAAAGCTACCGCCTTGCAGGCCCTGCTTGCTGGGCGAGGCTATGCCTTAGTGAATTTTTATGCTTTCGCATCCACTTGATTGATGAACTAATCATAGCTCATTTCTGTTTTTTCAGTACATTACGCCTCCGGCCTCCAGAACAGTCTGTTCGGTGTAGCCAGTCGAGCAGGCGGAAGCATCAGCTTGCAGTTCTATGGGCAGGCTTCATTGTTCAGTGAGCCGAGCTCTCTTGTACGGGATACGCTCATCCAGGAGGGTCATCCGCAGGCCATGCGGAGCATCTTGACTACGGCTCCGCTTGAAGATATCGACCGTCAGGCTTACAGAAAGCCGGACTTCATGTTCGGGGATGCTGCACCTGATCCCGATCGCCAGCTGCAGGCCGGTGAAGGCCAGTGGATCTTCCAGTTGGACGGCGAGAGATTCTATCTCCCGTCCTCTAAGCGGCATTTTGCTTTGTCTTCCTTCGCGAGCGCAACTCAGGCTCGGAAGATGGCGTGGGGCGTGAGCCTAAACGCCGAGTCCGTGAGTGTCGGGAGGTTGACATTCCAGTCCGGCTATTCGAGGGCTGGTCCTCCTCGTAGCATAATGGGACTATACCCCGGGAAGGTATAGCGGGACCTTCCAGTAGGAGAAAACCCAGCTGCGGCGCCGACCTTTGGCACTCAGTTCTGCGAAGCTGACGGGAACTACCCCGCCACCGATTTCAGGACTCCCGGTTGGGTCCACCCTCTTAGATCGTGGTGGGCGGAGTTGACCAACTATATCCTCACCCACTTTGAGGGGGACTTAGAGAGGTTAAACCTCCATGAGGCCGTCAGGGCGACCTGCTACGGCATTGAGATGAAGGTGGCGTGCTTCTACGCCATCCTTGAGTTGTATTGCCCGGCCTCGGGGACTTTCTTCACCCCAGTTGGTGAGTTGGGCATGGCCCTACATGAGATGCGGGAGATCTCTGCTTTGCCCTTTGGGTCTCTTCCATACGAAGAGTACTTTCCCTGTGAGGCGGAGCTGGCTATTCTGGAGAAGCAGGAGCCTGCTCTGCTCGAGACATATCGGGAATTGATGTGCCATTTGCACATTTGCTCCAGCATCCATACTGGTGGCAAGGGTAGCTCGAAGAGCTTGAAGAGCTGGGGGAACTACTTGTTCCCAGATATGACTAGTGCACCTGAGGCAGCTCATTGCGGAGTTGCTGAAGAAGACATCTTGGCAAGGATGGAGGTGCATGCTGAAAAGGACATCGTCGTGGCAGAAGATGATGGTCCTCTTGGGAAGGGTGATGTTCTTCGGAGCTTTCATCATCAGGCCCGTCGGCCTATGTCTCGCAAGGCGTTGCTAGCCGGCTTCTTAACCATCTGGTTAAAGAAGTGTGTCGTGCCTTCTTCTTCGGGTGACATCGTCCACCCGACCGTGCTGCTGCCTGCCGTCCGCTTGGTTCATGGCCACCGTCTGGGTCTTCTCCCGGCCATGGTGTGTTGTATTCAGAGGGGCCTTCGTGCACTGACGGAGGCTTTCTGCAGGCCAATGGCGTCAAGGCGAGGGAAGGGTGCCGTCCTGCCTTGTGACGGACCCAATCCTAGGGTAGGTTTACCGTACACCTACTTGATGGCGTGGTTCGCCTTGCACTGTCCCAGTTTGATTGGAGCTGGGGAAGACCCTCCGCAGGGTGTTCAAACGGCGCTTCTCCGTCGCTTTGAAGGACGTTCGTGGCAGAAAACTTATGTAGCTGAGGCCCGTAAGTTAGTGCGTCGTTATGACGCTTATAGCCTGTTCCGTTGTTTTCCTCGCCTGCGGGGTGCAGGATACAACGAGGAATTCCGTGATGTGGAATCAGGTCGGTCTCCCATGAGTCGGGGTGTTTTCGAGTGGCTGGTCTGTATCCGGCCCTCGCATTTGCTGTACAGGAGTGGGGATACCTGCTACCTGGAGCCCTACGTCCCGAGCCGGTTTGCCCGCCAATTTGGGTATGACCAGTTGTATGTGGGCAACCCCAATCCGGACCTGGCTTTCATGGGGAGCCTCATTGATGGGGCTCGTGCTTGGCGGTTCTTTACCGCGGATGATACTGGAGCGTGGCTACGCACGCCGCTGAGGGATCCCGGCCTTTGGACGACCCTGTGTTTCTGCCAATGGTATGCGGCTTCGAACTCTACACCTGCTAGGTTTAATGTCAACCGTTCGGGTGTGAGGTTAATTTCTCATCGGATGAGGCAGAAGGCTTCCGATAAGATGGAGGGCAAACGAGTCCGTGTTCCTGGCATAGAGGAGTTCATCGCTGTAGATGACAGCGGGGCTTCTGATGCGGGAAGCCCTTGCTTCGAGGCGGGGATGAGGATTGATGCCCATGAAGCTGATACTCGTGAAGCCGGATCTGGTGTAGTGGGGACAGCTCCCTCACAACATGTGGAGGAAGTGGAGGAAGAGGACTCTGATGTCCACTTCAAAAGGAAGCGTGGGAGTGGATCCCGTAGGAAGTCGTCGGCGAAGAGGCCCCGTCGCCAGACTCCTACCATCGTGGTAGAGGGTGGGCCTTCTGCTGCGCCTCCTTCTGCTGCTCCATTAGTGGCTGAGCCGTCGGTTGCTGAACCGACTACTGGTAAGATTGGCCTCCATATAATATGCCTTCAGCGCACTTTAAATAACTCATCATTTGCTTTTTGTTGCAGGAGCTGAGGAGCATAGGGAGCAAGGGGACCAGTATGATCCTCTATTTGCTTATGGAGCTGCAGCTGGTTCCTTTGCTCGCTCAGAGGAGTCTAGAGGTGATGCGGCCGACATTGGTCCGTCGGGCGCTGGGACTTCTAAAGGAAGTCCTATGGCCTCCAGCTCTGTCGGGTGGTCTGCGGAGGAATCGGCGAGCGGGCCGGCTATCCGCGTTGAGTCTGGTAAGAACTTTCCGATGGGACCCCTGGATTCTGATACGGCTGACGAGGTGACATCGGCCTTCGGTAAGACTAAGATCTCTTGGTCCTCGCCTGTTTGCTGCGTCTCCTTTTTGACCTTGGTTTTGTTGCAGGTATTCGTCCCCAAGGTGCATCAGCTTCGAAAGAAGCGGCGGGTTTTCCTGAAGGGTCAAGGGGCGATATGAGCGCTTCGACCGGGGCAGACGCTGCTGTGTTGGATGCGCTGTATGGCGACCTGCCTTTTTATCAGCCCAAATCAGCGGAAGGTCCTGAGGTTGAAGGGGCGGCAGTCCCGGAGGTATCCTCACTTCCAGTTACATCAACGAGTGAGGTGCAGACTGTTTTGCCGAATACGGCATTGAGGGTGATTGTGAGCCCTACCTCTCCAACGCTGGTAGTTGAGCCTGTTACTCAGGAGGTGGTTGCCAGTCCTACCTCCGCGGTGGCTGGCGTGCTGGTGTCGCTGAGGACTCCGCCGAGGTCGCCTTTGGCTTGCCCTGCTGCTGTCGATGTTCCCGCTTCTTCTTCTGCGGCGGTGTCGACTGGGATAGTAGATTGCTCCGAGGTTGTCTCAAGGGTTGATGAAGCTGAGAATGACTTCATCGGTAATCTGGTCGACAGCTTCTATAACAGCTTGGAGCAGACTATCGGTCTCGTCTTGAAGGGCTCGCCTGTGCCGTTCTCGAAGCTGAAGATGGTCCTCTCCCGTGGCATTGAGTGTATCCGGGACTTTGAGGGGTACCATCAAGCTGCTGCTTTAGAGCTCCTGGTAGACGACCTTGAGAAGGACGTGGAGGAATGGCGCCGCCTCTATAGTTCAGATGCAGCGTCTTTGGCTGATGAACGGCTCTCACATCTTGTCGCCCAGAGGCGCGAGGCTCAGCTCGCCGCTCAAGAGGCTGCTGAGGCTATCTCCACTGACTTGAGGTCCTTGGAGACAGAGGAGGCAGAGGTTGGGAGTGCGATTGATGCTTCCAACAGTGCTCTTCTTGATGCTGAAGATAAGGTTAAGAGGGCTGAAGAGATGATCCGGAAGGCAAATCTCCTCTTATCCAAGGCTACACAGATGCGTCATGAAGAGTCTGCGCGGCTTAAGCAGCTCAGGGCTCGAAGTGAGGAACTGGCGGCGCAGAAGTCGTCACAGAGGGCGACTTTGGCGGAGGTCGAGGCTCGTCTGGCTCAGGCGGTGGACTTCGATGAGGCTGAGCTAAGATCACAGGCGCTGGCCCAGGCTGCTGATGACAGGAGGACGAGGCTAGCTTCGCTTGGAGATCGGATCCGATCTTATCATGTACGCCTATAGGCTCCTCCATGTATCCCATCCTTTTGGAATTTAATAAAAATTCTTTCTTTTGTCGTCTTTGTTTGTTTGGATAATGAGGCATGGCTGTCTGTTGGTTCAGAGGTCGCGATGACATAACCAATTGAGATGTTGCCAGTCTCGAGGTTAGCCCATTGCGGGGCTAAAAGGGGAGATACTTGCCTTTTGTAAATGTCAGCCAGCATCGAGATTGAGACTTAGCTGTCTGCTGGTTCAGAGGTCGCAATGACGTAACCAATTGAGACGCCGCTAAGCTCAATGGTAGATGAGACTTGGCTATCTGCCGGTTCAGAGGTCGCAATGACATAACTGGTTGAGAAGCCACCAAGCTCAACAATGAGTGATACTCGTCTTTTGTAAATGTCAACGAGTATCGAGACCTGTCTTTTGTAAATGTCAACAGGACTCGGGATTGAGACTTAGCTGTCTGCTGGTTCAGAGGTTGCGATGACGTAACCAATTGAGACGCCACTAAGTTCAATGGTAGATGAAGCTTGGCTATCTGCCAGTTCAGAGGTCGCAATGACGTAACTGGTTGAGAAGCCACCAAGCTCAACAATGAGTGATACTCGTCTTTTGTAAATGTCAACGAGTATCGAGACCTGTCTTTTATAAATGTCAACAGGGCTCGGGGTTGAGACTTAGTTGTCTGCTGGTTCAGAGGTTGCGATGACGTAACCAATTGAGACGCCACTAAGTTCAATGGTAGATGAAGCTTGGCTATCTGCCAGTTCAGAGGTCGCAATGACGTAACTGGTTGAGAAGCCACCAAGCCTCAAAATAGGTGATACTCGTCTTTTGTAAATGTCAACGAGTATCGAGACCTGTCTTTTGTAAATGTCAACAGGACTCGGGATTGAGACTTAGCTGTCTGCTGGTTCAGAGGTCGCAATGACGTAACCAATTGAGACGCCACTAAGTTCAATAGCAATGGAGTTTGGGAATAGTCTCGTTTTCACGGGGAGAAACGAGGGAATCACTGTCATAGGTTTAATGTTAACGTAACAGCGAGATATATGTGGTCCTACCATTCTATGGATGAGAATTGGTAGGTGACTTTGGAGGTCTCGTTATCTCGGGGAGAAATGAGGGGACTGCTGTCATAGGTTTAATGTTAACGTAACAGCGGAATATGTGGTCCTACCATTCTATGGATGAGAATTGGTAGGTGATTTTGGAGGTCTCGTTATCTCGGGGAGAAACGAGGGGACTGCTGTCATAGGTTTAATGTTAACATAACAGCGGAATATATGTAGTCCTACCATTCTATGGATGAGAATTGGTAGGTGATTCTAGAGAGGGAATCAAGTGGGAGCAGGTCCCTTGGGATTTTAAGCAAACCCCCAGCTATCAACAGGTTTGATATGCTTGGAGAAAGAGAGAGGCTCTCTTTGTGCGCATTCCGGACGCGCGGATCTCGATCAGAGGTGTAATGTTAACTTGATCGAGAGCAAGATCCTTGATTAAGGATAGTACTTCTTTAAGAATTTGCCATTGATCGGCATCATGAGGAGGTCGCCCTCTGCAGTCATAAGGCGGTATGCTCCGTTTGAATAGACTGTCTCTATCACAAACGGTCCTTCCCATTTAGGCTGAAATTTGCCTTTGATCTTGTGCGTCATAATCATCGGTCGTCTGACGGCTAAGACCAGATCTCCTTTCTGGAAGACTCTCTGCTTAACCTTCTTATTGAAGGCTTTTGACATCTGAGCCTGATATAGCTCGATGTGTTGCTGAGCTTGCAGCCGCTTCTCGTCCAGGGCTTCGAGCTCTTGAAGACGCAGGCGATCATTGTCTTCTGATGTCATTTTAGTAGTCAGGGCTACTCGCAATGATGGCACCTGAATTTCTAATGGGATGACCGCTTCGAACCCATATATCAGGGAGAAAGGCGTGTTGCCTGTCGGTGTCCGAACCGTAGTCCGGTAGGCCCAAAGGCATTCACCGAGCTTTTCGTCCCAATCTCGCTTGTTCGAGGAGACAAACTTCTTGAGCAGCTTGATGATTGTCTTGTTAAATGCCTCTGCCAAGCCATTGGCGGCAGGATTGTAGGCGGTTGAAGCCACATTCTGAATTCGGTATTTATCGCAGAACCGATAGAATCCTTGGCTTATGAATTGAGGACCATTGTCATGGATGATCCGTCTGGGTACACCAAATCGATGGATGACCTGGTGTTTGATGAAGCTAACCAGATTGGAGGTTTTAACTTCGGCCAACGGTGTGGCCTCCGCCCATTTTGAGAAGTAATCGGTTATTGCCAGGATAAACCGGTGACCTCTTGCCGAAGAGGGACTGATTGGCCCTACGACATCGACTCCCCATGCTTCAAATGGCCATGAAGCAACAGTAGGGTGGAGCAACTCCGAAGGTTGGTGTATGAAGTCTGCATGGACCTGGCACTCCTTACACCTTCGTGCATATTGGGTGGCATCGGCCATCATGGTCGGCCAGTAGTACCCAAGTCTGTGCAGCCTGTCTTTAAGCTTTGGACCCGGCTGATGAGCTCCGCAAGTGCCATCATGTGCTTCTTTAAGCACTTCCTGTGCCTCCGAATGAGAGAGACAACGGAGGAGGACACCGTCATATGAACGACGGTAGAGTGTCTTCAAAGTGGGATCATAGTAGAAACGGAGCGACCTTCGTCTGATGGACGTCGCTTCTTTGGGATCGTCTGGAAGCAGACCGTGCAGAGCGTAGTCAATGAGAGGGAAGCGCCAATCCCTCGGCTCAAGATCCACGGAGACATTATGGACCTCTTGGATCCTTAGCATATGCTTAGAGCATACGAGATGCCGGGTTGCGACTGTGAGGTGATACTCGGTGTCGGCCGGTAAGGCTAGCGTTGTCGCTAATGCAGCGAGAGCATCCGCCTTGGTATTTTGAGATCGAGACACATGCCCGATGTAGAAGCCTTCAAATAAGCTAGCCAATTCGATGACTGTATGATAATAAGGCACTAAGTCCTCATGGCGGACTTCATATTCGCCTTTTACCTGGCTAATGATCAGCTTTGAATCGCCATAAGCTTCAAGGTAGCGTACCCCCATTCCATGAGCGAGCTGGAGACCGATGAGCAGAGCATTGTATTCCGCTACATTATTAGAGCATGATTCTGTCAAGGAGAATGCTCTGGGAAGGATATGATCCTGTGGGGAGATGAACACAACCCCCACCCCGGCAATAATTTTCCCTTTGGGGCCCCTCCGCGATGCTCCGTCGAAGAACATCTGCCACACTTCCTCTGCTGAGGTTGCATTAGACTCGAAGACTTCATCAGGGATGTCTTCGTGAAGTTTTGAATGTTCTGGAACTGGATGAGCAGCTAAGAACTCTGCAAGGGCCTGGCCTTTAACTGCCTTCTGAGGAGTAAAGGTCATGTCGTATTGAGACAACAGGAGTGCCCATTTAGCCAACCTTGAATTCAGCGACCCTGGCTTCGTCATGAGAAGACGTAAAGGGTTCACCCTGGAGATGACATGAATGGTTTGGCCAACCAAATAATGTCGCGTCTTCTGGACAGCGAAGACGAGAGCTAAACACTCTTTCTCAATAGGATTGTAGCGAGATTCCGCTCCTATGAGAGTCCTGCTCAGATAATAAATGGCCTGCTCATGGCCATTGTCGTCCTTTTGAGCGAGGAGGGCGCCGAGGGAATAGTCCAGAGCTTTTACATAAAGCAAGAATGGTTTCCCTGATGTAGGGGCCACTAAGACCGGAGGTTTTGTGAGATACCTTTTAATGTCTTCATAAGCTTCTTGACAAGCTTGGTCCCATATGAAGGCAGTACCCTTTTTCATGAGGCGGGTAAAGGGCTGGCAACGGCCCGAAAGATTTGCTATGAATCTTCTGATGTAGGCTAATCTGCCTTGCAAGCCTCGGAGCTCTTTGAGATTCCTTGGTGGATGCATGTCCTGGATGGCTTTGACTTTGTCTGGGTCCAGATGGATCCCTTTTGATGTGACAATGAACCCAAGGAATTTGCCGCTGGATACTCCTAAGAAGGATTTTGTCGGGTTCATTTTCAGCTGATGAGCCCGCATTATGTCGAACATCGTTCTCAGATCGCGAAGATGTTCAATTTTGCTGCGGCTTTTGACGGCAATGTCATCAACATAGCATTCCACCGTCTTTCGGAGATGGTCGCGGAAGATCATGCTCATCGCCCGCTGGTAGGTTGCTCCGGCGTTCTTCAGTCCGAAGGGCATTACAGTGTAGCAGTATACCCCCAATGGCGTTCGGAAAGAAGTATGCTTCTCGTCATTAGGATACATCTTGATCTGGTTATACCCTGAGAAGCCGTCCATGAAAGACATCCTCTCGAATCCGCATGTGTTGTCGATCATGACATCTGTGATCGGCAGTGGGAATTCATCTTTGGGACAGGCCGTATTGAGGTCACGGTAGTCGATGCAGATTCGTATTTTCCCATTCTTCTTGAGGACGGGGACTATGTTAGCCACCCAATCTGGATGTTGTTCCTCCCGGATGAAGCCACAAGCAATGAGCTTATGAACTTCGGCTTCAATAGCCTCCATGATGTTTGGGCGGAACCGACGTTGTTGCTGCTTGACTGGCTTAACGTCGGGCTTGATGTTTAGACGGTGCATAGCGACCTGTGGATCAAGTCCGGGCATGTCTTCATAGCTCCAGGCGAAAACATCTATATACTCTTTTATGAGTATTATCAGTTCTTCCTTTTCGATGAGTGATAAGCTTTCACTTATGAAAATAGGCTTGGGGTGATCTTGACTACCCAAGTTAACCTGGATCACCTTGTCTTCGGTAGGTGGCTCGCGCAGCTCGAACCGCTTTTCCCATTGGAGACTTAATTGCTGGGCCCAAGGTTCCTCATCAGCAGCGTCCGCAGGTTCCAATTGACTGCCTGAAGTCATATTCACAGTGAGGCCGTTGAACATTCCTCCTATGCTGATGTCAGAGTCCCACTCGGCAGATGAACCCGACTGTGATGGAATTGGTTCGTCGTCTTTGACCTGAACCGTTGTTGATGATGTGGGTGTAACATAACCCAACCCCCTGCGTGTACTATCATAGTAATTTGCAGGTTTCCCTCTTGGGACGGAGTTACGCATCAAGCTGCGTCTTCCTTTTCCGAAGTTTAGGCCCGCTCCCTGCTTCAGGTTGTAACCCATCTTCTTCATAATATGGCGCGCTGATGGCGCGTAATGAAAGAACTGTGGAGCATCCGACTCTGAGCTTGAGTCTGTAGTTGAGGATCTCCCTGGCCGGACTTTGCCGAAGATTATCGGCAACTGACCTTGCTTGGACGGAGGGACTACCAGCGTGGCCCCTTCTATGGCTTCCACAGATGTAGTAGCCGAACTTGGCTCATGTACGAGCATATGAAGAGAGCCATCCATCATGGATTTAATCGACTCGATGCTCGCAGGATAATCAAAAGAGATACTATCATTAATTACCCATTCTCCCTCTTCATCGGAAGGGATATTACATTGGGGGTCATTAAAGCATGCTACAATTGGTTCGCCAATCAGAATGGCTGGCACGCCTGTTTCGGATTCTGAATCCGCCTCATTGCCACTTTCATCATCGTCTGGCAATGGTTGTGCAGGCGTTCCGTCGGCCTCTTGATATAGGAGAGCATCAGTGAAGTAGTTTTCCACCCCCTTAAAGGGTTGCTTTTCAGCGAAGACAGTTCGTACTGTCGCATCATCTTCAACATACTTGAAGCACTGATGGAGAGTGGAAGGAACGATCCAGTTGGCATGGATCCAAGGTCGTCCTAGTAGCAGGTTGTATGATGTGTCAGCATCAATGACATAGCATGTCACCTCTGACATCAGGCTTCCGATTCTGCAGCGGAGCCGAATCTTTCCAAGCGGGTGGCTGCTCCCGGCGTTGAAACCATATATTGTAGTGGTGGTTGCGGACAACCTGTACAATGGTATGCCGAGGAAATAGAGGAGTCTTTTGGGGATGATGCTGAGTGCAGACCCCGGATCGACTTGTACTCTTTCAATGCATGTGGAACCGATATATCCGGTATAGTACAGAGGTCGATCATGCTTGTTGTCCTTGAGAAGCATATCTTCCGCCGTAAAGGTAATAGCAGGCACCTTGGATTGTGCGTGATGGCATTCTGAGCAGGAAGGCTGCATCTCGTCACCAAGAACCTCAGGCATGCATGTCAGAAAGGACTCCGAATCAGCCAGCGCATCTCTGAGTGCCTCTCTTGTCTCTTTAGAGAGACGAAGGAGCTCGTGTATTGTGATACGAGCCGGGATATTGGCTAAATGGGCCAATATATCAAAGCGAAAGGGCGTGGCTAACCCTTGGCCTGGCGGTTTCTTCAACACATGGTCGAACCGCACTTCCTTAGGCTTCTCCTTCCCTTTGGCCAGGACTGGAGTGGATGCCGGCATTGGTACTGACGTCGTTTGCTGTTGTATCTCGTCAGTAGACTTGTCATACTGCCTTAAGTATGATTTTCCAGACCGGGTGCCTGCCTGTTGAGATGCATCTGCCTGCGCTGTACAGGCATGCTTCTCTTCTTCTGAATCGCTGAGGGAAGCCGAAGTAAGATTACCATCATCTGGCAGGACAGAGATGACATTGCAGGACTTGCCCTTTTTGCTGGAGTCCTTCGACGTCCGCTGTACGTCTTGGACGAGGTCAGGGTGTATCCACATAACTTCCCCTGTCTCCAATGTCAAAGGGACGAGACCCTTGTTGTATTGAGTCATGGTTGGAGGATGCCTGACTTCCAACCGCGGTGTGGGGGCTGGATAGGTCCCGTCAGGAACTGTGACCTTCTGGGCAGTGCCGAACTCAAGAGTCACCATATTGGCAGTGACTTTCTTCTGCTCCGTCTTCAGTGTGAGGACTCCGGCGTCGACCAAAGCTTGAATTCTATCCTTGAGAACATAGCACTTGTCAGTAGGATGGTGGATCATCCTGTGGTAGAGGCAGTATTTAGGGTCGTTTGTACGCCCTATCTCATTGGGACGCCGAGCATCCGGTAGCTTCATTTTGTTCCCTTTGTGGAGTAGATGGAATATCGTGACCACCTGGTCATCTCTGAAGGAGTACTGCTTCGGAGGAAACTTGGGCTCTTGGCTGTTGACGCCGCTCTTCTTGGCCTTTGACTGCATGTCCCCGGTCAGCTCGACGGACATAATCTCCTTCCCTTTAGCTTGGGAAGACTGCGGGAGATCGTTGCGCCCTTTGTTGTTCGCGCCCCATTTGCTCCTAGGGGCGGATGGCTCGAACTTCTTAGCCGATTTCTCGGCTATCTCAGCTTGTTCGACCAATTCCTTCCAAGTATGGGCTTTGACAGCCCCCATGCGGACTTCTACTTGATCCAAGAAGTTGTGCCTGCATGTCTGTAAGAGCATGGGTAATGGCATCCCTGCCGGGCACATCAGAGATAGATTTCTGAACCGCTCAATGTATTCACGGACAGATTCGCCTTTCCTCTGTACAGTGGAAAGGAGCTTGTCCATGGTCACTTCGGTATCATCCTCATAGAAGCGAGAGAGGAACCGAGTTTCCAGGTCGATCCAGGAATTGATAGAGTCCTGAGGAAGGCTTCGGAACCAGTCGAATGCCACCCCTTTCAAGGTGCCGATGAACAACCTAGCCATGATGGCGTCGTTGTTTAGAACATTACCGGTCTGGGACCGGAAATAGTAGATGTGCTGATTGGGTGAGCTCTTACCATCATACGTATGCAACGTTGGTGGTTTGAACTTTGGCGGATATGGCACCGAATCCCACTCCAGCGGATAAGGACGGACTGCCCCTACCTTCTTTAATTCATCCCTCTGAGCTAGGGATGCGATTTGAGCTTGAAGGCCTTTAAGGACTTCGGCATCCAGGGAAGAGCCTCCCTTAGATTTCTCCGTCTTGGGCGGATCATTGCTGAGATGTCCCTCCTCATGATTGCTCCCGGTATCATCATTCCGGTTGCTGAGGAGCTGAGCGAGCATCTGTTGAATATTGTCCAGGGCCTCTTGCTGAGTTCTAGAGGTTTGCTCCTGAGCTTCCAAACGCTGACGAAGGTCGTCATTGGCGTTATCGGCCATATTAACCGATGCTTTGTCCGTTCGCACAGAACTGACCGTTGCTGAAGAGGCATACCCGCTGTCTTCTTCTTCTCCATCAGATGATTGGGGTGATCGCCTGGACTGTGGCGAGATCAGGGCCTTTGAGGAAGAAGGCGGTTCATAATTATAGGGTATCGCTACCCTGGATCTGGTGTTTCGGAAAACACCTTCTTCGCGCACCAAGACTTCACCTAAGCCCGGGCTATAATCTGGATCTGGGGAGCCGAAAGGGGTATCATCAGATATATGACCTTCCCTGTGTCGCTCTCGTCCTCTTCCGGTCATGTTGACGGATGCGAAGGCTGGACCTCGCGAAGCACTCCTTTCATGATGTCTCTTCATGGCATGTGCGGACAACCGGTCAAACACCGATTGACGGCGCGGAGGTGCCACCTTGATTGGATATTGCCGACAATGGGCTGAATGGATTGTCACAAGTCGGCATCCTCTTCGATAACAAGGGGAAGTGGTTTGGAGAGACTCCAATTCCAGCTTGTTTGCCAAGAATTGTCGCAGGTTAGGCTCAACAGAGCCTGAACAACCCCGTGGAGAGGCCTTTCTGGAGCGTACAAGGGATGCTGCTCCGTTCTTCTTATCCCTGCAGAAGGGATTAGTACTGAATAGTACTTTGGCGCTAGCTTCGCCGATAGGTGCGAGCTTAGTGCCTGATGAATCGGGGAGCGGAGCACGCTGTGGTGCTTTGCCCGCTATTCTGCTGCGAAGGGGATCAACCTCAGATAACACTGCGGTCTTAGCCTTGCGGCTGCGAACCCAGTGAATTCGTTGTGGTACAATAGCTTCGCTTGTGCGAGCGAGGCTAACAGGAGGCTTTGCTGCCTTTGACTCAGATGACGGTATGATTGCCGTCGTGACTTTATGGCTGGCAGCATCGTCAGGGCAGATGAGCATCTTACCCTTTTCTTCGCGGGAGAGGCGCAGTCTCGGCGTGACTACTCCGGGAGCTTTGGTTGAAGACTCCTGTTTAGGCTTCCATATCAGCCTTGACAGGGGACGCCTAGGTTCGCAAGGAACCTGAATAGCCACAAGCGGGGCTGCGGGGTGCTGGCAGGATTTTGCCTCTGGTTTCTGATTTGAAACCTTGGCCATGAAGACCTTCCTGTGCTTCCGTGCTCGAAGCATCAGGCCACCCCCAGAGAGGACTTCTTCAAATCTTCCTTGATCGATCTGGATGACCAGGTTCTCAGAAGTGCAGGATCTGGGCTGCGGGCATGTTTCCTTGTTGCGCCAGAGAACTGCGGCAGGTTTGCAGAGAACCTTTTCCGTCTCCGCAGAGACTTTGCTTGAAGATTTAGCCAGAGAAGATCTGGCTGCACCGGCTTTTCTGAATTCAGAGATAGACCCGAAGGTCTGTTCGTCGCATTGCGACACTTGATTTTCGGCATAGGAGAATACAATCCCCAGCGGAGTCGCCATCTTGTTTTCCATTATGTTTGCAAAGGGGGAAAACTTACAAAAAAGGTTTGAGGAGCTAAATTACAAGTATTCTAAAAAAAGATTACAAGTAGATCTCCTCAGAGATTCTGGAGAAGTGTGCCGATAGGAGTCTGGTCAGCGCGCGACCACTTTGTCCCTTTGACGATGCGAGCGATGAGATTCCCTTCTCGCCTGGTTCGGGGAATCAGAGAATAGAGGATTGGTAGAACCCTCTTGCTGCTTCTCAAAATCGCCTTCAATAAGGAATTCCTTCTCGCCTGGTTCCGGAGATTCCTTGAGAAGAAGGACGATGTTAGGGTATCAACACCCTGATTAGAGAAAGCAATTCTCTAAAAAGTCTCTGAATTCAAGAGCGCGCGGTGCCTTGTGAAGAAGCCTCTGCTTGTGGAGTCCTCCCGTATGTATGCGTCTCTCCTTGATTCCTCTCCGTTGATCGATCTCTTCTCTGTTGATTTCTCTTGATTGATCGATCGATTGATCCCTCTTCCTTTGTTTTGTGCCCCTGACGGGCTATTTATATGGAGAGCAAGGGTATAATCGTCCCTTTTGAAGATATGGAAACAGATTGAACCGAATCTGTTTGAATCTGGAAAGTAGCCTTACTGTGAGGCTATGATAGCTTCTGCGGAGCTAGAAAATGGCAAGTCGGTTGATCTGTTTTGATCCTTTCCATATTGTTAGGAGATTCTCCCTGATCCTCTTACTCGTTTCAAGAGAGTCAAGAGATTGCGGCAATCACCTGCCATATTTGAATCCTGATTGGATTTGATTAGATTGAATCCGATCTCATCAGGAGATTTTGATTGGTCAAAGGTTGACCATAGCAGGCTGATAGCGGAGCTGCCCGCTTTGAAGCTCATAGCGGAGCTAGAGGCAATTCCTGGCGAAGTCCGAAAAGAGGGTTTTCGGCGAAGCTATCAGTTAGCTTCCTGGCGATGCTCTGGATGATGCTAGCCTCTCAAACGAGGCTATCTCCTTGGGCTAATGTAATGCCAAATGCTAGCATCTTAGACCTGCTGAGGTCTGTTTAGAAACAATCCGGGTTCACTGTTCTGCTTGCTGGATCAGTGGAGTCCAAACCGCTCCCTTGTCCCTTGGAGGTGGGTGAAACTGGTCTTCAGCTCGTCTGTCACTTGTCTTTTGTAAATGTCAACAAGTTTAGACATCGTTCGGACCAATGAGAATCTTGTCTTTTTTAAGTGTCAACATACACAAGGCAAATCACCACGACAAAGACCCTCCCAACTGCAGATTAAAAAAGGTTTAATAAAAACATTATTTTGATGGCATTCTATGCCTAAGCTTAAGATGAAGCTTCAACACGAAGAGGAGATTGCGTCAAATCCGAGGGACATGAAGGACATCATGAAAGAGCAAGGTGGACCTGCCACTGAAAACTATCTTGAAAGTACCAATAACTTCGCACTAGATTCAGATGAATAATTGCATATTCTGTACTGGAACGCTTTGGCACCCCACAATCCATCTCTATCTACACTACGTGGTCAATTACCTTGAGTCTTTCACCCACAACTGAGGAGAATCAGTAAGTTTATGTAGCAAAACTTTTGATTTGCACCAAAATCATAACGATAGAGTGGAGTTAGTACCTTTTTCTTTACTTGTGGGAACATATGCACAAAGTGACCAAATCTCCTCAACGTGACAATCTATCTTAGTTTTGTCCTTCTTCCTAGCATACTTGCTGCATCCGACCTTCTCACAAGAGTTCTCTTATATAGCATTTTTCTCCTAGCATTAGACTTACGCACATGCTACTTAATGCGGAGAGCTGCACTCCCATTCGGTTGTGGCGCAAATCACTCGATCTCAAGCTTTAGGTAAAGCCTAGGAATGCAAAACGTTTGCACATCGCCGTTATGCACCAATGTTGTAATTAAAACTTTGGTCGCAACAGGAGCAAGATTAAGACTCTGCGCGATGCTTGAAATCATCTCCCGCGTCTAGAACTAATTTTTTTAAAAATCATAATTTTCTATCACGTCGAAAATATCAGTCTTATAAGAGCCAGATTATGATAGTATCTGCTACTTCTAAAAATACATCTCCCATTCTTTTTTGAATTGTCAATTTTAATTAGGGTATCATGTTATATGTGTGTATTAAAATAGTCCTAAAAATCTTGAAATCTCCAAGATTTGACTAAAAGCTTTGGCTAAAAACAGACCTAAGCACAACTTTAGTTTGAGTACAGACCGGCCTTGGTCTAAAAAAACCATTGATCCTCATCGTCACACACTTATAAGCATATTTCTATAGCCCAATCTGACGATAGTCTTTGCTTAATCATGACCACGGGCCACACTGAGTGTTGACACCGTAACATCAAATGACAAGATCAGCTAGTGGTGGGATGTCTTGGGAAACTTGGGCTCTGTCGCTTGTTTGGCTAGTGATCTCAACTACCAGCTAGAAGCACCACCCAAGGACGCCCTGGTGTCATGAGTACAAACAAAAAAAGAAAAAAAGAAAGAAAAATGGAGTTCCCTTATATTTATATGGCATCTAAGGTACATATTCATTTTTCTTTTGTAGAGAAAAATGTATTTTAGATGTCATCTAATGGAACTTCGTCAGATGGTGCATCAAAACCCTGATCTCTCCATCATTTTTACAATCCGACCACATTATGATTTTCATTTTCTAAGATGTATACATATAAAACATAAATTGGTTTGAAGTTCGTTTACTCATATGTCAAATGGTTGAAAAATTACCGATTTTTCAATAACAGAACAAATAAAATCATTAGATCAATAATTAAATAAACTCCAATTTATGCTATTTCTTTAACGTATAGGTATTAGGGCATGAATATTATGATGTGTAATGTATGATGAAAAAATGATAGAGAGATTAGAGTTTTGATATGCCATCTGATGAAATTTCTGTTGATATATAAATACCTCAACACTCACCTTAACTTCAAAATTTTGGTGCAGTGGAAGGGACGTTAATATGATATCAAAGTAATTGAAGTTCAATTCTCATCGGTACGTATTAAAAATCAAATTTAAAAAAAAATATTACTACGAAAAAATCTCTGGTTTTGGCCCATAAAAATAGCGCTCAACCTGTGGGGGCGTGTTGAAAATAAATATCTTAATTCTCATTTTAACTTTAGAATTTTGGTATAGTGATAAGGATTTTAATAGTTCTTTTAGATGACATCTGAGATACATACTCATATCCTCATTTTTTTTTGTATTTAACGAATTAATTGGCGACGCCAAATATTGCATGTGATGAGGACACCGGAGCATGTACACGATATGGACGTGTCCTTTAGCTTAGGTGTCACACCAGTTTAATGAGCCCAGACCTATGGTTTTAGTGTTTTTATTTCAAATGTATTTTTACTGTATTTTGCTTGTATTTTCTGTTGTATTTGTTTGTATTCTTTTTTCTTTTTTCTTTTTTACTTAGTGGGGTGCAACATGAGATAGTGGGTAGTTATTACTTGTAATGGGAAGTTATAGTGGAAAGTTGTGTGAGTTGTACTCTATATGTATTTCAGATTTGGTGCTGATGTTTTTAATGAAGAAAAGTTAAAATTTCTCTCCGCTTGCATGTTTAGCCCCTCTCCCTCTCCTCCTACTTCCCTTTAGTCTCTTCTTTATCTCCCCAACACCCCTCCTCCACTACATCATGCAGCAGCAGCAAAACATAACAATAACAATAGCAATCAGCAATCAGCTGCAGCGGCAGCGGCAACGCACAACAGCAACAACAGCCAGACATCAGCAGCAGCGAAGCGGCAACGACAGATAAAGCCGCAGTAGCAACAATAACAATTTCAGCAACCTCGCCTCAGTCCTTCAATTTGATGATCCATGTCTGAGATCGAACCAAACTCACCTCTACTAAAGTACGATGACGAGTTCTTCGAGATAGTTTATTCGGACAGCCACTCAAACTTCATCTACTTTCCAAGTGTTCCATCGGTCATCATTTTGCTTCAGTTTTCCTTATCATCAACAACCCACTTCTCTTTTCCTTATCTTTTGCGGATATTCTATGGAAGGAGGCTAAACCATACCCGAATAGCATTATTTATAAACAAATAATAGATAGATATGAGTATGAAAATGTGACAAAATTGTACTCATCACATACTGTGGTTGGGTAGGAGGCGGAGCACTTGTCCTGCACTGCTGGCTACTTCGTGTGTTAGAATGTACTCTTTGAGAAAGTTTTGACGAATAAGTTCTTTTAGGTACCATCGAAGACTTCTACAATGAGCGATCTTGTGTCCCTTTCATGGAAGGAACAATACTTTTCTGCTCTAAGAAGTGTGGGGTCATGTTAGATCAGCTTTGGGCGTCTTATTCATGGTTGATTCTTGATGGCATTGAAGATGTTGTTAATGGGGAGCCTCAGCAGGGTGAAGTGTTGCTTCGCTCTATATATCACGCCCCGCTTTTTAAGTTACGTGAAGCGGAGTCGCGACGAAGGTCGGCGATGTATATACGCAAGGAAAATACCCTATATATATAAGCTAAGCCTAAAATAACCTAAATAAGCCATAAATCTAAATCATAATAAATCAACGATCACTGCAATATCACATATAAGCATCCACACATGATATCATATAAAAAGAACTAGAACAAAGACTGAATCTAGTATATATGAATCAAGAAAAGTACAGAAATAGGAAAAAAAAGAGGCAAGAACACCAGAATCAAAAAGAGAGAACTCTAACTCCTCGTGAAGCGTACGATCACACGACACCTAAACAATATAAGAAGGTGTTCAAAAAATCCTAGACGTGCGAATCCAGGGTCGTCAGAAGCGACCTAATGAGTGCGTGTGTGTGTAAAGAGAAAGGTGCTTGTACATAATAACAATGTAAGCAATAACAACATGATAAACTGAAATAAAGGATAACAAATCATCAATATCAAGAACAAAGCAATGAAGAATATATAATTAATATCGTGATAAAAGGAAACAACTAATCTCAAGATGTGTAATCTAGCATATGACACTAGTCTGGTATACCATCTGGTATGTACAATTACATGCCTGTCATAGTTTATATATATGTACAGTTAGGTGATTATCAGTCACAATACACTATAAACAGTTCATTATTATTTATTATATCATTGAACACCAATTGTCACTTGTAATAGACGCATCCCATACTATGCCCACTACCCGTGTCAATCAGTAAATTATTGAAACTGATTGGTTAGAGATGTTGTCCATGCTTTAGGTAGGTCTCGTACATACCCGGGACCTCGGCCCAGATGCCTGGCGCTGAAGCAGGCCCTACGTCAGGTAGTCAGCAACAGTACTCACAACATCACTGTGGAACAATACTCACAGTAATACTGTGAAACAATAAACAGATGGGATGTAAGTCATCCCCTGGAGCCTTGTAGTGGACCGTAAGTCGGCTGCGCAATCTGTATCCTAGGTCCACCCAAAATACAGATGTTGTCTCCTCCATCATTTTCTCCAATCCCGGTGTAAGTTGTCTATTTATATTATTATTTAATTTAGTTAAATCAGTCAATACCCATGCTACTTAGAATACTAAGATGATACAGTAACAGTAACGGTACAGTATAACAGTCAATAGTAATCGTATGCACGGTGAACAATACCAGTAATCATGTATACGATGTACAATAGGACTATAAAGGTTGTTACAGTCAAACAATCCTTTCCCAGTAACTTTCAGTAACATGAATTAATACAGTAATAGTTTCTGATACTGCTCAAAAGACAGTCTCAACTAGAACTGATCAAAATCTCATCCATCTGTGCTAGATATCAGTAACTGATCTATTAACTTATAGTCTCAATAACAATCACTATGAACATCAAACATTGAATCCAAGTCCAAGTATCCGATACAATAATCACCATCTCAACGAACCAGTAATCAGTCCTCTCAGCGATACCGATCTGTTCTAATCCTCTAATCACTAATAACTGAGATCAAATAATAACAAACTCTGGAGATATATATTATCATCAATATAAATGTAACTACTCTCACAATAATTCTATCTCTATAACTAGATAACAATAATAACTAGAAATCCATCATGAATAGCAATCTACTGATATTCTTGAGACCAACTAGGTCAACACATACCGAAATCATATCTAAAAGGGGAACATCTTCAAATAACTGTAATCTAGAATGGTCTATATCTGATACTCAATAACAATAAGCTCACCCACACTCAACAAATAATCAGGGTAAATCTGTAAAATACTCACAATTAATAATCCAAAAGTCATCACTCTCATTTGAACTCTATTCAAGATCCAAAGAACAGAACACAATTCTCATATCAATTCCAACTCTAACTAATTCCATATACTGATCCAAACATTAAGAAATCTAATCTCTTAATAAAGTAACATCATAACAAATCCGTCCTCAATAACCAAATGAATTCTCATCTATGTTATTACCAAAAAAAGAATAACAAGTCTGATAAGTGTTCCGCATAAAATATGAATCTATTCATAATCACGATCAATCCAACTCAAAATCAATCCAATTACAGTCCAGGTTCCTTTACAACTAGTCTGAATCCAAACAGTTTCACATGAAAATGATATAAGTTTAATTCCTCAATATCCAAGCACAAGGTTCATATATATCTGATGCTCAAACATGAACTGATCTAGCCACTCAATAGATCAAGTTAAGTTACAGTCTAAGATGTATTAGCATTAGGCTTAAGCCAACAACGACGAACTATAGACACAAGAAATGACGCTGATACAAGTATATATCAATTACACAATTAAGGTGGACAATCATTGATGTCTCATGAAGTGATACAAGTAATTAAATTGATAAAATATAACATAAAGCCGCAAGAAATGATAAGAGTAACATGTAAACGTATACCGACGACAATAAATAAAGAAATACACAAGAACACTCACATAAAATGACGTGATTTCGGAACCGAATCGCCATCTGGTCTTCACTGCACGAACTGGTACGGAACTACGGATCATCCCATGGATCAGTCTTCGAATCACCACTGTGTCGCGTCCATATCGAACACAAATCTGAATCTCACGATATCATGTTTGGATCACACGATCGAGTCCGAATCACTGTAACACGTAACCGAACATACAAATAATATAAATATATACTTAACAGCCACCCAAGCACACTGACACATACGTGTCCATCCATGTACACATATACACATATACCCACTCATGCATACACTCAAGCATACATCATACATACATGCGTATTAACTCACACACCCATATATACATCTAAATATATAAACATGCATGTTCATGTAAATGATTAAACACCTTACATTCACTCTCACACCCACGCACACAACTCACACACGCACAACACTACACATACACTTAAACACACACATGCATCCAATTCTCAACATACATTATTTACATCCTAACCAATTTATAGCACACATACACACACTCAATTAAAACACCCCACACACACACACACACACACACACACAAACGAGAAGGAGAGGGAGACTCACGCATGCAGCAGGAGAAGCTTGTGGCGCGCTGACAGAGGTTCCGACGAAGGCGACGAGGGCCGCAGAGGAGATCGACAGATAGAGGATCTCGCCGTGAAAGGCGCAGGTTCATTCGCACTCGCCAACAGCGATAGACGGGGAGGCGGAAGATGCCATCTCACACACAACATACACATACATTTACACATTATTACATATGTGCCCCCAACAATTATTAATGCATACACTCTTAATTCACCACACACAAATATGCACAGAGAGGGGAGAGAACTCACAGCCATGGGAAGACTTTTGGCGCGCCGACGGAGGCTCTGGCAGAGGGGAAGGAGGCTGCAGAGGATGTCAACGGATAGAGGATCTCGTCGGAAAGGGCGCGGGTGCATTCGCGCTGGCCAATGGCGATCAATGACGATCCACGGAGAGGCGGAAGGGGGTTCGAACTTGGGATGTTGGGGCCATAATGAAGAAGGGCTTGGTGCTACTGAGCTCGGCCTATGGGTTCGGTAAGGGTTGGTGTCATCATGGTTGGTTGTGCTCATGGCGGAAGGATCATGTCGGCGATCATGGGTGGCAGTGGCATGCAGGTGGCAGAACGAGAGAGGCCAGGGCTCGACTAATGAGTGATGTTGTGCTCGGCTTGAAGAAGATCGGGGACGCCGGCGATGGAGGAGGCAACACATGAAGAGAGTGGATCTAGGTGGTTGTGACGAGGCGCTGTAGGCGGAGCTCAAGGCTGTGTGGGTTGGATCGCATGTGGAGGTGATTGTGGTGGTGGAAGAGGCATAGGGAGGAGGCAACATAGTAGAGTGGGTGATGTGCACGTGCGTGGAGGCGGAGGTGAGTGTTGGCTCTGGCAGCTGTATGGAATAGGGTTGATAATTGGGGTTAGGGTTTATGTTTAGGATTATATAGGGAGTTTTAGATAGTGGGTATTGGTTTGAGTTATTGGGTTTAGATTTGGATTATATATATATACAGGGGAAGAGATATGGGGTTTCAGGTTTGGACTTGGATATAAGATCATGAGTATGGGGATATAAGAGGATAATGGGCATGGATATAGGATTAAAAAGAGGAAATAATAACAAGAACCATAATGACCTTAATAATAATATTGATAATCAATTAGCAGCAACAATATATTAATATATGAAATAATAATAAATAATAATAATCTTAACTAGTAATGGTAATTATTACCAAGCAATAATAATAATCCTAATTAACAATAATAATGACAACAATAATATAGAACTAAATAAAAATAAATAATTATCTTAATGAATTAATAACAGAATTAACTACTACCACAACCAATATTAATACAACTATTAAAATAAATAAATAAAATAATACTAACACTAATAATAATTAATAAAACACCCACAATATTAATAATAATAACACTAATAGTAATAAAAATAAATAATAATCACAATAAAATAATACTAGAAATAACTACTACTAATATTAACAACTAATAGCAAAAAATAATAGTAATCATAATAAAAATAATATTAATAAGTAACTAAAAATATTGATAAGAAATAATGGTAATAATATATAAAGCCAAATTATCATTTAATATTCCAAAATAATTTATTTATTTAATAATGCAATAAGTCATAAATCAAGTTAATAATTAACAATAAAATAATTAGTAAAATAAAATAAATAATTCAAAAAATTAAAAAATAGTATTTTAAACTAGGGATATTACACATAGACTCGGAGCGGATCCAGAGAGAGAATCGAAAACGCTTACTTCTTGAAGGAGGGTTACCCCTGATTCTGGTTGCTGACATGGGTCAGGATTTCACGCTACGAGTTCATCTTCTCCCCATTGTTGCACACTTGAGGGAACTGTAACTTTTCAAAATTTTAAATCTTGATTTAGTACTTGTTAAAGAGAATAAACTGATTATCTGAGGCGAAGATCGAATTAAGCTGGTGTAACAATGAATGTTTAGTAATCCCGTGGAAGAAAAATTTAGAAATGGGGAGCATGGGTATTTGATATAGGCACATATATACATACATATCTATATTAAGTATATGTAAAACTTTGTGAATATGATCATCCTTGTATAAATACATGTACATATACAATTGTAATTTCCAATATATTGTTTATATAAATATATGGAATAAAGTGATATATATGTGTATTGTGTAAATATAAGAAAATAAATCAAATATCAAGAAAATACCATAATAATATATTGAGGATGATTTAGTGGAAAGGGGTAGGTATGCATGAGATGGGGAGATGGATGGTTAGGATTTTGCTTAAGAGTGGTGGAGACATGTGGCCTAAGTGGGGACATGCGGCTTCATGAGAGAAAGGAAGAGAAATTGATAAAATGCAAAAAATTTCGTTGGGGGTTTATGTAAATGGGGGATGAAAATTTTTCTATCTCCCTCCTTCCTTTCTCAGGCTGAAAATTATGATGTCTTTCATCTTTCCCAAATTTCTGAACCCTAGAAAAAATTTGCTCCCAAATCCTCTCTATCCCTCCCTCTTTCCTCCCTTAACTCCTTTCCCTCTCTCCCCTCTCTGGTGCAGACCACGGTAGGGGGCGGACGTGAGCGCGACCATGCACCTGGCTAATGCAGTCGCGGCTGTATCAGGCGACGCACAAGGAGGAATCGGGCGGCAACGATATCTTTGAAGATGTGAGGGAGTAAATTCAAAATTTTGATTCAAGATTTCTGATTTGTTTTTCAGCTACACCTAAATTTAGATTATTTGATGAAAATATTTCTGGAATATAAGAAGGGGTTTCTCATTTATTGAACTCAATTTTATCCCTAGTTATTTCCTTATTTCCCATAAAATTTCATTGGTCTTATTTCATTTGTAAGCTTGTGTTGGATTGAAGACCAAAATTTCATCTTGACTCTTGGGTTCTACACTAGCAAATGAGAGGTGACTATATTGGTGGCTTTAAGTTAGAGATGCCTTGTGTATGATTCTATCTACATATAAATCACCCACTAATTATGTCTATATGTATGATAGCGATTATTATTCTTACAATCACTAGTATACGATAATTGTAGAAGAGGAATAAATTTGTAGGTGAGAAAGATCCTTCTTGATCTTAGTCTTTTTTTTATTTCTCCGAAATTTCAGAGGAATTCTCATGAACATGTAATGATCAACATATATCATTTAAGGGAGTCTACAATCTATGTTTTCCCTCCATATTTTCCTTGTAGAATTCTGGACAAAACAATCATTGTGAGTAAAATAGCGGATATTCCCTATAGGTGCAGAAATCTGTTACACAGTATAACCTGTAAAATTGAGCTCAGTTCACCAGTGTGTTAGGGTTAAATGGTATTGTATTATATACCGTTGGAAAGACAATCGAGTTTACTTTCCAGCGGTTCATACCATATCCCTATTGGATACTTGTACCTTAAATTATGACTGAAATATTGCATATTGGTTGAAACTATTGTGCTGCAGAACTCATTTACAACTGATAAATTTCTGAATAATTAGAGCAGTTTAGTTAAATAAAACTTATCATGTAATATATCAATAGAAAGATAGTGGAGTCTAGTTTCTAATAAATCTTTCTCCTATCCATTTCAAAATGTAGAATAAATGTTATTATAAAACTCCATTAGTTATCTGAAAAAACTGATCCACGAAAGGTATTTAAGCAACAAGTTCATGACTAAGGACCACTGCTAAATCGAACTACATATAGTATGTGATATTTTGTCTAATAGATTTATATAAAGTTGTAAGAGTTACCTTTCAATGGTTTATAACGCATCTCGTTTGGATGTATGCGATGGGGATCTTGCCCTAGCACTACGAGTAGATTTAGGGATTGTTGCCAAAATTGATTGTTTCAACTCACGAATCTAGAATTTTGGTAGTAAGGTATGAACCACGATCTAGCATCATTATTGTAAATTATTTACAACTGAGAAGCTAACTATATATGGGTTACGATCATGTAACTATCAACCAAAAAGAGAAATTTCACTAACCTCTTTGTCCCAGCATGCACAACTTCAAGGTTATTAAAGATATTCAAGAGATATATTCATACATATTATTAACATTATTTTCTCAGTTGAACTATTTAGATATTCAAATCACTCTTTACAAATCTCAATTTGTATCTTTTTAATATATACATTCTCCATCCTAAATATACATATATTCAGCTAAAATGTTAAGAAATCATTGATTTATGAAAAGAACCTTATGGTGTGGTTTTAATGTATGTCTTTTCATTAGTTAAGTAGTGGCTATCTATCACTGAGAATATTTTCGCTTCTGCAACACATTTGTAAACGTGCGCGTATGCACCTAGTCTTTCACACTTTCCTCTTTGCTAATCTAAGTGAACTAGTTGATGATCAAAAACCTTGTATGTCACTCTTCCTAGTATTATTGATAGATCAGTGCTTCTCCAAAGTTTTACCTAGCTGATTAAGTGAATTTTTTTCACCTGAAACTTTAGTTGTTGGCTTGTCTTCCCTTTATAGAAGGGAATACTTGTGTCATTGACCTCCTCCATGGTATCTTCTTCTTGGATCATTCAAAATCGGGTGGGTTTCTTTTGTTCGTAGAACTCAGTAGAGGGTATGCATAACGCACAACTTTCATACGGTAATAATTGCATCATTGGTACCTACTTATAACCATGCATTTAGCCCAAAGAAACATGACAGCTTGAATCATTTCTAGCCAAAACAGTAAATGATGCATAGTTGGTTCGATGTGATCTTGTGTTTTTTAGTTCACCTCCATGAATCTTTACAACCTAATTATTTATAAGGATTATATCCACAATATCGCCATGAGTTAGACGGTAACTGTGACGATTCAGATTATTCTAGTTTCTATAGACAAATTTAAATCCACTTAGAGCATCATATAGAAATTACACATATCATATGTACACATACATAGCTCTATAGGTAAAAGAGAAGTTTCACCACCTTGATTGTTAAGAGAGTGTTGCGGTCAATTGGTATTTACACTAAACATGTGTAGTCTTGAGCGTATTAGACTCTGATTCAATATTGGATTCATAGTCACCATAAAAGGTATAGTAAGTGAAAGTTTAAAGTTAAACATATCTTTTCTAATAAGTATTGCAATAAATATGAACCTATTCTAAACTTGTAACCATTCTCTCTCTCTCTTTTTGATCTTCAATTTAGAGAGTGGACTGAAATAATATAAGTTTTCAAATTAGTTTTACAATGAATTTTAGAGATATAATATTGGGAACCAAATTGATAAATTGAGAGAATAAAAAATCAAGAGAAGTTGCTTCCTTTTGGCACAATGAGTGATATATAAAAAATAGCGTTGCATATGTATATGAATGACAATACATGTCTAGTATAATAATTCATGTGACTATACAGTACTATAAGCGTTCCCTCAAGAATTACCTAAAAAATATATGAATTTAGATGATTAACATATTGTTACTATTAGTGATTTGTATAGTTTTTGATGTATAATTGCACGTAGTGTATTGTATAATCAGAGGAAGTTGATAATTGATTCTATGTATATTGCCTGTATGCATGATCTTGTATGTACATATTGAGTATGTTTATTAATTGTATTGTTAATTATATTTCGAATAAAATTAATGGTATGCGTGTGTACATATTTAAGAATTAGAGAAAAAAACCGAATAAGTTGAACTCGTTGTTATAAAAAACTCAAAAGTATATGAACAGCATGGTGTGTAACATTTAGGCTTGCATGTAGTATTGTATGTACATGTGTGTTTATATATATATAATGAAGGAAGGGGCCGGCGGGAGCCGAAGGGAGAGGGAAGACGATGTTGTTGTTATATATATATATTTCAAAGGAAGGGGCCAGCGAGAGCTGGTAGGTGTGAAGACGGGGTATGACATTGTGTGTTGTTAAACAAAGGAAGGGGCCAGTGGGAGCTGGTAGGTATTGTCTGTTGTTAAACGAAGGAAGGGGCCAGCGAGAGCTGATAGGTGCGAAGACGGGATATGACATTTGTATTGTTAAACTAAGGAAGGGGTCAGCAGGAGCTGGTAAGTGTGAAGACGGGGTATGAGATGGACAGTATGGCATAAAATAAGATGTGTTTATTCAAAATTAATAGTGTTATATACTTGTCCTTTATACAGGACTGTAAAACTCTATTTATTATAAAAGATAATGAAATATTATATGATGGGTGAAAGTATATGGATTAATTCCTGCAGTAGTTGAAAGGTGATACGATATACAACATATAAGTATATTTTGTGATATCTGAATTAACTTATTGTGATTGGTGTTCCATCTTGTATACTGTATGGATTATGTACACATGAAATGAATCTAGTAATAAACTAAGTCACTAAAGTAAAGTATTCAATACAACTCATAAATCCTATGAATTATAATGCAAAGATTTAAATTGTAGAGCCATTGACCGAATGAGTCAGGTCATTTTGGCAAACCATAGAGATTGTTGGGTTGACTGTTTACCTTGATATAATTGTTTCTTTTTTATCCATATTTGCCTTGTCATTTGAAAAAAAATATTTCTTTTTACTTTGACATGTATATCATTTTCTTGATCTCCTTTTTACTCTCCTCACTAAGCTGTTGAACTCACTCCCCATAGATTATTATATTTTCAGGTCATGGTGAGATAAAATGCCCAATTTAAGATTTCAAGCGCTTCGTTGAAAATTCTGTTATATAGAGAAGTTTTGGAGTTGTAATTTTGTGTATTTGTAAAGTTTCATGTTGTATATTTTTACAATCTTATTTGATGTTATTTATAGCATAAGTTAGATGGCTATGATCTTGATGAGTTGGATTTATTAATAAATTGGTATATTGTTATGGAAGCCGACAGAGGTACTCTCGGGCCATTATATTATGATTATTGAGTTGTTATATATGGATAGGCAGGCGATGTCAAGCCAAAATATTGTTATGATTGCGTGGATGGTTGTTGAGTATTGGTTTATGTATTTGGATGAAGAATAAATAGGCCGATGCTGGCTGAATCTATTTGTGACGAATATTATATAGGGCCTGTTTGGTTGTCGTAACTGGCCGTAATTCGTAAGTCGTAATTGGTAAAGTCTTTTACAGTTGTAAATGAGTTACATGCATGTAAGCTTTATGGTGTTTGGTTGGTAATATAAAGTTGTAAGTGAAAAGTGTATTGTATTTTACGGTGTTTGATTGTCGTAATTTGTAAGTCGCAAGTGAAAAAGTTAACCACAAAATTAACTATTTGGTGATTTAAAAAGTTTTAATATTGCAAATAAATATTAAAAATGTTAAATATTAAAAAAATTAATATTAACATAAAAAAATACAAATTTGCATGACCACAAAATTAACTGTAACTGGGCTGCAAGTGCGTGGTAATTAGGTTACAAGTGAGTGGTAATTGGGCTGTGTAAGTCTTCTATGAATTACGATCCAAACAAACGCCGTAATTATAACTGGGTTGTAAGTCATTTACGAATTACGAACTTTTACGTGAAACAAACGGCCCCATAATGTTAGATTAGTATTTACAAAGGAGGTGTTGCCGAAATTTTTATGAATTTGATGATGATTATAATCTGTTGGTTTAAAAGAGTATTAATGATTATTGAGAATATTAGAAATCTGAGACCGTTACAGAGTAGTTGATTGAACTTTTCATGACTTTCTCCAATTGAATGTAAGGCTGGGCCCGGGACAAGACTTCACTCATTCAAGTGACGTCGTGCTTCAACGCGTGTTTGTATAAGGGTGAGAGATCTACAGTTCACTGTTGAATGCGAGTGCAGAGATATCTTCAACGCAATAGAGAAGCTTGGTAAGCTAGCTTTGGAAGTAGCCGATGTAGGACTTAAGGTTGTCACCCTATCTTATATTGACTAGAGAGGAGGTGATGGTTATTATTTTTGGCCTCCCGATGAAAGTCATATTGAGTGAAGAACACTACGGTTACCTTATCGAAGTTGTAGAGAGAATGGGGCGGCAGAGAGTAAAACTAATCTAAGGCCACACCTTTCAAACTGGATGAAAAGGTTGTTGGCCTAGAGTCCTTCCACTCTAGTTTTGATGATGATTAACTCATGTAGTTATAGTTTACTAATAATCTTGTGATATTTAGTTTCAGATATTTGATCAAGTTATTAGTAGGTGATTAGCTTCAACAAAGGTGTTTTGGAGCTTTCACATGGTGATTTAAGAGCTCAAGCGTCAAGTTTACATCTAGCATCGGTTGGAATCAAGCTCGGTGGATCACGTTTGGATCGAGTCGACTTGGAGACGGCGTTCTACAAGAAGACTTCAGTTTGTTTAGTTAAGATTTTTTTTAGATCCATTGTAAAGATTAGATAGTGTGATATGCTCAAGTTCACAACACACACACTTGTTTTAAGTTTCATGCTTATTGGTTTTGGTTTTCGGTTTAACCGAGCTTAGTTTTCATGAATAGATAGAATCAAAATAAGTTTACATGGTTTAATGTATATTAGATTTGATCTATATACATTTATACTTCATATACTTAGAAAAACTTATTTGATACACTATTCATGTGTTTGGAGTTTTGTATTAAGACAAAACTTATTTTTGGATTTAATGTCAAAAACATAGATATAAATCATTTCATGTATATTGGATTCTATTCATATACTATATGCTTTAAAGTTGCTTAAATATCATGTATTTGATTTACATGAGTTTTGAAAAAATCGGATTTCCATTTCAAAAATCCTAGTTTTGGAAAATACTGTTTTTGGTTTAAGACCAATTTTCTATGACACAAAAATGGTTTAAAATGTTTGTAACATGATTTGATTTTACTCAAACATGTTTGTATTTCAAAGATATACATGAACTAATTTTTGTGGAATTTATGTGATTTTATGAGATTTTATAAAAGATAAAAACCTAAGTTTTTAAGTCCTAAATTTGCTGACTGGCTTACTATCGGTCGACTGGACCGGTCGATCGCAGCAGTAGTAGATCTGTAACGCCCTGTTCCCAAGGATACGAAGACGTTATGGCGACGTACATACGCAGGGCGGAAAACCCTCACGTACGTACGCTAAGCCTCAGTACAGGAAATCACCTCCATATTTATAAGAGTTCCAGCAGGAAATAAGTACAAGAATACCTGCAAAAAGAGGTTAGTGATCATAACAGATAGGAAAACAGGGATAACTAAGATAACAGAAATAAATCACAAGGATACCTATGAATGGTCTCAATGAGGAATCTCCTATGTAACTCCAAGGCACTATCTGATAATACGGTGACTCGGATCTCCAACCTGGGCACGCAAACCCAGGGTCGTCAGAAAATGACCTAGTGAGTGATAAAATGAAGGAGGCAGTAATATATACTATAGTAATACAAGCACGATACTAATATATAATACATGATGTTGTACTAGTGATACCATATAATAAGTATATACTATGCAGTAGAAAAATATAATCATGTCATCTTTTAATACCGTCATTGCTTAACATGTTATCATCGGATCATGTCTATAGTTGTCTCCCGTTTTATATAATAATGAATGTTGTCTAGTGGTGACGTGATAGAAATGAACATGCAGATGAAGTATGTAATATAACCATACTACTGTGTTGTGTCTAGGTAGCATATATGCAATGCAGAGTAAACATGTACTATGTATGGTGATGACAAGAAGATAGAAACACTACATACATGTACACTCGTGCGGTGAACATATGTATAGTGATGTGTGAACATGAGATAACTGTGTATCGAGCATCCATGTAACGATGATAACAATAATATGAAATGCGATACTCCATGAATTGATATATCCGTGTACTAGTGGAACCTATATGTGTAGCAATAATCCGTGTAACATATCTGTGTATCACTAGTACATGTAATAACAGTGGTCAGTGTATAATATAATACCATATCCATTGAACTACAGTATCCGTGTAATGATGATACCAGTGCATGAAATAACGGTGTCCAGCATTCATATCTAGGGACAGTGTAGTGTCATGGAGTACCGTGGCTCAGTATACATGTACGAACGTTATCTAACTGGGATACAATACATGACATAATAGTGTACAAGAATATGGTGAAATAGTGGCCCGAGTGTCAGTGGCTGTGCAGGTGTGATGACTGTGTCTGAGTTGTCATTACCTCTCTACATTTATATTAAATCAGGAAATACCTAACAAGATTCTAGGTTATGCCTATTACAATGACTGTCCAATCATTACCAGCTACTAATTAATAATTACCGTATTTTATCCATAATCAACATCTGTCACCGAAAGCTATCAATGCATATCACTAAACATGGTAAAATATAATTTATAAAAGAAAAACACTCACAAACTAGCTATGGGAAGGTAGCTCTCTTTCTCACGTTCGCAACGGATCTAGAATCGTCCAAATCGGAGTTCGGATACTCCCGATATCGCCCGAATACTAAAATCAGCAAAATGGGTTAAATATGTAATAAAAATATCTTAAGTGCAAATACTAAAAAGTACTAGGGGGTTTTATGAAAATTACCTTTATTGGGTTTGGATGCGAGTTTGGGCTCATAACGGGTCGGGTCCAGATCCACAACCCAAACCCATTAATGGGTTATAGGGTTAACGGGTCAGGTTGGGGTTAATTGGGTTTATCAATGAACCCAATAGAGTTATTGGGTTTGGGTTCTACCCAAACCCAAAGGAAGCCACAGCAGCAGCAGCAAGTGGGGCCCGCCGGCGGCGGGGCCGTCAATCAGGCTGAGGGAGAGAGAGGATGAGGAGAGAGAGAGGGAAAAAAAGAGAGGGAGGGAGAAAAAGCAGGGCATGGGCAGGGCCGCGCGGCTGCGCGGCCGTGGCGGCCAGAGGGGAGCGCCGGGCTGGGGGTGCGTGGCCTGGGGAGGCGCGGTGGCGCGCCGGCAAGGCCGCCGGCGGCATTCACCGGCTTCCGGCCGTGGATCGGGCCTGTGACCGTAGGTCAGAGAGAGTGAGAGGGGGAGAAAGAGAGTAAGAGAGATAGGGGGAGAGAGAGTGAGAGGGAAGAAAGAGAGAGAGGAGAAATTGAGAGAGAGAAAGAGAGAGTAGGAGATTTTAAGGGAGAGAGAGAAAGGGTGGTTGGGTTAAGGCGGTGGAGGAGAAGGATCCAGAGAAGAAGAGAAAGGAAAAGAAAAGAAAAAGAAAAGAATTTATTTTATTATATTATTTAATTCGGTCCAAAATTCGACTAGCTCCGAACGGTGCCCAAAAAATTATAAAAAATAGAGAATATTATGCTGAGACATAATATGAAAATGGTTTGCAGAAATTCAATCCGGTTTGCAAATTAAAAATCCCGGAGTGTCTCACCGATATCGGGCGACATCGGTTTGGCCGGATTTTTGATAAATTCAGAAAAATCCCCAAAAATATCCTAACGTAGAGCATATGATTCTAAGACATACGTTGAAAGCTGATTCTCAAAATTCTATTCCGTTTGTGAAATAAAAATCGGAGAGCTGATTATCGGTAGCGGTCGACACCGACTACAGAGATTTGCCAAAATAATCCAGAAAAATTCCAGAAACTCCTGAAAAATATAAAATATTAGAAAATGATTTTTGAAACTAAAAATAGCTCCATCAGACTACCATGGAGGTCAAAGCAATATTATACGTCGTATGGCGTACTGATACTGTGATACGTATATCAGGGATCAGGGGGTTACAAGGTCGACCGGTGCGGTCAACCGACGTGCACAAGCGTGCACGCCAGCTTTTGATTGGTGGCCGGCCGACCGGGACGGTCGACCGTCCAGAAAGCTCTGCTCTCTGGAAATGGCCCCGGTCGATCGGGTCGGTCGATTGGACAGAGAGTCTGCTCTCTATATCTAGCTCCGGGCGGTCGACCGGCTAAAGAGTCGTTGCTCTCTGGATCTGGGGACGGTCGACTGAGCGGTCGACCGCTGGGCTCAACGGTCAAATTTTTGGCCATTGGCCGGTCGACCGGAAGGGCAATCTGGCCCCTTTCAGCTGCCAACGGGCAGATTTCCAAATGGGTTATAAATACCCCATTTGGAGTTGATTTTTAACAAGAATTTTTAAGAGCAAAATTTTTATCTTCTTAAGTGTTTTGCACTAGTTTTCAAAAGAGTTTTTAAGCTTAAAGATTTGATCTTTATTTTGTTTTAAAGGGTTGGAAAACTAAAGGGGATTATTTATTTCCTTTACCACCGTTAGGCGTGAATAATCATGCTTCTTGAGGCGTAATTATCCAGCTTAATAAGTGATGTTTTATTATATATTTGTTTTCTTTTTTCTTTTTTTTTCTTTTTTTTTAAATGGCCTTTTGTTCTTTGTTTCCATCCCAAAAATGTGTAAGTGTGAAGTACATACTTATCTAAGGCAAAAATTCAAGATAAGAATATCTCCCCAATTTTACTTACTTAGCCTATAATTTTAAACAAGATCTATTATTTCAACTAGGTTTAAGATGTCATAATTAAGGCTTTCTTAATTTCTAAAATCATCTTAATTTTCTTAAAAATAGATCAAAACTTTGTCTCTTATTTCAAAAAGTTTTTTTTTTAAATTTCTAAAAGAAGTGTAAAAGAAAGAAAATAAAAAACTCTATGTTAGTAAACCCTCCCCCACACTTATCTCATGCATTGTCCTCAATGCCTCATGATATATGTATGCATGAAACAAAAAGAGAGGGAAGGAAAAAATTACCTTAAGGTGGTGGTTCCGGTGGTGGTCTGATTGGTCCACGAAAGGCGGCCCAATCATCTTTGCGTTGGGTTCGGAGGAACCCACCAGAAATATCATGAATATAACTCATTAAAAAGATAAATCCATGAAGGATTTTTATTAAGTATTTAACCCCATCTAAATTCCATATTCCATAACTAATTTCAGAGTCAAATTTGTCAACCACCTTGTCCCAGAATGGAGTATGAAATGATAGAACGGTTGACTTGGACTCAGGGAGGACAGGAACTAATACCGACTCAAGGTGACTTAAGTTAAGTAAAGGTTAAGGATTCGAAATGAGTTCAGGAATTGGGTCCAAGTCAAGAAGTTGAAACTCCAGTCCACATGTATTGTCCAACAATGGAATGTGACCTAATATGGGTGATATCTCTTTACTTCCAATATTAAGGAATTCTAGCTCATCGCCATACAATTCTTCAAAACTAAGGTCAACATCCGGAAGTGTAAAATCAGTTAACTGACCCCGAGTTGACATGATCTTGTCAGCGAATAGGTCTTCAAAAGTAAAGAGATTGTGAGAATCTAGGTCACATATCTCATTGAGTTCAATATCAAAAAATGGAAAACTTGCCAATTTGTCAATAGTATCTTCAGAAGTGTATAATTGGTCAAGTTCAATATGATCCTCAAAGATGGGTGATTCAACTTCATTATGAATTGGGGCAGGATCCAATGTCGACTCCGGGAAAAGATTGAAGTCAGGTAAAGATACCGGAGTCATTATTGAATCAGGAAGAAGAATTGAGTCACTAAGTTGGGTTCAAGATCATATTCATTGTCAAGTTCTATTTCAGGAAAAGAAAAACTTGCCAAAATGTCAATGGGATTTGAAGTTTGGACAAGTTCAGATGAGCATGCTGAAATAGAATCTTGATTTCCAAAACTACATGACTCATCGGCTTTAACAGAGTGGCTAGTGGCACAAGATCTGGTCAAACGGTGAGAACGTAGAGATTCGACCATCATATCTATGTCACGATTTCTAGCATTTTGAGCATGAGTCATGGCTTCAAGCATCTTTCCATAATTGATGAATTCATTGTTTTGATGAAAAGATGAAGTGTTGTCTTGGAAGTGATAGTGAAATTGTGAGTCGATCAGATTTTGGGATTTGTGTTTGGACTCATGCATACTCATTTCCAAAATTGATGGTGCTTTATTTTGGATTGGTGGAATGGAGTATGTATCTTGAAAATATTGTGGACTGGGTGGAGAAGGAGGACAAGGTGGTTGGAAATTATACTCGGGGTAAGTGAATCCCCACTGACTCGGTGAAGAGTTGAAATTATTATGGAAATTATATTATTAGATGGGGGGTATGGGTCATATTGATTCGGATAAGACCAATCCGGCACACTAGGTTGGTCAAAGTTATGGTATGCCGGGTTGGTAATATCCGAAAATGAAGTCGGTGTGTAATATGGATTATTATTAAAGTTGGAAAAATTGTTATTATAAGCCATATCACACAATGAAATACAAAAAAAAAAAAAGAAACAAACAAATAAACCAAAAAAGAAAAAAAAATTCTAACCTAAGTTAGGGTAGACCTATGACCTAGACGACTCCTAACTGATTAGACCGTCCAAGGGAGGTTTAGTGTAGACTTTGACCACAAGCTAATCAGCCAGGTCAGGGCAAGGTTGTTGGGAGGTTTTCCGTCAAAGACGTTCCTTAATTAAGTAACCACCAACCTTCGGGCTTTCGGCCCTCAATCCCTTTCCTAGACACTGATTTTGCAAGAGTCAAATTCCAACACTTTTCCCCCTTAGGATAATCTCCTAAGTGAGTCCGAGATGTCCCTAGAGCAAACGTCTATTTTTTTTTTAAATTAGGCTTAGGTTAGTGAGTGCTGGGATGGTGGTTTTTGGGCTAAGGAAAGGGTAATGAAATCCCCCACTTTATCTTATTTATGGGTCAGTGCCCTTAAAATTGGATTGTGCAAGTGTACAAGATATATAATTAGGATACACTCAAAGCATGAAAATCAAGCAAGAGATGATTCCTAGTCTACATGCAATGCAAAACGTACCTTGCTCCAGCACTCTTCAACAGTAAAAGTAAATGAATTGAAAAGACACGTGCCTAGAAATGTAAATGTCTAATCAATTTTTAACTTTGCAACAAATTTTTTACTGTTGATTATTAGCAGGTATAAGGTGAAGCATACAAGAATTTAAGTATTGCAGCAGCTGTATTTTGCAGAGCAAGCAACCCTGCAGAAATCTTGTCAGTAGTTCACTCCTCCTTGCCGCGGATCCGCGGCTTTTGCCGTGGAATCGCGGCAATTCAGAGGGCTACTGGTTTCTGCTTTCAAGAGCAGAAGCCCAGAGCCACTTATATGTTACTGCAATGCAAATTTTCCTGTTTTCTTCACCTGTAACCCGCAACAGAGAAGAAGATTCGTTTAATTTCTCACTTTAAAACAAAAACCGTTGCTCTCCCCGGCAACGGCGCCAAAAAATTGATGAGGAAAAGATAGTGTGAAGTATATGCACAGATATTATGTAAAAGAGATAAGGTTTAGAGTCAACCTTAGGTGCTTGATCACTCCACAAATGTATTCAATATGTTCTATGTATCTTTCCAAATCTCCGTAGTAGCATAGGGCTATACGAGTCGATTCTCAGAGAGAGCTTGCGATGGAAGCGTTACGGTCAAGTATTGAAGAAAGTAAACGAAGATTCTTCTTTGCTTTAAAAGAATGAAAAAATCATGGAAAAAGAAATGAAAGAATCGGTGGATTTGTGCATGATGGAAAATGAAAAGAAATCAAAAAGGAGATTGGCTTTGAAAGAAAACTAAAAGAATGAAAACTTTGTAGAAGATTTAAAGATGGAGAAAACCATGACTAGCTAACCTTACTACCTTACTAAAAACTTACTAAACTCCGTGATGGTGAATGCGTGCCTCATGTTGATTCATCGGCAAAGATTTGTCTTTCGTGTTGGTCTAATTACTTTCCCACTTGAATAACGGGTGATCACTCTTGGACTTGTCTTGTAGACTCATAGATGTCATTGGCCTACAAGATAGACTTTCAATAATGGAATCAAAAGAGCGACACTCAAGGGATGCTAAGGAAGAAGATACAACATTCATTAATTGAAGTAAAGAAGTTGTACAACAAATAACATATGTTTGGTGATCCATCTCCATGTTCCATCAAGGCACTTGTTCTAAAGACAAGGCTCTAAATGAGGCACACATGAATCATATGGAATTACAACAAGAACTTGCCAAGCAATGAAAGTAACCCATCGGAGAAGAGAATACCATACAACTTGCAAGATTAAAGATAGCAATCACCCATGAGTTAGTAGTTAGCAAGGTTAGTGGTTAGCTAGTTCATGTTAGAAAAGTTAGCTACTAGCCATAAGAAAAGAAAAGCAAAGTATGAATTAAAGTGCAAGTAAAGTAAAGTTAGAATTAAAGAAAGCAAGTAAACTAGAAAATGCAAGAGAAAAGAGAAGAGAATGGATCAATCCTTGCTTCACAAGTTGTCACACCTTGGTATACACAAGCTTTCTCTCTCTTACAAACTCTCTCTTTACAGAATTTCTAGGGAGGAAGAAGATCTAGAGCACTACAAAAATCCTAGAGAGAAATCCTACAAAATACAAGCATCTAATCTCTAATCTCTCCTCTCTCCTCCTCCACTCTCGTGCGTGCAGGCCCTGGTGGTGTATTTATAGCCTCGAGAGAAGGATCTAGAACCCAGGTTGTTGGAGAGAATCCCGGGCTCCAACAGACTTGTAACTGCCGTAGATCTGCAGCATCTTCTTGGAAAACGCGACAAAGTCTAGGTTGTTGGGCAACAACTTTCTGTTGCGAGTTTGTTAGAAGTTTGTTAGCCACGTGGAGTTTCTGGAAGAGTGAGCTGGCGCGTGGAATTCTCCAGATCCTGGGCTCAAACTTTGGGCTCTCTTTTGGGCTTTGAATTAATTTTCTTTAATTCTTGCGAATTAAAGAGACTTTGGGCCTTTTCTCATTTCAGATGTGGACCTGCAAAAATAGAGAGAAGATGATTAAAAATCATATTTTTATTTGCAATATGCATGGGAATGATGTGGTAAAATATGCAAAATTGTATATCAATCAACCACCTCGGTTTGGAGATATAGAGATGTGCCCTATTGGTTTTGGTAACGATCTCTAACTCCTCATTATATTAACATGCTTTTCATATTGTTGATTTTTAGCATGTCATGTTTTAATGCTCATTATGCCATATGCCATGTTTATTAGTCCTATGACATACATGATTAGTATTGAGATCACCCATGTTTAATATGGACTTATACTTTTGTGTTCTCATATTTGTTTTAGCTATTGTGTATATCATAGATCTAATGCATGTGCATTTACCATAATGATCATATAAGTTTTGTTTTGATTTCTATGCTTCATATTTTGACTACATGTTTAGATGTTAGTTTTCATTAAAACTTAAGTATATACTTGTACAACTAGTGAGTCACAAATATATTATTATATGTTTGTGCTTGAATGCTCATTTATACCCATTAGATGTACTAGTATAGCCTAGTTTTGATGATTCATATATTTTGACTTGTATTCCATATTTTTGACATGTTTTTCATGTTTATGTTAAACTTCAAGTATATGTCTATTTTACCTAACCTATTAGTTATACATATACATCCTTGAGCCACTTGCCTTCATGCATATACTTTTGTGGACTCGTTCATGTTTGAATATGTATGTATACTCTAGTTTGTACAAAACATACATATACCTTGAAGGATTCTAGTTTTGATAATTTTCATGTTTTAGGAATTTCATATTGAGCCAAATTGCTTATTTTCATGACTATGTCTTTCACAAAACTTGTACACTCATATTACTTGATGTTTTCTCATGATTTTGTTTTCATGAGTATTATATATATTATATAGATTTTGAGTGACATTGATTAGTGATTTTCATGTTTTATGAAATATATTCTTATTTTATTCCTTACTTGAAGGATTTCGTACTAGTTTACAAGTTTATCATTAAACTAGTTGCGGTATTCTTTATATGGTAGAATTTTCTAACGTGTTATATTATTTTCAAACTTATTTTTGAAAACCCCTACCCTTCCAAGGGCGGTTGGTTGGGTGACCATGCCTTATATGCTCATTATTGAAAATCTATTTAAAACATGTGCATGAAATTGGTGGTATGAAGTATGAGTTATACACTTGATTCTCATTATAGTTTCAATTGATATCATTGTATCTTTTCAATTGGTATCACTATTGACATTCATTTTGTATACTCATATATGCATTTACTTTTATTTGTGCTTACTATATCTCTATATCTTTGAGCACAAATTTTAGTTATTCTAAGCTTGATTCCTTAAATGATAATTATATTTCAATTGATTATTTTTCAATTGACATCTTATACAAGCTTATGCATCATTTTGTTTGGTATTTCATAAAGGGGGAGAAAATTCATATCTCACCTTTCAATTGAATTTGTTTACATTTGGTATCTTACTCCGACACTTTATGTTGAAAAATGATATTGATTTTCTATTTGGTATCATACGCTCCTAATGAAAATTATTTTCAATTGGTATATGTTTTATTTTCAATATTGGTATCAAAAATATTAAATTGATATTATTCTCTATTTGGTATCTCTATTGCAAAATGAGTTTAGTGTTTAACCAAAAAGATTGGTTTATGTTTTGCATTTGGTATCAAAAGTGTAAAATATTTTCAATTGGTACTAATTTTTACAATTGGTATTAAGATTACCTTTATATTTATATCTTTCAATTGATATCAAAATTTTTGCTGGCTTCTTCAAAATGTTTTGTTTATTTTCAATTGGTATCGTCCTTTGGTATCATGATGTTTCTATGTATACCTTTGCACTAAATTGATATATTTTTCAATTGATATCATAATATTTTAATTTGATTTCACTCCTTGTTGATTTTATTTCAGACAAAAAGGGGCAGAACATTGTTTTATTGTTTACTTTAACCCCCTTGTTGATGATTGACAAAAAGGGAGAGAAGTATTATAATATATATGCATGTTTATTTAAGTTTATATCAAAGTTTATATTAACAACATGTGTTTTATGTTTTGTTGATATTGGTATCAAGAGCATGGATATTAGTATCAATAACATATTTTGTTGTTTTGTTTTGTTGGTATCAAGAGCTTTTATTGAAATTTTCATTGGTATCAAGAGCAATTATTTAAGAACATATTTATTTTAAAATTTGGTATCAAAAGCATGTTTATGTTTATAGCAATCATTGCATATCTTAGTTAAGAGGGAGCTTCTTTGAAGCTTAACTTTAATCCATACATATATAACTCCATGAGTTTTGTCATCATATAAAAGGGGAGATTGTTAGTCCAGAGGCCTTCCATTCTAGTTTTGATGATGATTAACTCATGTAGTCATAGCTTACTAAAAATCTTGTGATATTTAGTTTCAGATATTTGATAAAGTTATTAGTAGGTGATTAGCTTCAATAAAGGCGTTTTGGAGCTTTCACATGGTGATTCAAGAGCTCGAGCGTCAAGTTCACATCTAGTATTCGGTTGGAGTCAAGCTCGGTAAATCACGTTTGGATCGAGTCGACTTGGAGACGGCGTTCTACAAGAAGACTTCGGTTTGTTTAGTTAAGATTTTGTTTAGATCCATTATAAAGATTAGATAGTGTGATATGCTCAAGTTCACACACACACACACACACACACACACACACACACACACACACACTTGTTTTAAATTTCATGTTTATTGGTTTTGATTTTCGGTTTAACCGATCTTGGTTTTCATGAATAAATAGAATCAAAACAAGTTTACATAGTTTAATGCATATTAGATTTGATTTATATACATCTATACTTCATATACTTAGAAAAATTTATTTTGATACACTATTCATGTGTTTGGAGTTTTGTATTAAGACAAAACTTATTTTTGGATTTAATGTCAAAAACATAGATATAACACATTTCATGTATATTGGATTCTATCCATATACTATATGCTTCAAAGTTGCTTAATTATCATGTTTTTGTATTTACATGAGTTTAGAAAAAATCGAATTTCTATTTCAAAAATCCTAGTTTTGAAAAATACCGTTTTTGATTTAAGACAAATTTTTCATGTCACAAAAATGGTTCAAAATGCTTGTAACATGATTTGATTTTTACTCAAATATTTTTGTATTTCAAAGATATACATGAACTGATTTTTGTGAAATTTATGAGATTTATAAAAGATAAAAACCTAAGTGTTTAAGTCCTAAAATTTGCTGACTGGCTTATTGCCGGTCGACCGGACCGGTCGACCGCAGCAGTAATCGGTCGACCGGTGCGGTCGACCAACGTGCACAAGCGTGCACGCCAGCTTTGTGCTGGTGGCCGGTCGACCGGGACGGTCGACCGTCCAGAGAGCTCTGCTTTCTGGAAATGGCCTTGGTCAATCGGGTCGGTCGACCGGACAGAGAGTCTGCTCTTTGTATCCAGCTCCGGGCGGTCGACCGGCCAGAGAGCCGTTGCTCTCTGGATCTGGGGACGGTCGACCGCTGGGCTCAATGGTCAAATTTTTGATCGTTGGCCGGTTGACCAGCCGGTCGACCGGAGGGGAAATCTGGCCCTTTTCAGCTGCCAACGGGCAGATTTCCAAATGGGTTATAAATACACCTTTGGAGTTGGTTTTTAATAAGAATTTTTAAGAGCAAAATTTTCATCTTCTCAAGTGTTTTAACACTAGTTTTCAAAAGAGTTTTTAAGCTTAAAGATTTGATCTTTATTTTGTTTTAAAGGGTTGAAAATTCAAAGAAAAAGAAAGTCTTTGGGATTGTTTTTGATCTTCAATTTATATCATTCTAGACGTTCTCCCAAGAGTTTTTCTTTGAGTTTTTGATTTCCAAACTCTTTATTTCTCACACTTAAGCTTATCATTCTATCCTATCTATAGGATCTTTGTTTTACTAAGAAAATTGGTTTGTGGCTGTTAGATCACCAAGTTGTAAATCTTCCATTGATTGTGATATCCCTCTAATGAGAGGTGATTGAGTTGTTATCCCTCAAGTGTGAGGTGATAGTGGAAGTTGTATTTGGCTCCCTCTAGTGAGAGGTGGAGATTGTGTTGGAATCCCTCAAGTGTGAGGTGATTGATTTGTTTGTTGGCTAAGTGCCTATCCCTTTAAGTGTAGAGGTGATTTGTTTTGTGCCTTGCCTCTAGTGAGAGGTTGTATTGGTTGAGAGAGTAGTTGTGTACTCCCAATTGTATTTACCCCAAATCCTCAGTGGAGGTTCCCTGTGTGGGAAGTCCTGTGTGGACGAGTTAGTGAAAATCCTTCTGTGTGAAGGCGGGGACGTAGAGCTGTGTGCTCGAACCTCGAAACATATCTTGGTGTTTGCGATTGATCCACCTTCTAACTCTCTCTTACATTGTGCATGATTCTTATTGTCATATCATATACATGCTTGTGTTGTTTGTATGTGCCCATACTTGTGTTTAACCAAAAGAGTTTTACATAGCACCTCAACTCTTATTTAGAGAAATTCAGAGGAGTTAGTCCAGAGCCCTTCACGGGGAATTCGGCTACACTCGTTGGTTACACTAAGTGTGTTGCATTAAGTTTCTAATTCCGTATTATTGATCATTAGATTAGCCTTACACCTATTACCCCCTCTAGGTGTATTTTCAAAGGTTAGGCACATGATCAGATTATCGCGGGAGTAGAGTACCATCTTGTTCCGAAAGATGCCTTATGTGTTAAATCGGGTCGCTTACTCCGGAGTAATAGTCGAAAGTTGAAAATGAGAACTTCCTCGGAAACTCACACTCCGGGATCTCTTCAGAGTGGGGGGAGTCGGAAACTTTAGCAACTGAGAATACTGATTGGCTATGGAGCTGCAACTTAGTCTTCTTGACCTGTCTTTGGATTAACTCATCAAGGACTCGGATGTCAGGAGATTCTTCGATTCTAGGCGCGCTTCGCAACTGCGTCAGTGTTTGGGTATTCTAGAGGGCAGTGATTTAGGCCTGGATTGTTCGTTGAGTTGCCTTAACGCCTCCTATTCACGGATGATATTCTCATGGTCCAGAGGTCTTGTTTCCGATCACGATTTGACTGGGCTTGCTGCTCCTTCATGTCGACGAGCATATAAAGGATCTAGTCTTTGTACTGCACTGGGGATGTTCAGACATTGGCGGCTGCCTCCTGAGGCGAGGAGTCAGTGTTCTCTGTAGTGTGCGACTGCTCGACGGCAGGCAGGAGGACGGTGCCCACAATGGCGTTGATGGTCTTGCCTTTTGACGGAATGCCATTGTGGGTGCTGATTTGTTTTCTCGGGGCTATCAGTGCTATAGAAGAGGGCTTTTTAAGTAAAGATGAATGGGAAGGAGATCTTGAGTGTAGATTCAGATCTCAATGAAAGTACCAGTTTGTGGTGGATAAAAATCGGCTCACCGTAGATTGTACACATCATAAGCGAAGTTTAGTCGCTCCCCGTGGATGTTACCTGTCAGAGCACACACTAAAAGACACCTTTCAGGTTAGAAGCACTGGTGTGGTGCCAGCTTAAGATCTTCGGGCATGAGAATCAGTAGTCGGAATGGAAAGGTGGGGAGACTGAGTAAAAGATTACCGCCGGTGTGTAATGGTGGACTTGAATAGGAAAATTTCCAATGTATTCGATGGTCCAACACATGGAACTGCTAGTATAATGGAATTGTGGATTGAAACAGGAAAAATTTCCAGTGTAGTGGTGTTGTGTGTGCTCTGAGGACTAAGAAAGCGATTGATCCCATTCTCATAAGAGAAGAAGGATCATATGTACCTAACGTGGATGCTGGAGGTGAAATTGACGGATAGTTGTAACTGCACGATCTGCACGTGCTGGATTTGTTGTAATGACCATTATCATTGGCACTGGTTAGTCCGGATTGCAGGCGAGGAATCTGCTGTCATATATAACTGCTAACTTTAATATAGGGATGTTACACGTCTCTAACATGAGAAGGATGGTGCTCGTAATGACATGTAGGTATTTCGATGTGCTATTGTTGAGAGCTTTGAACTCGGAGTTAGAGACTTTGACTATAGAGGGTTTCAGAGCGATAAAGCTTCTAGAGTGATGTATATGATTTCGGATTTGAAGGTCTTCGAAACAAAGTAGCCTCGAAAAGATCATGAGAGACGGAGAATCCCGAGCATGTTCAGAGACTCGTGCATATTTTAAGAAAAGCTGTTAATAGCTTGGACAGGCGTCGTGGCCGTGATTAAATTTTGATCACCGCAGCACCGCCGCTTTACAAATTCTTGAACTCTTGGATTCAATTCTCCACCTCTATCCGACCCACGGAGAGAGGAAGTGAGAGAGTGATTGAGATATCCGAGCCCAACCCTTGCATTGGAGGCTGCTGCTCGAGCCACACAGTCCCGCTCCCGCTCCCGCTCCCGCTCCCTTCCTCTGCCTTCTCTCTCCTCTTACCAATCGCTACAGGTAATTTCAAATTTTGATAAAAAACCATTTTTATTTCTCTCATTTCTTTCAGTCCAACTTATTTCTCCGCCAAATTCGTCAATTTAAAGGATCTGAGAGCACCATCTACCGTACTAGGCTCGACGGCCGGAGAGTCGCTGCCAAGAAATTTTTTTTCTCCACTTTCGACGACCTCGACAAGTACCATCGAGAGCGAGTTGTGGTGGTGAGTTTTTTTTTTTTTTTTTGGTGTTATACGCTTAAAGATGCGATTTTGGGAGTGCCCATGTCGATCAATTGGGATAATTTTGGTGTTTGGCTTTTGAGGTCGAAGTGAAGTGGACATCCTGGGCTGGCCAAATTGGTTGCTGCTCATGCGAGGCCTCCAAATTATATGCTGTTCTTTGAGTTGTACGAGAAGGGGAATTTGGCGGAGAAATTGCATGTTGAGGAGTGGAGCCCAGGATTGATGAAGCTCTCATGATTGCTTTATGATCTTGGTACATACTGTTATTATCATACATTGCGTTGTTCTGTGATATTGGTTAGCATAGATGGGATTATTTTCTTGCTTTGTGCAAATTGTGCGCGAATTTTAGACCACTGCATTCTTCTCTTTCTTCTGAAGAAAAGTCTTTTTTTTAGGCTATTGGAGTTCATATACCACGCATCTCATACCATGTTCCTCCAATGACATGTTTATTCAGTAGATGCAATGTGTTTCATTGAGGAGCTTCTGGTTGTTTGTTATGGTTACTTCACCCATTGTGTGTCAGGTGGAAAGACCTTTCTTATTGTCACTCAGTTTAAGCTGCCAAACAAGGAGCAATCTGCCAATCTCCCATTGAATAGGTATCATAAGGTTTTCATGCTAGTCAGAATTTTAAGATTATTATCTTTCAAGAAATCAGAATTTTATGTTACTGTGTATGTGTAAATAATGCCATCAAGCATGATAATCATCTATTTGACCTATTGTTGGGCACGAGTGAAATCTTTGATTGACTCACAATCTCATTGTCACATGCTTTCCTTGTTTTATAGAGTAGATAATGCTATTCAGATATTTTCAGACTCTTGAATTCTGATTTTGGTGAAGGAGCTCATCACACTCTTGAATCCTAGGCCACATTTGGAAATCTAGACCAGCATTAGAGATACTTGCAAACTCACAAAATTTTGATCTTGGCTGGTTAGAAAATGAAAGCATGATATATAAACAAATAAAGATAAATGAAAAATGAAAAACCTTTTTTTTTTTTAAATCTATGGAGAATCCTGTCATAAATTGTCAAGTATTTCATGGAGTCTTATGTTCCATGATAAAACCCATGTTGATGCGAAAAGGCAAGGAGGAGGAGGAGGAGGATATGGAATGTGTAAACATTTTTTTTATTGAATATCAATTTTATGTGCAACCAAAGGCTTTTATGAACCCAGTTGAGAAGAGAAGGTTATAAAAGGAACAAGAACTTCTTTTTCTTCCTTAAACAGAGTGCTATCCAGCTTGAGAGAATAGCCATTTGAAAATGTCTGTTTTCCTATATTGGCATTTGGCTACCTTAGCTTCTACATTTTCATAGATATTTCGAACAACTTAAACCTTAGCATCTTCTCCTCATGAAGATCCTTCTGTTCTACTTCCGCTTCGCATGCCAAAACAGTTCCATAACATCGAACTTCTTACAAGACCAAAGCAAGTAGGAGTGAAATATAGATTTGTGATAAAATAACATGCATGACATCCACTAAACTTTTATATAGCTATAACATGTTGATGGTAGTCCAAATATTATCATTCAGTAAGACTAAAGTGTTAAGAAAATAAAGTGGCTCTATATGTGGCCAGAAATTATTAGATACGAATTATTAGAATATCTGCCTTATGGTGCTTGGTACATACAGGGGAAGACCACTCAGACCAGGGTTCAAAGTATGAGAAGAGGTGCAATAAAACACCAATTTGTCAAAAAATTGTGATATCCGAAAGGCCAACTAGAGTGGTAACATACCTAAAGTTCATATCATCTACTTCACTTGTTAATTATTGATTTATGTTTTTTGACTATTTGAGGTGCCTGAATGAGCACTAAGAAATGGTCAAAAAACTGTTGGGAAATGGTACACAGATCTTGTATATGCACAATGGGTTCCTAACTGTGATAATCTGCCTTGTGTCAGTTGTGTGAGTAGCATATACTGACAGTGGAGAATAACAGATTGGCAGTAGTTTTCTATGTATTTGAGGAGCTATGGTTCATAGGCAGCTGCCCCTGTAAGATCATGAGGTAACTAATGTTCTAAACGTCGAATATCGGGGCAATGGAGGATGAAGAAATCCCATGTCGGATATCAAATATCAGGGAAATATCGGGGATATTTAGTAAATATCGGATGTATTTGGATGAGAGATATATGTGCTAGATGTCCTAAATAATATAGTTTTAACAAGTTAATACATATATAAATCATGTAAGAGTACATAAAACAATTTTAGGGTATACTTACCTCAGCAATTTGTAAAGTTCTAAATAGTGGATGTCGGATATATGGTAGCCAACAGGATCACAGGTTTAGTAGGGTACGTCATATGATGTGTTAAGACATTAAGTAAATAACGAACACTAGCGTGGGTGAAAGATTTGGTATATCATGTATACAAAAAATGAAAAATTTAATGTAAATAGTATCTTAACAATAATCAACATAATAAAACTATAAAATATAAATATAAAAGTGTTAAAAAAGGCATTATTTATGTGAGACAATCGCACAAGCATAATAAAGATCCAAATAAAGAGCACTAAAAGTAATAAAGATAGACAAAAAACAAAAAATAAATGAACAATCATCACAACACTTATAAATTCATGTGCAAAATAAGATGTCCGTGACATGTTTGGCAAAATGTCTTGTGATATGTCGGCATATTGGGGACATAGATTGGAAAAAGCTTAAAGAAATATTACCTTCGTGTCGTGCATTGAAAGCTCAAAACGACATGCCGGACATGTCGGGGACATTTAAAAATATGGCGGAAGGAAACATCATCCTCTTGCATCCTCACCTCCGCATTAAAGTTTCAAATGAGTGTATAGAAGGATACAAGGATGTTTTAAAAAACAACAATCACATAACATATGTGAAACATATATAATTTTCAATAGGGTGTCATACAACCAACGATACAAGGACGTTTTAAAAAACAACAATCACATAACATATGTGAAACATATATAATTTGCAATAGGGTGTCATACAACCAACAATCCATGACATTCGTCAATTATTCATTATTACTTATTAAAATGGTAACAAACAAAAAGGTTTTTTAATATGTATGTATTTAAAGTTATTGTTTATTTGATAAAAACTCTCATAACTCTGACAACACTCAGTAAATTAGTGGTGTATTGTTAATTTGGCTATGAAATTAAGTATGCTACATATATAAAGGTATGTGGCTGCGTGGTTGTAAGTTTCTTTAATTGCCGGAGGTGTTCACTCCCTTGAGATACATGCATGCGTGCATGTATACATATACATATTATGGGTGTGCGCACTTATGGGTGTTTGTGGTCTCTCTCTCTCTGTGTGTGTGTGGTGTGTGTGTGTTCTGTGTGCACATTTTTGTATGTAGGTTCTTATATAAATGAATATAATATATACATATGATATGCATGTTTTTATATATCCACCTACCAATTAATGATCCATATCACTATTTCCAATTAGACATCTTAAATATGGCAAGTTTAAATTATATATTTACACCAATATTACCCATGCATCAAGTTAGTAGCAGAAAGAAATTGTTTTCTTATAATATAACTACTGAGACAACTTGGTGCTTAAAATATAAATTTCACAATACAGGATTTGTTATTGGAATAACCTAACATGCATGTAGTTTGGTTGGCGGAAACAACCAACTCTTTATGCCTAAGAACAATATACCATGTTATGTGTGAATGTGGATGCATGCACGGACAGACTCACTACAATGTCCTAACGGTAGAAGATTTACGGCTGTCAATTTCACCGCTAAATTCAGATACTAACATTAAATCTTATCAAAGTCCCTCGTAAATTGATTGTTCATCTAAGAAACATACAGTGTTTTAAATGTCGGATATCAGGGAAATATCAGATGTCGTAATCGGATGTCGGATTTCGGATTTCGGAGATATTTCGAGGCCATTTAGCAAATTTCAGACGGCATGACGGATAACAAATATATATCCTAGATGTCTTAAATAATATAATTTAAAAATTCTTATCAAGATAATACATATACAACTTATGCAAAACTACATAAATATGTCTAGGATACGTATAATTAACTTAAACATTTTGCATATATTCACTAATCTATTGTTAAAATTTCTCAATTACTCCAACTTTCAAGACCAATCAACATAATGAGTTTTTCCCAGAATGTCGGCCGATATTTCGGGAAAATGTCGGCCGACATATCGGATTTTTTTCGACATGTCGGCCGACATTTTTCAAAACGCCATTTCAAATGCGCGTGGGGCTGTCGTGGTGGTGAGGGCTTGAAAACGAAATGTCGGCCGACATTTTGGAAATGTCGGACGACATTTAAAACACTGGAAACATATATGCGAACTTTGGTGTCATGATCACGATCAATCAACCATTAAGCTCTATGGTCTTGGGAACTCCTGATTATGCATGGAGGATTGCATGATCTCAAATATGTAGTTTCTAATCCTAACTATTTAGAAGAAAATGCTAAGCAATGAGATTTTCTAGATACAACTATATTCAAAACAATCAATGCTTATCTTTGGAATAGATAATTACTGAGAATGTTATACGCTACAATTCAATTTTAAAAAACATAAAATTTTTCCTTATAAAAACTATTTCTAGTTATAGACTTATAGAGTTACAGTTAAGATTAACAATCAAATTATTATGTCTAATAAATCAAAATTAAAGCTCAAAATCAATTTTTTCAAGGGCGTTAACTCCGGATAACCATACTAATTGTAAAATAGGATTAAAGTCAACACCGGATAAACATTTGATGTGTATTCCTGAGAAGCCCAATCCTTTTTACCCTCCTATCTCTCTCTTCCCCTTCTGCAAAATTCCTTTTTCAAACTTCTAAAACCTTCCCAGGAAAGCTAATTTTATTGGCACAAAAGAATAAGCCTTATATCACATGCAATTAAAGAAGAAATGCAGACATCAGTCCTCATTATTAAATTTGTTATTGTTGTGGTGGTTGTTATAATTTGAAGTTTTGCAATGACCTATGGTTAAAGAGTTTATGGAAGATAAAGATCTGTTTTTGTTTGTAATTGAAAGAAAGGAGGGGAAAAAAATTCTCATTAGGAGCTGATGAAGAAAAAGAAGCGGAGAATGTTTGTTTGGATTTAGCTACTTCAAGTAATGAAAGAAAGTATAAAAAAGGTTTTTCCTTTTTCTTTTCTTTTTGATATTCTGCTAGTGTATAGTTCTATGGTTACCTGTCTCCAGAGTTCCGTGACCATGCAGTTTCTAATAGTCAAATAGCTAGCTTTGGATACTAGATATGATGGTAATATGAGTATCATAGGCAGATAGGGAATCAAAAGAGATGCTACTCACATAAAGAATCCAACCCAGATTCCTCCATCCTATTTCAAGTCATCCTTCCCTTGGTGCTGCATATAAAGACGTGCAAGGGAAGAGATGGCCTAAGGAGTTTTTGTATATGTGGAGTTTTATTCCCATAGGATTCAGACTAGAGACCAACACTTTTGCGTTCCAAACGTCGAGCTTGGTTTGTCTATCCTGGATTTCTACCTGTATTCTGGAGTTGTTCAGGACAACCAATAGGTTCCCTGTCCCAGGAGACAGCAGCTTTGCATACTTCCTGCAGTTCTTTGGTAGCAATCTCCTCAATTGTCCTTATATTACTGTTCTTTTGAGCAGCGGTGATCCTGCCTTCTACCACGAGGATGGAGAGGTGTATATCAGCTGTCTACTGAGTACCACTTGAGAGGCTTTATGTATTATGCTATGTGCAACTACCTCTTCTTTTCAGCTGTAGCTGGATGAATTAGGAGTATGGGTATCTTTTATATTATATTTCTGGATAAATTTGTGTTGGATATTTTATTAAAATATAAAAAAGATTAAAATTCTTAAATAAACTACTTGACTTGGTCTCTAACCACTACTCCACTAATGGGGTTATTGTCATAAAAAGTGGGGTTAGTTATCATATTAGTGGGGTTAGTTGTTAAGAGTTAGGGGCTAAGCTTCACTATATATGTATACCAACATCATGAAAGTAGAAGGGAGAGAATTAAAAAATGAAAAAAGAATTCCTCTCTCTTTTCCTCTCTCTTATATAAAAATTTCTTTTTCAACTTTAATCTGAGCATTGCTTACAATTCGCACATCCCCTTCGTGGTCGTGCGCGCAAGGGACACCAGCAGAGAGGGGTAGTATCGCTAAGGGGCACATCTACCTTGACTGACCGCACGAGGCCGGCGATATGCCTTTAGCGCAGTGATCACGCGCGACTTCCCCGAGAGTGGTAACATTGTTCCTATATTTGTTTTATTAAATTATTTGTTATTATAATTTTTTGGATGCAAAATCCTAGAATTTAAAAGGCATATAGGAAAATGATGTGCATAAAAATAAATATAGATAAAATAACAATTCTAATAATGATCTAGCATAAAAGCCAGCATCAACTACTTCACCAAACTCCAAGCAAAAAAAAAAAAAAAAAACTAACAGAATGTTTTCAAGTTTCTCAGCTACAACTCACCGCAATTCCTTACTGTAAGAACCAATTCGACTTGAAATTTTAAGAGCCAATTAGAAAGACAAGAACCTCTAGATGAAGTTTAGTTCATCCTCCTAATCATCTCATTGATGTAGTTTTCTCGGTTGCCAGCATCTCCACCCTCAACATAATGATTCCTCTTCTTCTTCATGCTGCCCAATGGTGCCTTGAGCTTGAAAGGCCATAGGAAGTTGTTTGCCTCCTTAAGGTCCCACAGTCATGATCTCATGGATAAGATCTTCAATGCAGATAATTCCAAACTTCCCAAGAGCCTGTTCGATGATGGAGTTTTCGGTCAAGGGAATCTGTTTGTTGAGTTTTCCATATCCTCTCTTGTATATTAACTCCTTGACACTCTTCAAATTAGGATACCCATAGGTCACATAAGGCTCAACCCTGTGAAGCATGTTCATGGTGGCCTTGTTCACTTTCAAAAACACTCCATTGAATATCTGTCTCAGACGCAGAAGTTGCAGAATCTTTCGGGATTTTGGGTCCATAGCATTGATACCTTGGATCCTAACGATGAACAGAAGCTTGGCTTCAGGGCTAACATAAAACCCTCCCTTCCTTGGTTGATGCAAAATCCTTGCTTTCATTTCAAAATGAAAAATCTGCAGGAGACGTGTACAAGGACCATCTGGAAAGAAATTGTTCAAAGCAAATTGATTGATGGTTTTCTAGGAATAATTTTAAAGAAAAGAACAGGGTTGAACTGCAAGCATTTAAGCAATCAAATAACATGCTCTATTCTCCTTATTAGTCTATCATCTCAATATTCATTTGACTTGTTCATTAATTTTGCATTATGAATATGTGAAGATTGCCAAAGTAATTATACTGTCATTGACTATATTTCTTTTGTCAGGTAAGTTTTATGCATGTATGCATGCTACATGGATTGTTTGATACAACTAGATTATTTTCTTTTGTGAAATTAAATTTTGCCCTCTAATTGCTCAACATATTTTTTTACGGGTTTTATTCTCCCTCTTGTGCTGTCCAATCAGATGGTACTAACCAACAATTGTAAATATTAATTTGAACACAAACTGGAGGCAGTACTTTGTTTATTTTTTAATGAAAAGGGGCCCTTTGTTTTTCAGTTGCTTCTGTTAATCTAGTTTCAATTTTAATTTTCCGTTTGAATGCTCCGAGATCTAGATTAGTATAAGTAACCTTCTATCTGTTTCTGGCATGTACGAGAGTAACACAGTTCGATAAATTGAAATTACTACAACCTTTTACTTGAAGATAGTATTAGAATGATAGATAAGTTTATCTGTATTCTGTAGTTGAGTCCCTGATGCCCAATAATAGGGATGGTGTGTCACTTCACTCATTTTTGTTTATTTGATATATCTATTATATATGATTTGTTACCTGATACTGAATATTAGGAATCTCACTTTTAATTCCATCCAATTTGAATAGCTTTGAGAGAATAATATTAAGCTCCAGATATATCAGATTCAAGTGCCTCTTTATTTAGAAGCCTTATGGACTTTTAAGATTGTGCACTTATAAGTTTAATGATATCCATGAATTTATGATCTAGACATCAAGTTAGCATGCTATTAGCTTTGACGATTTTAATATTTTGACGTTGACTTTCCTCAAATTTATACTTGAATACAACATTTAATTTCATATGGTTGTAGGTATGTTCTCATCGTGAATGTTACTAAGTGCTCTAATAATGTCTGAAATTTGTTCACTGAGGACACCTTATGCAGGATTTTATGTTATGACTTTATATGCATGTAGTTTAGACCTAAATATATATAGATGTGCTTCTAATATGAATACATATTATTTTATATCCCTTGTGCTTTATTTGGATTTGTATTCCATATAATACTAGTATAGGATGACACATGCATCTTAAGAGTATTTATGACTTTAATTGATAATTTGATATATAAATTTTAAATCAATTGAAGTCACATTCAGCTCTATTAGGTGGTTTATTTTATTTGGTTATTTACATATGAATAATAATTAATTCTTGTTATTGCTATATTTAGTGAGTAATCTCTAGGCTCATTTTACTATTTCTTTTGTAGATTTCATTACAGAATCAATTATGCGTTATTTTAGTTATAGATCTTAACATAGGCCATGTTCATGAAATTACAAATATTTTCATGTCTATTATGTAATTATGGAGGTTAATATTTTGTTCTAACCTTACTAATCAAAAATTAAATTTTATATCTATTTTATTGATGATGTGCTTTAACAAGAATACGATTGACAAACTAGCTATTAAGCTCTGCTTGGGAAACATCAAAAAAATTCTTTAATTGCAGACTTTAAACATTTTAATTGCAGATTGCAATTTTTTATTTATTAAATATTTTCAAATAGAGTTTCAATTTTCAATATTTGTTTACATCTCACTAACAAATATTTGAATTCATTTGTTGTTTGTTAATTCGGTTCTCTAATCCAAATGGAATGAGCAACAACAGCAAATGTGTGCCATATTCGTGTGAACAAAAAGCACTTGTGCTCGTATGGTCAGTTTAACTTACTCATCAATTTAATTCTTATATTTAAAAATTACATGTATAATGTGACATAAATAATTTATAAATGATGATACGTTTTTGGGATGAAAAGTTTCATTTGAGATTAAGGATATAAAATGATGAGGCAACTTCGGAAGGTAGACTATATAGCCAAATCCCAACATGTAACCATCTTTATGATCAAATTGTGGCATTATATCTTTAAGCATCATCAGTTTACAAAGGTAAGGTATTAGTTCTATATATGTTAGAACATTCATTATTATTCTTTACTGATAACGACATTGAGGACAAAAACTAAATTACACACGTAGTTCCAATGATATTTGCAAATGTTAATGCTTTAATGTATTTGATAATGCATTTGTTACACACTCTGTATATTGTTTTCATTTTGCAATGATAATGATAATTTTATCTCATGGTCAAATGTTGTATGTCTCCCAAATTGTGGGGGAAGCTTCTCATAAGATGGGCAGTAATGCTGGCATCAAAATATGAAACAGATGAAAAGACTTTAAGCTATATATATGACCTTGGATCTTATAAAGTCTATTTTGATAAAGGGTCTATCTAGGAGAATAATCCTAGAATCATCGAGGGGGATGGGGTTAAGCCCATAGTAGAGATCACCGATAGCGGGAACCCAACCTTCTTGATTGCTGAGCTGGTCCCATGAAAGAGGTTCAATGTGGTAGAAACAAGCTGGACTGGTGATTCTCATGTGGAGCACTGACCTTGGAGATTACACTCCTAATTGTAGGACTAGATGCATTTATAATTTGCACTATTATAGCCACTACCCCATTCTAATGATGACAGTGCTCATATTGTGATCGGTTGATTGAGCTTATGCTCTTAATAAGTCCAACGAATGCAGTGTGGGAGGTATCATTCCGATCACAGGTACCTTTTGAGGTCTTATCTAAGTGAGAGGAACCGTGAAGGCCGCGGTTTGGGGGTAGGGCTGACCCCTAGAAACTCTCACGAGTCGGTATGTGAGTATGACTATAACGCTTCACCCCACGACCTAATATTGTAAGCATTCTATGTGTGCTTTTGTCAATCTTGGTAAAGAGGCCTAATTCAAGGCCTAGTTCATTATGTCCCTCAAGATGCAACAAATTGTTACTAAGTGTACGTTCAAAGCCGGAAGCTACCTGCATCGATTGTATAGGATAACATGCCCAGATATTCTTACATCTCCTATATTTTATTTGAAATTTCAATCTTTGGGGGGACTGTTGGATATCTTATTAAAATATAAAAAAGATTAAAATTCTTAAATAAACTATTTGACTTGGTCTCTAACCACTACTCTACTAATGAGGTTATTGTCATAGAAAGTGGGGTTAGTATCTTATTAGTGGGGTTAGTTGTTAAGAGTTAGGGGCTAAGCTTCACTATATATATATATATATATATATATATATATATATATATATATATATATATATATATATATACCAACATCATGAAAGTAGAAGGGAGAGAATTAAAAAATGAAAAAAGAATTCCTCTCTCTTTTCCTCTTTCTCTTATAAAAATTTCTTTTTCAAATTTAATCTGGGCATTGCTTACAATTCGAGGTCACCTCCCCTTCGTGGTCGCGCACGCAAGGGACACTGGCAGAGAGGGGTAGTATCGCTAAGGGACACATCTGTCTTGGCTGACCGCACGAGGTCGGCGATATGCCTTTTAGCGCAGTGATCACGCGCCTTCCCCGAGACCGGTAACATTGTTCCTATATTTGTTTTATTAAATTATTTGTTATTATAATTTTTTGGATGCAAAATCCTAGAATTTGTACTTTAAGTCTGCTAAATTTCAACTTATGGGATATGGCATTCATCCAATGGCTAGATGTAGGAGATGACGAGCTTAACATGGCTGTGCCTCTTCCAATATTCTGAATATCAGAAAAGAATTGTGGAGAAGAACAAGAAAAGGCCTGAGCATTGCAAGGTGCATGCAGTGTTGAATTCTCAATAAAATTGTTGAATTTTATTTAATTAACTTTTAGCTGTTCACTGCATATTTTGGATCTTATAGTTCAGTTAAGCTGTTATAATATAATGTGTTTACAGTTTACACAATATAAGCAAATAGCTGGATTGGTTTAAATCAAAAAAGAAAAAGAGAGAAAAAAGAAGAAAATTGTTGATTGTTACTAGTATGCTGGGTTTTTTTTCCTCTAGGAATTCTTTTCTGCTAGGAGCTAGTATGTTGATTAAACAAACTATGCATATGTGACATAGAAAATAGAAAATAATATGTTATTCAAAACAGTAGCATGAAAAGTGAAAGATCTTAGTATTAATAAATTGAGTTATTCCATTATGGTTGGAAAGTTATTTTATATGCTAGCTTAGTACCTTTTGGATCGACCTATATATACTAGTATTGCATCTCACTCCTTACTCAGCGCACTTGATTAATCAAGACTATAATATCAGTCTTCCTGACTGTGTTAGAACCAGTTTTCTTTATATGGTTAATCCAAGTAGTTTTTTAATATCCAACTTATTCCTGAATTCCTATTATCTCTTTGTTTAACAAAATGTTAAAGCTATGATGGACCATCCAAGGGAAGCACCCCTATCTTAATCTTATGAAATAAAGTGGATATGATTGGAGCTTGGAAGTATTATAAATATCTAAATTAGCTATGCATGTTTAACTATTATATTTGCTAGCCTTCTGATCCAAGGGCCAGCTTCTAACATCACTAAAACTGTCTCATATGTTTTAATATCATCTGATCTCAAAGCCAACCCCAACTAACTCAGGCCCAATCAACTAATCACATTTAGTTGAGGAGTATGTTACTAGAATATTATATATGAAAGAGGTGTTGTTTATTGGAAAATAGGAAGTCTTACTTGACGTCTTTGAAAAAGTTATATGAGACTCTAGTATCCCAAGCCATCTCAATGTAGCGTTGTGGAGTCTTCAAAGTTATCCAGATTTCTACTGGGATCTTAGTAAGAAAAGAAATATTGGATTTGTTCAGTATGCGTTTGATGTAGTTGAACCAATGAAAAGGAGTGGCTTGATTTTTCCACGGGATGAGTAAATATACTTCTGTTAAAGGACATAAAACTGCTTATATTGTGATTAAATATAGTTATAGGTAAAAACAAATTAATTGTGTCAACACTTAGCTTTTTTCCATGCAATTAAATTTAAACCATCGATCATCTCTTGCATGTTTTCTCTATTTTAAGGAAAATGGAAGTGAAGATATTTTCATATCCCATTATCATTATCATTAAAAGAAATTATGTGGTGGAGATGTCAGCGAGTAGGTGAAATATGATAATATATGTTGGGATTTTTCCATCCAAAAATTAAAATGATAAATAATTTAATAAAAATAAATATAGGAATAACGTTATCGGTCTCGGGGAAGGCGCATGATCGCTGCGCTTAAAGGCATATCGCCGACCTCGTGCAGTCAGCCAAGGCATATGTGCCCCTTAGCGATACTACCCCTCTCTGTCGGTGTCCCTTGCGTGCACGACTACGAAGGGAAGGTGACCTCGAACTGTAAGTAGTGCCCAGATTAAATGAAGAAGGTGAAATTTGATATGAGAAAGAGGGAAGAGAGAGAGAGAGAGGAATCCTTTTTCCATTTTAATTATCATGTTTCTACTTCATGATGTTGGTGTATATATAGTGAAGCTTAGCTCCTAACTCATAGCAACTAAACCCACTAATATGATAACTAACCCCACTATCTATGACAATAACCCCATTAGTGGAGTAGTGGTTAGAGACCAAGTCAAGTAGTTTATTTAAGAATTTTAATCTTTTTTATATTTTAATAAAATATCCAACAGTCCCCCCCAAAGATTGAAATTTCAAATAAAATATAGGAGATGTAAGAATATCTGGGCATGTTATCCTATGCAATCGGTGCAGATGGCTTCCGGCTTTGAACCTACACTTAGTGACATTTTGTCGCAGCTTGAGGGACATAATGAATTAGGTCTTGAATTAGGCTCCTTTACCAAAAATTGACAAAAGTACACATAAAATGCTTACAATATTGGGTCGCGGGGGTGGAGCGTTATGGCCATGCTCACATACCGACTCATGAGCGTTTTTAGGGGTCAGCCCCCCCAACCGCGGCCTTCACAGTTCCTCTCACGTAGGTAAGTCCTCAAAAGGTATCTGTGATCGGAATGATACCTCCCACATTGCATGCGTTGGACTTATTAAGAGCATAAGCTCAACCTAACCGATCACAATATGAGCACTATCATCATAGGAATGAGGTAATAGCTATAATGGTGCATATCATAAATGCATCTAGTGCTATAAGTAGAAGTATAATCTCCAAGGTGAGTGCTCCACATGAGAATCACCAGCCTAGCTTGTTTCTACCACATTGAATCTCTTTCATGGGACCAACTCAGCAATCAAGAAGGTTGAGTTCCTACTGTCGGTGATCTCTACTATGGGCTTAACCCCATCCCCCTCGATGATTCTAGGATTATTCTCCTAGATAAAACCTTTATCAAAATGGACTTTATAAGGTCCAGGGTCATATATATGGCTTAAAGCTTTTTCATATGTTTCATATTTTGTTGCAAGTATTACTGCCCATCTTATGAGAAACTTCCCCCTCAATTTGGGAGACATACAACATTTGATCGTAAAGATGGTTGCATGTTGGGGTTTGGCTATATAGCCTTCCTTCCGAACTTGCCTCACTATTTCATATCATTAATCTCAAATGGAACTTTTCATCGCATAAGCGTATCATCATTTATAAATTCTTTATGCCACATTATAATATAATTTTCAAATGTAAAAATTAAATTTATGAGTAAGATAAACTGACCATACGAGCACAAGTACTTCTTGTTCTCTCGAGTGTGCCACACATTTGCTGTTGTTGCTCATTCCATTTGAATTAGAGAAATCGAATTAACAAATAACAAATGAATTCAAATATTTGTTAGTGAGATTTACACTAGTATTGAAAATTGAACTCTATTTGAAAATATTTAATAAATTAGATAATTGCCAATCTACAATTAAAATGCTTAAAGTATGCAATTAAAGAATTTTCTTTACAGTTTCTCAAGCAGAGTTTAATAGCCAGTTTGTCCATCGTAGCCTTGTTAAAGCACATCATCAACAAAATTAGATATAAAATTAATTTTGATCAGTAAGATAAGAACAAGTTCTTAACCTCCATAATTACAGAATATACATGAAAATATTGGTAATTTAATGAACATGGTCTATGGTAAGATCTGTAACAAAATAACGCATAATTGATTCTGTAATGAAATCTACAAAAGAAATAGCAAAATAAGTCTAGAGATTACTCACTAATTACAGTAATAGCAAGAATTAATTATTATCCATATGTAAATAACGAATTAAAATAAACTATCCAATAGAGCTGAATGTGACTTCAATTGATTTAAAACTTGTATATCAAATTATCAATTAAAGCCATAAATACTCTTTAGATGTGCCATTATATGCTAGTATTATATAGAATACAAATCCAGAAAAAACTCGTGAGAAATAAAATAATATGTATTGTTCCTAACAGTATCAAGCTTCACTAAGTTTTGAAAATTATATTTGCAAAGAAATCTAGACAAGCTGTTTGTCACATGAAAATCTGCTTGTTCTACAACATGTAGCGACGTTGGGGTCCAGATACTCATAACTTTATACCTAAAGCATTTAAAAATAAAAAAACAATAATAAAAATCAATTTGCAAGTTTCATCAGATTTTCAAATAAAAAAATGTCACAAGATAATTTTAAGTTCTTATCATTAGTGCACTTCAACTTAAGAGCATTGACTTTTCATCGTAGAAGACAAATTTATAGCCTATAAGTTGGTCTCTTTAATCCAATTTGCATGAGAATATTTCTCTAAGTTCATTTCTACACAAATTGCTACAATGAAATATATTGGAGATCCATATCCCTCCATTCTTCTGCTAAAAGATTGAACTTTCCTGTTATGTTGCCTATATGAAAGCAAAACATCCACAAAGATGCTTGTATCATATAATTATTAGACAAAATACTGTGAGATCCATTGTGGTTTCTAAGCTAAAATAATATTTCTGCTAAAAATCAATAGGCCTATAAATATATTTCTAACTGGAAATCCAAAAAACATAAGGCCTGTTGTAAATTCAATAGAATCCTGAGATAGACAACTCAAATTAAGATAATGAAAAACTATAAAACTAAATATAATACTTCCTAACTGGCCTGTTATAGTCTCCAATGGCTGTTCTAGAATGTCGAGAAAATTAAATCCCGTGTTGCAAATTCTTGCATTTCAAGAAAAACAGTTTGAGAAGTCCACCAGTGGAATATAATATTAAAGCATCAAGTCCATTGATCATTTTCTCACCCCTTCAAGTCTTTGACAAGGCTTTTATCTCTAGGGTCTCCTAGCTGACAATCAGCTTTTAGGGCAAAAAATAGTATTTTCTGTAAAATAAATTATTTCCTATAGTTAATGGACTTAAAACTAGGAACTTAATGGACAGGGAATTTGGATACGGGAGATGACGCAAGTCCATTTAGTGTTGTATCTGCTTCTCTTATGAACATAAAATACAAATTAGGATATGCATATTTGTTACTTGACATGTATTCACATACTAACAATATATTACTAAAAAGACATTAAATTGAAGGAAAATGAGTTTGACATTAGGTGTAATCCTCTAGCATAAATAAAAAAATTATGCAAAAATAGTGTTGGATTTCTGTCAGTGATGCCAATATTTATTTTTTGTCTACAGACAATAGAAGTTAGCCATCACCGTAACATTGGCAATGATATCATGAGATCAATATCAATGTACCATTCCCCAGTATCACACTATGAACTCCATGCTACAAGCTTTTGTAAGTTCTGAACATGATTAATTGTCCTCAAGAAGTACCATGAAAAATTAAAAAGTCAGATAATACTTGCAATTATGGTCAGCAAGAGTTCCGGTGTAAAGATAAAAGCATTGTTATTATATGAAGATCTTGTATCTCATAAGTTTTTAATAATGCAGGAAATCATGAGCCTAAGCATCTGCCCCAAACCATAACTAACAAGAAAAGAGAATAAGTGCTTACAAGATGTATAATGCATACAAGCCCAAAAATTATCACGCAAAATTCAGGAGTATTAATGTCAAGATAAAGTCATTAATGTCTCATGCTAACGACGCAAGCTGTGAAAGAACCAAAACAAATGAAAGCGGTTTTACTGGCTATTCTCATTAGTTTTAAGAACTTGGAATCACACAAACTCTCAAAGGATCATAATTGAAAAGCAAGCACAATCATGAACATACTCACGCATACCTTCATGAACCCATCATTGCACGAAATCTGCAGTTATGGAAGCTGCAAAATGCATACATTCTTAAATTTTTTTTCCGAACATGTACAAATCTGACAATCAACACCTACTTGTTACTCATCTCAAAAAACCATAATCCAGCAAAGAAAAAGATAATATATATATTTTTCTCAATCAAATATTAATTTCATTTTGTATTTTCTAATTTTTCAAAGTTTCGAGTTTTCAATAATGAAGTTGAAACTCAAACCGGAAGAAACCAAATTCACTATTGGCTAGGAGGATGAGACTGCTAAGGTGATATTGAAACTGAAGTGACCTTCCAACCCTTGTTTCAATGACAAAGGAAGACATCAACACTACCTCCTTTTATCCACTAAAGCATTCAGGTTATTACAGATCAAAGCAATTTCTTGAAAAGTAGAACACAAGTACATGTGAAATGAGTCTAGGTAATATATATATATATATAAATAATAAGTAATGAGCATATGTATATACATAGATAGACATGTTCATGCATCCAAAAGTCAAGACACATTTCTAATAACATAATAACATACAATACAACAATTACAAATTCACAACATATCAAGCATATTTACAACTTTGCAAACGGAATAGTTCTTGGCTCTTCAGCGTTTTATATAGCAACTCACTTATATCGAATTGATATGCCTTTTAGATTGTTGGGATTTTTCCATTCAAAAATTAAAATAATAAATAATTTAATAAAATAAATATAGGAACAACGTTACTGGTCTCGGGGAAGGCGCATGATCGCTGCGCTAAAAGGTATATCGCCGACCTCGTGCAGTCAGCCAAGACAGGTGTGCCCCTTAGCGATACTACCCCTCTCTGCCGGTGTCCCTTGCGTGCACGACCGCGAAGGGGAGGTGACCTCGAACTGTAAGCAATGCCCAGATTAAAGGAAAAAGGTGAAATTTGATATGAGAAAGAGGGAAGAGAGAGGAATCCTTTTTTTCATTTTAATTCTCATGTTTCTACTTTCATGATGTTGGTGTATATATAGTGAAGCTTAGCGCCTAACTCATAGCAACTAACTCCACTAATATGATAACTAACTCCACTATCTATGACAATAACCCATTAGTGGAGTAGTGGTTAGAGACCAAGTCAAGTAGTTTATTTAAGAATTTTAATCTTTTTTTTTTTATTTTTATAAAATATCCAACAATATATTATTCATAGACCCTTGGTGTGCATTGTTACCTAGAGAATGGATCCTCTAGAAAGAAATAGTTTGATAGAGGGTGAGATAAAGTAGGTGTTTTATAATGTTGGATAATAGAGTGCCATAACAAAAAGGGCCGAAGTTGGGCAGTTTATAACCCAAATGTAGCATAGCCTAGAGCCTAACTCAAGTTCAGTTGTAACACAAACAACATAATGGCCAGCAGCACAAGGTGACCTTTTAAGTTATTTATAATAAGAAAAAAAACCCAATGATTTGGTAATATGCTCTAGATTAATCCTTATCTAAAAGAATTAGATTTAGTTCAAGGTATTTTTTTGTTTTAAATCACTTATTATGCTTGTAAATTTCAATTTTTATGCACAACTAATTTAAACTAATCTTATGAAGACTGTTAGCAATAGTATTTAGTCCCGTATTGCTTGTACTAGTAAATCATATCTCGTGATATCTAAATAATTGATATAGTAGCATCAGAGATTGGGAGATAAAGAGTTGAGATCTCGACCTCATACTCTAGTTTATACATAATAACCAATGTGGATACCTCATGAGCTAGCCTCACACGCAATGTGGGACAACTAATACATAGTCTTTCTCAACACTCCCTTTCAAGATAGAGCATATATATCATAAGTGCTCATCTTGCCGCAAATAAAATCTACCCGTGTGCTATCAAGTGGTTTGGGTAAGAAGATTTGCTAATTGATGCGTGATGATACACGCTTCGCCACAATGATCTTTTTCTCGAGCTGCTTATGAACTATAATATGACAATTAACCTCAATGTATTTAGTTCTCTCATAGAATACGATATTTTCAGCAACGTGATTGCTGTCTGGTTGTCACCATATAGTCTTATGGGACATTATGGAAAAAACCAATCTCTGTTAGATAAATCTCTGATCCAGATTAGCTCTAATGTCACATTTGCTATTGGCCTATTATTCCGACTCTGTGCTGGACCGAGAAACTACATTTTGCTTCTTGTTTTTTCATGACACAAGATTTCCTTGAAGAAAGATACAATATCTAGTGATCGACCTCCTATCAAAGGGGCACCTTGCCCAGTCTCCATCTAAGAAGACTACTACTCTGGCGTGTCCATGATATGAATAGAGAAGCTCTCTCCCTGAAGCTTTCTTCAGATACCTCAAAATCCTCATTACCGCCTCCAAGTGGGCAGTCTTCAGAGTTGACAAAAAACTGACTCACTAAATTGACTGCGAATGTGATGTCTGGTCTGATCATTGTCAGATAGTTCAATTCCCCCACCAATCTCCTGTACCTCCCAACATCTTTAAGAAGCTCCCCTGATCTGGTAGCAGCTTCGTGTTCACGTCAATCAGAAAATTAATATTCAAGCATTCTAGCATCTCCGCCTCCGAAAGCAAGTTGAGTATATACTTTTTTATGACAGAAGACTGTCCTTTTTGGACCTGGCTATCTCAATTCCTAAAAAGTACTTCAGAAATCCAAGACCATTGGTCTAAAAGTGTTTGTACGCGTACTTCTGCAGGTTGTCAATCCCTTTTGTGTCATCTCCAGTGATCACAATATCATCCACATGCACAACCAGCATGTCCTCATCCTATCCTGTATCTGCCAAAACACAATGGTTTTCTATGCGCGACAGAGGCCGAACACCTAAATAACTTATGCAAAACGTTCAAACCTGGCTCTCAGAGTCTGTTTAAGACCCTAGAGTGACTTTTTCAACTTGCAAACCTTCACACACTCTCCTTGAACAACAAAGTCGGGTGGTTGCTCTATGTAAACCTCCTCATCAAGAATACCATAGATAAACACATTCTTGATATCCAACTGATGAAGTGGTCAGTGGTTCGTTGCTGCTAATGACACAAGAACCCACATAAATGTCATCTTCACGATCAGGGAGAAGGTATCTACATAATCTAGTTCATACACCTGTCAATATCCTTTGAAAACCAATATTTTACCTTTAAGCGAGCTAGAGACTCATTTGGGTTTAACTTGATAGTGTAAACCCACTTGCAGCCAATGATTTTTTCCCTGGTGAAAGTGTGACTGACTCTCAAGTCTCATTCTGCTCTAAGACTGTCATCTCCTCCTGCGTTGTGTGAGTACAATCTGGAAGAGATGGTGCTTCTGATACATTCTTGGGAATCTAGCATGAGTGATGTGAAAAGGGGACCCTATGGTGTGGTTAATCAGTGATATTCTTGAATTTCGCAACGTTTCACTTAAATTAATGATCTTGGTAGGAAATTATCTAAACTAATAATGTCACTCGATGAATTTTAACAATAATTTGCAGGTGCAGTTTAGATAAATCTAATCTTAAAAAATTCAACACGATACTCAATTAATTGAACAGTCCAATTTTCAATATGAGAATCAATATATAACAAATATAACAGAAGCACACAACTCTCAATTATAATGGACAACATGATACCTTGATAAAATAGTAAAGATAATTTTGTGATGTAATTCTAATTAATAATCTAATTGCCAAAAATAAAATTACCTATTGAGAAGCTACATCCTCAGGTAACTGATCTCTTGTATATTAGATGTGCCGAAATTTGCCTTTGATCTGATAGTTGTGTTGATGCTACTGTTGGCTGTTGCAGGTTCTTGGCGGTTGAGAGGGAGATGCAGAGGAGCCGGGGCTGCTGTTGGTGCCGCATAGGGACAGGGAGGGGATCCAAGGCTGCTGTTGGTGCCGTAGAGGGAGGGGAGGAGCGGTGGGAGCCTGGGGGTTTGTGCTCACGCAGAGGGAAGAGAGGGGCAGTGGAGATTGGTGGGGGTTTTGTTGCTGGTGGGGGTGAAGGGAGCAGGTGGGGATAAGTGATTAATTGGGTTTGTTTGCTGGTGGGTGTGTGAGTGAAGAAAAGGAGGGAAGAAGAACAGGTCACGACAGTGCACATGGGGAGGGGAGGAGAGAGAAAAGAAGACTGGGGTGTTATCTTCTTCTTTTTTTGTATTTTTAATTATGGAGATTTGGCTGTGGATATTTGGATTATTGATTGAGATAGGATTATGATTTGAATGTAATGGGATTTTGAGATGAGAGGTTGGAATTTAAGATAGAATGAGAATAAAGAAGTGGGGATAAGATTTGGAGGGGATAATTTGAATATGGGTTTCACACTCAAAATCCAAGAGAGATTTTCATTTTGAAAACATTCAAAAATATTTTCATTAATCAAACATTATTTTCTTACAACTTATTGGACTCTTACCTTTATAGACTTACAGAACTAAGGATTTTCTCTACACAGTCGATGTGGGACTAAAAAAAGAGAAACACGAAGCTAAAACAAAGAAGAAAACATACTCGACTCAAATAAATAAATAAAATGTAGACTCCAATTAACAAAAATGAATAACTCGTGACTCTGGGTCGGGGATGTCCGTATCATTCTTCCCAGGTGGGAGAAAACTCGACTCCGTCGAGTTTGGTGTAGAAAGCTCTCATCATGCTCTAACACATGCGTCTACCTGCTGTAACTCATCACTCAATAAATAATATTTATTTTCAAATAATCAAATATCATTAGAATACACTAGATAATTTAATCATCTAAAATTTTATTAAATTTCACTGCTATATTGGGTTGAATATCTGGGAGTTGACTCAATGTGGGAACTCAGAAAAATGGCTTAGGGAAGGCTTACAACTAGTGGTTGTTAGGGTTAAAATAAAATACTTATAATTTACTGGATACCCAACATTGAAAATAAGACTAATTTCAAAATCTTTTAAAGATATATAACATGAATATTGTAATTTGATTTCTATAAGATTTTGAAAAACTTGATACTACAGAATTTAAATCATTAATAGTTCTCAGAAAAACTGTTTCGGACGAATCTGAACCATCATAAGTTGTCGACACTAAAAGTTTTAAATAATTTCCTGACTTAAGTTCATAAATTACAGTTAGCGTTGCTTCGTTTAAATCTATCATTGATTCATGTATAGATCGTGCACGTGTGTGAAAAAATGTGCTACAGATTCATATATGCAGACTCAGACTATTTTAAAATGAACAGTAGCAGAGAGAGCTCATTTTAGTGCCTACATATGCAAAAGGGTAACTTGACTCCCTATTAAATGGAAAAATTTTAGGCAATTGGTTCAGTGGGTCAACAATACTCACGACTTCTATCAAAAGGGATTATCAGGCGTACTAACATGAATGTATGTGGTAGTTTACCTGTTATAACGATGAGGAGATATTTTAACAGGTAAAGTCCGAGTGAAAACACCATTTTTTAACCGTAAGGGAGAAAAAATTGATAATCTGCAGATATGAGGTTCTCCCGTAACATCCCTCAAATCTTCGGATACAGATCGACCATAGATGGTAACTCCCTCGATCTGATCCACACTCATAGTCACAACTTCACACCAGAACTTGTCCTCGTAAATGTGAGTGTCTATTGGGATAAGGCACTACTGCTTAATTCTAGTGTTGACTTATTAGCTTGCTGTTCAAGTTCAATATGCTTGATAGGTTCTATTCCATGGTGTGGCAAGCTCGGAAGACTAGCTTCGGGGGCTAAATCAGTGGCGTGTTAGGTATCACGCGTCAGTGGTGACTTATTAGCTTGTTCATGGTTTCGGGATCGGAGGAACTGGACCGGGGCCGACCGATTTCAGTTTTCCGATTCCTGTTCGATTTTTTTAACACTAAATGCATTAGAGACTTTTAATATATATATATATATATATATATATATATATATATATATATATAACTGAAATCTTTAATGAACTCCCTATTAGCTCAGTTGGTTAGAGCATCATGCTACTAACTTGAAGGTCCTGGGTTCCAACCTGCAAGCCAGCAAGGTCAATTTTTTATAATTAGGCCGCCTGGCTCATGCCAGGCCGGGTCCAGGACCCCACAAAAAAAAATCGGTTTTGAATCGAGAACCGCCGGTTCAGGCGGTTCCCAGTTCTGAACATCACAAACCAGACCGGCCGGGGCCCGGTTCTAGTTCGGTTCGGAACCGGGCCAAACCGGTTCCGGTTTTCCTGACCTGGTTGCGGTTCGAACTGCCGGTTCGAACCGAACCGTGGACGGGTCTAGCAACAAAAGGGACAATAGTCGTGGCAGTCGGGGCAGCAACATTAAACTCCTTAATCACAAGAGTGTTTTTTGGGAAGATAGTGCTATCGGATTTAGGGGCTTCAATACAAACTTTTTAGTGATGTTAATCTTAAATAGGCTGGGACAGTTGGCAGCAACATGCTCGTACCTTGACATTTGTAGCACTTAATGACGGTGCTAATTTTGAAAAAGTCCCTTTCGGTGTTTTTGTCTTTAACATCTTTTCTAGGTGGAGGTGGGAGGGTACTAGACCTATGAGGTTGAATAGATGGGGGGAGGTCTAGACGCTGGTGCTCTTTGATGATTGTCGAAATATAGTGGTTCATATTTATCTGTGAGTACTTCATTCTATCCCATGTTTCAATCGGTCGTTGGCCATGGAGTACGCGTCTTTTTACCACACAGGTCCAATATTGATTAGCTTGTCCAGTCAGTTTCGTAGTAGCGAGCCTTACCTTTTCAGCTTCAGAAAGTGGGTATCGACGGAAGTATACGTTCATACTGTGTAGTCAATTTAGAAAAGCTTAGTGATTACGTAAACTAGCAGAATAATCTAGACGATCCTCAAAGATTGGTACATCCATAGTGGCAGCTGGGAGACTCACTAAACAAAGACCTACATGCAAGTTGAGAATTCTTAAATGCTATTTTTTTATGCAAAAGATAAAAAAATAATTTTACTAATAAATGGCTAAAATAAAATTAAAAATTTTTCTAGACCTAATGCAAGTTTCATACCTAAATCATGCTCTGGTACCAAATTGATGTGAAACGAAGATCCTATGGTGTGGTTAATCAGTGATATTCTTGAATTTGCAACGTTTCACCTAAATTAATGATTTTGATAGGAAATTATTTAAATTAATAATGTCACACGATGAATTTTAACAATACTTTGCAGATGTAGTTTAGATACGTCTAATCTCAAAAAATCCAACACAATACTCAATTAATTGAACAATCTATTTTTCAATATAAGAATCAATAGATAACAAATATAACAGAAGCACACAACTTTCAATTATAGTGGACAACATGATATCTTGATAAAACAATAGATAATTTTGTGATGTAATTCTAATTAATAACCTGATTGCCAAAAATAAAATTACTTACAGAGAAGCTACATCGTCAGATAGTCGATCTCTTGTATATTAGATGTATCAAATTTTGCCTTTGATCTGATAGTTGTGTTGATGCTACTGTTGGCTGTTGCAGGTTCTTAGCGGTTGAGAGGGAGATGCAGAGAAGATGGGACTGTTGTTGGTGCCGCAGAGGGAGAGGGAGGGGATCCGGGGCTGCTGTTGGTGCCGTAGAGGGAGGGGAGGAGCGGTAGGAGTCTGGTGGGTTTGTGCTCACGCAGAGGGAAGAGGGGCAGTGGAGATTGATGGGTTTTGTTGCTGGTGGGGTGAAGGGAGCAGGTGGGGATGGGTGATTAATTGGGTTTATTTGCTGGTGGGTGGGGGTGTGTGAGTGAAGAAAAGAAGAGGGGAAGAACAGTCATGACAGTGCACGTGGGGAGGGGAAGAGAGAGAAAAGAAGGTTGGGGTGTTATCTTTTCTTTTTTTGTGTATTTTCTATTGTGGAGATTTGGCTGTGGATATTTGAATTATGGATTGAGATAGGATTAGGATTTGAATATTATGGGATTTTGAGATGAGAGGCTGGGATTTAAAATAGAATGAGAATAAACAAGTGGAGATAAGATTTGGAGGGGATAATTTGGATATGGTTTTACACTCAAAATTCAAGAGAGATTTTCATTTTGAAAGCACTCAAAAATATTTTCATTAATCAAACTTTATTCTCTTACAACTTATTGGACTCTTGCCTTTATAGGCTTACAAAACTGAGGAGTTTCTCCTCATAGTCGATGTGGGACTAAAAAAAGAGAATCACGAAGCTAAAACAAAGAAAAAAAACATGCTCGACTCAAATAAATAAAATAAATATAGACTCTGATAAAAAACGAATAAACTCGTGGCGCCTCTAGTGTCGTTGGATGTTCGCATCAATGAGCCTAAAGAAGAAATAAATGAATGAAAGGAGGATGATAAATGAAAATAAGAAACCAAATTGGAAAGAGCATGCTGAGTACAATTACGTCTGCCTTTTCAAATTGCAATGGGAAGATCATTAGTGGTAGAAGAATCATGTATTTGTGCAGTGCTAGTCTCACCTGATTCTGGCCCAAAACTTGGTACTGAGTCTGGCACTGGCACAGAAGGAGTTATTCGTTATCTATAGATCTGAATCAGATCCTGAAATCAAAGTGGACCTTTACTAGTCACATTTTCAGATGTTCACCTACTATTATTGAGTAATGTCTCCCGATAGAACAAGTAATCATAGTCATTTTCTGACGTAGAAAAAGGAGCGGAAATTCAGGTTAGACTTAGAAAAAAGTTACACATGCAGACAAGATATATCAGCATATACATGAATAAAAATATTTGTAATCTTTGAGTTTCAATGTAGTGGAGAAAAATTCCTTTAAGAGACCTAAAATCAAGTTTTGTCTTATGAGAACTATGATTATAGACGAAACAGAGACCTAAAAATCTTTGGAGGTAAAGAGAACAAATTAATATCGAAGTACAAGAGGGAATATGAGATTTTATTTTGCAATACAGAGGATGGGATTTGATTTATTAAGTAACATACAGTCAAAATGGTCTCACTCTAAATTTTTTGATATTTGTCTATGAAATAACAGAGTCCTTGCAATGTCAAGAAGGTATATATTTTTACATTCAGCTACCTTATTCCACTGAGGAGTGTAAACACAAGAGGATTGATGTAAGATTTCATTTTATTTCAGAAACTGACTAAAGTTGTCCAATGTTCTTTAGCATTATCAGATCTCAAAATTTAATGCTAGAATTAAACTGATTCTTTATTTTGATAAAAATTTTAAATATGTAATATATCTCAGAATGAGATTTTAACAGATACATCCATGTGACTCGAGAATAATCATCTACAAAGATGACAAAATACCTAAAACCTAATTTGAAGTTACTGGCTTAGACCCCATACACCTGAATGGACTAAATCAAATGCTAGTTAATCCTCTTATTGACCCGGCTAAGATAAGACACACGATGGTGCTCCCTAAGCTGGCAAGAGCCACACTCTAAGGATGAGACTTAAAGAGAGAACAAGAAGTTTTAGTACAGGTAGAGAAGGGTGGCCTAACCGACAATGATAGTAAAATGCTGATGAAGTGCTGATGCAGGCCACCTGATCGGATGCCCACTCTAACTCATACAGTCTGTTTCGCTCACATTCTGTGCCAATTGTCTTCCTCGTCTCAAGCTCCTGAAATACACAAAGCGTCAGAAAAATGTCATTGTACAATTTAAAACCTTGGTAAACTTACTGATAATAGGATAAAAAACAAGGTAAACAAAAATAGAGTTACTGACGTCAGTTGCGTCTGAATTTATAATCCAAGTACGTGACATAGACGATGTAAGACAAGACATATTATTACTTTTTTGCGTTATTGTGACAGAGAAAAAGGAAGCTTGAGCTTGTGTGTTCTGTTGCTGCTAGAACATCTGGAACTGCTCAAACTGACGTTGCTCGTCATCTGAAAGAGTGGCAGAGATATGTGCATCTCTCGCTAGTTTTCTCTTCAGAAGGGGCACTGATACTTTGTATGGTCTGACTCTTTGCAATAGTAACAATATATCATAGAGCCATCTCGTCCTCCTCAAGGACCTCCTCGCTCGCCCTTTGTACCACCGTGATCACCAAAACGTCCACCAGTGTAGCCCCTTCTTCCCTCAGTCTGCCTCTCCTGAGCTACTAGGGCAGATCGATTTGAGGTTGCTGTATTAGTGTAAAGTGACACCACAGGAACGATATTCTTTAGAAAGTGGTCTCCGGTAGAGAGCTCACAACAGAGCTTTCCAAAATCTGAAGTTAGCCAAAGAATAAATAGGGTTGAGGGTACCCAAGTAGGTTAATATCATCAACTGATTCCACTGGTTTTCCTTTTACTTCACATCAGACGTGATCGAAAATATGTGATGAAGCTCCTCTGCTAAGCGATTGAACTCACCGTAATGACTATCCATGGGCTAGCTATTTTGCTTCTAAAATAACTCCGGGATAAAGTCATAAACCTTGTTGATGTTGCTACTTCCTCTGTAAAGTTCTCGTAGAAAACACCATAACTCTTTCACAGTTACGCAATAAAGGACCAAGTCCTAAATCTTTGGTTCCATCGTGATTAGTACGTGATAATGTAATAGGTTATTGTTATCCAGTATCCAAGTATCCGTTACTAGAGTAGGAGGGTCCGCTAACAAATGACTAGTCTTCCCTTAACTAACCACGTAAATCTCAATTACTCAATTTCACTGTAGGTAATTATTTCCATCAAGTTTCTATTATGTAATCCTGCCAAAAATTATCTCAGAAATCCTCATCTGAGCTGTCGTTCCACTGGACTCGCCCGCGTTTGTCTTAGTATATCCGATCGTCAAGAAACAGACGAAATTGAAAAAGGAACCCTCCTAAAAAAATAGACAAACTTCCTACGACACCTCAAAGAAGGTTCAACACCTTCACCAAAACGCCCATCAACAACGGCTAACCAAATCTCAGAACCCCGAACCGAATATCATCATTGTTGGAGGTAGAGAGGTGATCGGGGGGCCTCTACAGTCAGGATGCAGAGGGGCAGGCTTGCCTAAACATACAACAGGAGGCTGGCTCATCCAGGGCGCGAGCGTGCCTAGGTGTGGCTCATCATCTGCCTGTGAGTGGCCTGGGCGCGACTGTCACTCGATGATGGGGCGTGGGCTATCGTTGATGGAGTGGAAGCACTTGGGGCGAGGCACGAGCACTTGGGGTAGGGCACGGATGATCCACGACGATTGCTGTGTGGAGGCCGGCAGTGGACAGGGAGATTGGGAGAGATGATTTATAGAAGCTAGGGTTTAGATTGAGGGGGTTTTGGGACTAGGGTTATGGTTTTTGAGTGGGTGTAATACCATGATACAGTAGCATCAGAGATTGAGAGAGAAAAAGTTGAGATCTCGACTTCATACTCTAGTCTATATATAATAACGTCTATATATAATAATCCGTGTGGATACATCATGAGCTAGTCTCAGACAGCGTGGGACTAAACTCATACAGAGTCTCTCTCAACAATAATAAAATAAGAGGAGAGAGCTAGGGTAACTCTCTCAATTAATCCTAATATTATTTTGTTCATGGTATCAGAGATCACCATGATCTCTGATTAACCTAGATTGACATAGATTAACTCTTAACCCTCTCTCTTCTTCCTCAACGTCAGTCCATTACAAACTTCGACCACGATTTCAAACCATGATCTCGATTGCGACTACAACAATGACATCAGATTCTGACCTCGCCTTCCACATCAGATCCTGATCACGAGTTTGAAATCTGACTTCTATTTCGCATCCCAACATCGACTTTGACTTTGGATCTTGTCATCAACGACTTCGACTCAACCCTTCGCCAACTACTTCGACACTGCCTTTCGACCACGCCTTCAACTTTGACCACGACTTCGACTTTGATTCTTTACCTCTTCTTTTCTTCGACTTCCTTTTTCTTTTCTTTTTCCTTTTTCTTTCAGTTTCCCTGAAACTGTAAATCTATTTAAAAAAATCAAAAACAGAATAAAGACTAATATAAAAAAACCTCAGTTCCTTGTGGTTCTTTATACTTTTGTTTTGAGATGGGCAGTTAAGTCTCATAGTTGTTTTGGCTTGCAGTTTGATGTTGGTTTGGATTTTTTATTTGAGCGTCTTTTTAATTTTGGGGGAGGGGTTTTTTTTGATTGTTTCTGTAAGTTTTTGAGTGATGACTGAGTTTAAAAAAGAAATGTAGCTAGTAATTTCTAAATTTATATCTAAGAATATCACTGATAGCAAGTTGAATGGTGACAACTTTCTTCAGTAAGAAAGATTTGTTAAGATCCATGTTAATAGAAAAGCCAAGGATCACCACCTGACTAATGAGTTCTCTGATCCAAAGACGCAGACTTGGAGGCAAGACGATGCATGTCTTCTAGGACAGATCTTGAACAATATGAGCCACATATTCAGGATCTGGTTCTGCATTGTAGGATTGTAAAGGAGTAGTGGACTTATTTGTGGAGAAATACAAGTATCAAAAATAGGAATCCGCTTCTCGATTAGTGGAAAAGAATTTCTCACTAGTCCAAGACTCGCACACAATTAGATAAAGAGCATTGAAAATAATGAGAGCAAAACTAAAATTTTTATTAGTGGATAAAATCAACATACATAGATAATAAATATTGAGATACTCTTGGGATGATTTGCCTTGGAGGGAGGTGGGCTATTTAAAGGGAAATTTTCATGAATGGTAGTTTAATGAGGAATAGGAAAGACAATAATTATCATGGCTTTAAAATGAAAGATGAAATGGATTTTGCATTTGATGGCATGATGAATTGGTGGCATAAATATGAAGAAGGTGAAAGGCCAAAGTTAAAAGGGTGTCATGGTGGAATGAAGAGAGGATTAATGGTTGTGGAGTGGGTTTGTATTGGAAAAGGCATAAGCTCCAAAAAACCCTCTAACTTCCTCTATTATATTAATGGGAAAAAAAGAATACATAAGCAATTTTTTCTACAAAATTCACTTTAATATTTTCAACATTTTTGAATAGGTTGTATTCAGGAGGCAACGACCTGAGACGAGCCTACAATGTCATTTAAGAGTTGTTTCAGGTGTAAACAGGAAAGTTGATGTTGGCCTAATTCTATACTGACTTCAACAAACTCTCCGAGGAGGTCAAGAAGATTTTTTTTCTATCACAACTAATGTAACGGAGATGCAGGGAGATGGAATAAGTGGACGGTTCTTGTCCTTTTAGGAGTATTGTGACTAGAGTTTTCAGGGGCTTGCATGAATGTGATTGACAGCTCCACTGTCAAGTCACTTGAGGATACCTATTATTTCTTACGTGAAGTTGTTCTTTCTGAGTCATAAAATCCAGCTAGCATAGAGATCTAGGATCGTTCTTCTCTTGTAGTCCAAGGAAAATCAGTAGGAGGTAAATGCTGTAGGGGAGGCCGCTATGGCAGTTGTTCAGGAGGAAAGGTGATTTACTCTTGTTACTGCAAAGAGCCATGTTACACCAAGTACAACTGTCCATTATTGTAAGGAAAAGAACAATAGCCATTTCGGTCTACTCATGTAGGCACAATCCAGGAGGAGCAACTTGACGGTAGAAGTTTCATCGATGAGGAGCAGATGGAGTGGTTGTATCAGATATTCCAGCAGTTCAGACATCACCCACTTCTTTCACAGCCACTTTGACCGGTAACTTCTTTGCTTTTCTTACTTCATTTAGTTCTTCTACTTGGATTATAGATCCAGGGTCTTCTAATCACATAACTAGAAATAATTGTGTTCTCTCATGATTCTACTTGTTCATTTCCCTTTGTTATATTAACCAACAATTGTGCCTCTTCTGTTCAAGGCATAGGAATAGCTAATGTTACACATTCTTTATCTTATCTCATGTGCTTTATGTTGCAAGTTTTTCTTTCAGTTTACTATCAGTTAGTTTGTGAATTTGCTAGAGCGTTAAATTGTTCATTAAAATTGTTTCTTACATTTTGTGAATTTCAAGAACTTGAAACAAAAAATATGATTAGAACCAGGCATGAGAAAAATGGATTGTACTATCAGGACTTAGTCTTTAAACCAAATAGTGTATTCCAGTTCTATTTCACTCTTTGATTATCAATGTTGATTAGTTCACCCTCTCGATCAGTTTTAAAAGTTTTGATTTTTGAATCTAGTCAAACTGTGTTTTTAGAATATGAGTCTTGTCAACTAGAGAAGCATCATCATGTGTCTTACCCTATTAGAGTCAATAAAAAGGTTTGATTGACCATTTGATTTGGTTTGTTCCGATGCTTGGAGTTCATGTTCAGTAAAATCTAAATTTGGTTTTCAGATTTCATTACCTTTTTGGATGATTACTTGTGTGTTGCTTGATTTTGTCTCATGAAGTCTTGAGATCTTTTTATTTTTCAAAATTTTTGTTATGAGGTTAAAAATCAATTTAACATTCTTGTGAAAATCTTAGGATCTGAAAATATAAAGGAGTATTTTAGTCATCTTTCACCAATTTTATGACTAAGTATGGCATTATTCATCAATTCTCATGTGCGTATACTCCTTAACAAAATGGTGTCACTGAACTTAAAAATCGTCATTTACTCGAGATTGCTCGCATATTCTTTATTCATAGAAAAGTTTCTAAATATTTCTTGAGTGATAGTTCTTTCATCATGTTATTTGATTAATCAAATTTTCTTTTTTGTTTTGCACAATTAAATTTCATATTCAATTTTATATCCTTAAAAAGTTTTGTTTTCTATGCCACCAAAGATTTTTGGGTTTATGTATTTTGTCAGAACAATGAGCCTTAAAAATAATTTTGGATTTTTGGTGCTATTAAATGTATTTTTCTTGGGTATTCTCGGAGATAAAAAGGGTATCGGTGTTATTGTCGTTCACTGGATCATTTTCTAATTTCTATTGACATCACATTTTTGAGTCTAAATATGGGTTTAATGGTGAGTCTTCTCCTTTAGAGTCTGAGGATGACAATATATTTTTCCTTATTCAGAATTCATTGGTTAAAAATATTCCATCATTGGTTGATATATATAAATTTGGATGTATGGTGATCGCACACATGTGTTGCATGTTTTCATATCATATGTGTCACACTTCTGCATTTTTATTTAAATAAAACTCTGCTATTAATGTATTTTCATGTTTAATGGCGTGTAGGATAATTAAGAAAGAAAAAGAGAGATAGACAGATTTATACAATTAAATCTAAAAGTTCAAAAGAAAGAGGATCAATTCAAATTCAGAGGTTCTAAAGGCCATCTTATCTGAAAATTGGGTATATCAGATGAGATAATATCATTCAAATTCAAAGGAAAAATAGATTAGAAGAAGACCCTATCGGTTTCACTGAGGATAAAGAGATAGATCGTCAAATCTAAAGCTAAAATTTAAAATCTAAAGAGATAAATGGATAGAGAGAAAATCAACTGATGAGATGAAGCAATTTAGACTCAGATTCAGACTGGATACATTTTAATATTTGAATCATAACTTTCGCTACCGAAACTCAAATCTGATGATTCAAGATGATCTAGAAAGAATACTTAAAGAGTTACAACTTTTACGTTAATCACTGTTTCTAATTTTATCATTTGATAAGTTATATTCAGCAATCAACACGCCAACAAGTTGCAGATTAGAATTGCATATCCACATCAAATCAAGTTTGGAGATAAGGGGAGGATTCAAATTCAGAAATAGCCAGCTCCCCTATCTTTCGACTCGTTTCCTTATCCATTTTCATCCTATAAATACCCCACACATCAGAGGCAGAGGGGAGGAAGCAGAGATAGATTCTTAGGCTTTTCATTCTTTTTAGTGTAGGTTTTTATTTTCATTTTATGTAATTTTTTATTTGTAAGCATAGGTTAGACTAAGATTCATGTAAGTAAGAGAGATTTATGTTGAGAGTGACACCGATGCAACCTCCTCCTTTCTTCTATTGTTTCTACAAGCAATAAAAAGGTAACTTTTTTATGTTCTTTCTACTCTTCCTCTTTCGGTTTTGATGATAGTCCAAGTGAGTCAAATAGCATCGGTATTGCCTTGTCTTAGCGAGTGTCATCGATAGCTCATGACGATGGATTCTTCCCTATGTTCGTATCATTTCATACTTGCTCGAAGAAGCCTTGAAGATGTAATGTGAATTGAGACTGAGTTAATCTTATGGGTTATGCGCTGATCGCCTCCAGATCAAAGTAAACATGTAAGGATTTCAGGTAAGTCATCAACCAGAAAAAGGTAAGTATTTCTATTAGGTTTTCTTTCTTTTCTTTTAATCTTTAGTTTAGATCATCTCCATCACCAAATCTCTACTATTTTTCACTTTCTTTGTACAAAATTACCATCTCCTTCTATCTACCACTTTCACAATTTAACATAACTTATTTTTTTCTTTTCAAGAACTAAAAGAAGAATTTTAACCATTTTTTGTAACTTAAAAGAGAACTTGCAAAAGGCTTTCATCGCTAGTCCTCCTTGAGGATCACGACCCGTATAGCCACTTGCTATTGTGGTAGCATTGAGTACCTTGCACTTCTATTTTGTATTTCTGAAATTCTCTATTTTCTGCGTGCAGGTTAAACCTCAATCAAATTTGGCACCGTTGCCGGGGAGGGACGATAAGTAATTCTCTTTTTAAATTTGCTTAACTTTTTTCTTTATTCTTGGTGTGCAATAATAGATATCAAGGAAATTTTACTGTATTGGACATATAACTGGCCCTGGACTCTGCTCAAGAAAGCAGAGCCCAGAAGTCCTCAGATTTTGCTGCATTCACGTAACAATCTGAGTGAACTACTAACCTGTATTTTTTGCAGGTTAGTTGAATTACAAAGCAAAATTTCTGCAACCATTTATTTTCTTATTTAACTCACTATACATACTTTCTAACCTCAACAGTAAATTGATGTTTGTTAAATGCTAAAAACGGTTTAGACTTTACATTTAGGCACGTGTCTAATTCGTTTACATTTTACATTACTGTTGAAGAGTGCTACAGTAAATTTACGTGTGCATAGCATGTAGTATAGGAACACTTTTGAATTGTTTACATTGCTTAAGTGTTGCTTTTCATGTACGTATTGCACTAAATTAATTTAAGGGCTTGTCCTATAAACAAGATAAGGCGGGGAAGTCATTACCCTCTCTTAGCCCACAAACAATTTTCTCACTTACTAACCCAAGCCTAACTAAAACTGAGTAAACATTGGCCCTAGGGACATCTCAGACTCAATAGGAGACTGGCCTAAGGGAAAAGTTGATTAGAATTTCACTCTTGCCAAATCGGTGTCAAAGGTTGAGGACTGAGGGAAGAAACCCCGAAGGCTGGTGGTTTGGCTTAATTAAGCCCGTTGCTTTTAAGCACGGAGACCTTCTACCAATCTTGCCCCTATCTGGCCTATTAACTTGTGGTCAGATTCGGCAATGTACCCCGGATTGGTCTTATCCGAATCAATACATGCCCCAGTCCCAATACTATGAACAAGACTGGAATAATCATTACTACTCTTCATAGAGCCAAAGGGGATACAACTCCCCCCGAGTCATATTGTCAACCACCTTACCAATACCCAGCTTCATATACTCCTCCTGAGCAACCATTAGAAAAATCAATTGACTGGGAAAAGAGAATGGAAGCCTTAGAAGAGCATGAGCGACGAATTCAAATTCTAGAAGACTAAAAATTCTATCAAAATTTTCAAATCACAGATCCTTACTCTATTTTTCAAGAAGAACATACTGACTCAGAAAAGAGTATGGAATGCATGATTCAATTTCAAAGTGATCAATATGATAGAAGCAAGACTTAGTCAATTGGAAAACATGCGTAGGAATAAGGAAATTCTCTCTACCCAATTTTTGATTATTCTCGACACTTGATGAAAACCAAGAATCATGGTATCTTGAAGACTTTGACCAAGATTCAATTTACCACAAAACCTTGAACTTGACTAATATCAACCCATTGACGAATTGGCAAGTTTTCATTTTAATGAGATTGACCTTGATTATGAATGTGAACCCGATCACCGACTTTATGATTCAGTTCCCATCGTATTCTTACCCAATTTGGACCAATTTCTCGAGCCAACATTTATTCCCGTACCTATAAATCTAAAAATTGAATCACCAATTTTGGATAGTCACATTACATTGATGGGAAAAGAATGTGAATTTTAATTCTTGGATTTAGACTCAACTCTTGAACCAAAACTGACTCTCGAATCCAAAGTTGATTTTCTCGAGTTAGTATTGATTCCTGAATCTATCATTCTTGAGCCCAAGTCAACCATTCCACCAAGTCTCATTCTTTTGTTAAACATAGGTATAGACCATGATGACTCCGTGATGATTTTTTATGGCTGGTCATGTAAAGGGAATAAGTTTCATGATAGGATCTTTCAAGATCCTATTCATATTGGGGACTGTAAATATGAAAATAGAAAAGAGGTCAATAAAGGTGGGTTCCGTGACCACCACATTATCTTGATTAGGCAAAAACGATTGGCCCAATCCGACCACCACCGGAACCGCCACCTTGAGGTAACAATTTTCCTTCCCTTTCCTCTTTTTCATGTATTTATGCATTAATTCATACATTGAGGACAATGCATGAGATAGGGTGGGGGAAGTTCTAACATAACTTAGGTTTTCTTTTTATTATTAAAAAAATTATTAACATTTTTTTACTTTTTAAAACCTTTTGAAAATAGAAACAATATTTTGACCTATTTTTTGTAAGAAATTAAGTTAATCTTAAGGAATAGGAGAATCATAATTAGGATTTCTTATACTTGGTCAAAATAAGATTATTTGTTTGATTTCTAAGGTTAGGAAGAAAATTTTGAAAAAGTAATTTAGTCTTGATTTTTACCTTGATGAAATATGCATGCTTTATACACTTACACACTTAGAGTTCAAAAACAAAGATCTTATGCCTTATTAAAATAAAAGAAGGAAAAAAAAGAAAAATATTTTTATATAATATATCAAGATCCTCTAATTAAGCTGGGTATTTATGCCTCATAAAGCATAAGTATTCACGCCTAAAAGCGGTTCATATAATAAAATCCTTAGTTTTGTGGTCTTATTTACTCTGAGTCATTTAGTCCTTGGGGTGGTGCCCTAAGACCGTTCAGTTTGGGAGTCACCGACAAAAGGCTCGTTACATGGGCAGATTAGAAAGACTAATAGAACTAAGGAATAATACAACCAACAATATTAAAAAAACAAAGAAATTAAGGCATTTGAGTTAAGAGTTAAAGAATCCCGAGTCGAAATTTCACGGTTACAAAGTGCATATAACTTAGGGTAAAATAATAGACTAGATGAGAAATATAGTTTTGACTCCTTGCCTTGATTAATAACAAGTTTTTGAATAAAGACTAAGCTTAATTGAAAAGTTCAGTTTTTCTATAACTTATAACTTACTTAATTCTTACAATAATACTTCAAATATTTTCTTTTTCAAAATGCTTTTCGAAAATATTAATACTTTATTTCTTTTTCTTTTATGGATTTTGTGGGTGCAATCCACTGAAAACCCTCACGAGACAAAACTCGTCCTCTAGGGGGTAACCTAGAGGTTTAACGGCTTGAGTGCAATCGCGTGACCTGCGAAAGTGGTCTAATAAATTTTTAGGTTTAGTTTTAATATTTTACTTGAAGACGAGTAAATATAGGTGTGGGGGGTATGAACACACACGTGCATTGCATGTTTTCATATTATGCGTCACACTTCTGCATTTTTATTTAAATAAAACTCCGCTATTAATGTATTTTCATGTTTAATGGCGTGTAGGGTAATTAAGGAAGAAAAAAGAAAGACAGATTTATCCAATAAATCTGAAAGTTCAAAAGAAAGGGGATCGATTCAAATTCAGAGGTTTTAAAGGCCATCTTATCTGAAAATCGGGTATATCAGATGAGATAATATCATTCAAATTAAAGAAAAAATAGATTAGAAGAAGACCCTATCGGTTTCACTGAGGATAAAGAGATAGATCATAAAATCTAAAGCTGAAATTCATAATCTAAAGGGATAAATGGATAGAGAGAAGATCAATGGATGAGATGAAGCAATTTAGACTCGGATTCAGACTGAATACATTTTAGTATTTGAATCATAACTTTCGCTACCGAAACTCAAATATGATGATTCAAGATGAAGACTTAAAGGGTTACAACTCATACGTTGATCACTGTTTCTAATTCTATCATTTGATAAGTTATATTCAGCAATCAACACTCCGACAAGTTGCAGAACAGAATTGAATATCCACATCAAATCATGTTTGAAAATAAGGGGAGAATTAAAATTCAGAAATAGTCAGCTTCCCTTATCTTTTGACTCGTTTTTATCCATTTTTATCCTATAAATACCCCACACATCAGAGGCAGAGGGGAGGAAGCATAGATAGATTCTTAGGCTAATTTTTCATTCTTTTTAGTGTAGATTTTTATTTTCATTTTATGTATTTTTATATATTTGTAAGCATAGGTTAGACTAAGATTCATGTAAGAGATTTATGTTGAGAGTGACACCGATGTAACCTCCTCCTTTCTTCCATCGTTTCTGCAAGCACAAAAAGGTAACTTTGTATGTTCTTCTTTATATTCGTTTCTTCTTCTTTCTACTCTTCATCGTTTTGATGATAGTCTAAGTGAGTCAAATAGCATCGGTATTGCCTTGCCTTAGTGAGTGTCATCGATAGCTCATGATGATGGATTCTTCCCTATGTTCGTATCATTTCATACTTGCTCGAAAAAGCCTTGATGATGTAACGTAAACATGCAAGGATTTCAGGTAAGTAAGTCATCAACCGAAAAAAGGTAAGTATTTCTTTTATGTTTTCTTTCTTTTCTTTTAATCTTTAGTTTAGATCACCTCCATCACCAAATTTCTACTATTTTTCACTTTCTTTATACAAAATTATCATCTCCTTCTATCTACCACTTTCACAATTTAACATAACTTATTTTCTTTTTCTTTTCAAGAACCAAAAGAAGAACTTTAACCTTTTCTGTAACTTAAAAGAGAACTTGCAAAAAGCTTCCATCGCTAGTCCCTTCTTGAGGATCACGACCCGCATAGTCACTTGCTATTGCAGTAGCATTGAGTACCTTGCACTTCTATTTTGTATTTCTGAAATTCTCTATTTTCTACGTGCAGGTTAAAGTTCAATCATATGACCACATGTATATGGAGAACCAATCAAAGCCTACACAAGATGTGCTTCTACAACACCTGTGCTAACATCCTCTAATATTCTAATTTTCGTATCACAAATTGGTGAGAATACATTTGCATTACCCTCTAGTCAGGACCGGTCCTACGAAATCCAATGCCCAGGGCAAAATTCTAAATTGTGCCTCTAAACACACGGATCACATTTATACCAAATGCCGAAACCTAAATGTAAAGTCAGCAACACTTCTAAATGCCACTTCTTCCCGTCGCATCCGCCTTTTCTTCATCAAATAATTATTTTTATTAAAATGATAAGAGTTTACAAAAGATAAGAGAACCTTTTTGGGACCTCGTTAAAACCTTGTCTTGTGTAAACCTGGTGGGACAAAACACTAGATGAAGGAAATAGTACCCTGATTCTGAAAACATTACATTCAAAAACTAAAAATATTATATTTCTAATATTCAAGTGTCCAGATATCGATCTAATCTAAAAATGTTATATAAAATATGTCATCTTTTTTGAATTACATAATCATAACGATTGAAAAAATAGAGCTATAATTTTTTGTAAAAATTCGTAAAATTCATGGAATAATATTTCAAGTTGTCAAGGTATCCATTCAAAAATCAAGAAATAAATGGAAGTTCAAAACATGGCATAGACATAATATTCTAAAATGTCGTAGAAAGATTAAAAAATATTTAAATTTTCTACTTAAAGAAATTCGCAAACTAATGAACTATCGCAAGCAACCATTTTTATTCAAACACAAAAAAGAATTGTGCTTTATTATCCCTTAAACCAAAATACATCATAGACACAGTAATGTATTGCATTCAATTATTTTTTTGCTAACAAGATTACAATTCCTTTACTTCTATTAGTTTACTTGTAAATTAATTAGAAGTTTGAGAGGTAACTTACTCTTGGTCCCTTAGCAGTTAGTAGGAGGCCCTGTTCAAACTGAAATCAACAGGAAACAGTAGAGAAAGCAAACATTAGCATCGTTGCAGAGATAAACCTTAATATTCAACAGATTCGCGCAAAGAATTCAATGGCAACAAATCAGATCGATGAATCGAGAGCTAAAATTTTGGAGACTAACATTTTTCTTTCTCCTTCCTCGCGTGACTCTTGACGATGAAAATAAATCGCGGGCTAAAATTTTTAAGACGAACCTTTTTCTTCCTCCTTCCTCGTGCGACTCTTACTAAAACCCCAGTTTGGGATCGAGAAAAGAAATGGAGGCTCTTCGTAAATGATACTAATATATTATTATAGCCAAGAGAAGTGGAAGAGACGCCTCACGCCTGCATGCTCACTACCCACGCTAGTATAAGAAATAGGAATTACAATTATGATTTGATTGATTCCTCACCTCTTTGAATTGAATGTTAGCTTCTTTGCTTTTTTTAAAAATACTCTATATATAGGTTTAAACAAAATTTTGGCGCCCATGGCTTTTGGGCCCTTGCCCTGATCACCCGGGTACAGGGTCGACCCTGCCTCTAGCGATACTACTACTGATTCTGACATTGTCTCTGATGATGACCTTATTGCCCTTCGTAAGATTAAAACACTTGCACATCTCATCATATCTCTCATTTTGTATCTTAGTCACACTTTCAAGTTCATATTTCTTCTTTGTTCTAAGTCTATATCAGAAGCTCTATTTATTCCAAGTTGGAGGGATGCCATGAAGAAAGAAATGATGGCTCTAGAATAGAATGGAACATCGGATCTTGATGTTCTGCCATCAGGAAAGAAAGCAATTTGATGTCGTTGGTTGTACACTGTGAAGCTGAATCCTGATGGATCCTTGACTTGTTTGTAGGCCCATTTGGTTGCCAAAGGGTATTCTTTGGTGTATGGTATGGATTATCAGAACACTTTCTCGCCGGTTGCAAAGCTAACGTTTGTGCAGATTCTTATTTTTTTGGCTACCACTCATCACTGACCCCTTCATCATTTAGATGTTAAGAATGTTTTTCTCAATGATATTCTTGACGAGGAGGTTTAAATGTAGTAACCAGATGGTTTTGTTGCTCAGGGAGAGTCATGGAAGGTGTGAAGGCTAAAGAAGTAACTATATGGATCGAAGCAGTCACCGAGAGCCTGGTTTGGACGATTTGCCTCCGTTATTTCTACCTTAGTCTTTCTCACTCTTAGAAGGATCACTTTGTGTTTTGACGACAACATTGAGGGAAAATGTTATTCCTTGTAGTATATGCGAACGATATCATAGGTGATTATGCGCAAGAAATTGTGGATCTAAAATATTATTTGCAGAGTTATTTTCAGACGAAAAGATCTTCGCTCTTTCAATACTTCTTAGGCATTAAAGTAGTTAGGTCCAAGAGAGGAATTGTTCTTTCCCAATAGAAAATGTGCTTGATATGTTATCTGAGGCAGGTTTGTTGGGATGAGGGTTGCTGATGCACCCATGGAAACTAATATCAAGCTGGATCACAATAGGAGAGATATTAGATGATCGCGATAAGTATCGCAGGTTGATGTGTAAGTTGAACTACCTAATGGTAACTAGACCTGATATTGTATTTGTTGTGAGTGTTGTGGGTCAGTTTTTCTCAACATCACGGATAACTTATTGTGCTGCAGTAACGTGAATTCTTAGGTACTTAAAGAAGACTCCGAGCAAAAGGCTTTTGTATTCAGATTGTGGAACACCAGAGTTGTTGATTTTTCAGATACTGATTGGACAGGTCACCCATTGATAGGCGATCTACCATAGATTATTGTGTTTTCCTCAAAAAATCTTATATCATGGAAAAGCGAGAAACTGAGCATGGTGTCCTGATCTAGAGCGGAGTCAGAATATATGCAATGACAAATGTGACTTGTGAATTGGTTTGGATCAGAGACTTGTTGACTGAACTTGATTTTACTCCGAAGGGTCTTATGAGATTATACTCTGATAATCAGGCTATATTCATTTGCTGTGAATCCAGTATTCTACCACACACAAAGTACATTGAATTGTTATTTGGTATGTTAGAAGATAAAAAAAAAAGATTATTCATGTTCGACATGTTTTATCTCGTCATCAGCTCTAGTTTTACTCACAAAGTCTCTTGGGAAAACTAAATTGATTTTATTTGTGACAAAATGGGCATGTATGAAATATATACTTTAGCTTGAAGGGGAGTGTTAGCAGTAGTGTTTAGTCCCATATTGCTTGTACTACTAAATTGTATCTGTGATGTATCTATATAATAAAATAAGAGAGAGCTAGGGTAACTAACTTCTCAATTAATATCATTTTGTTCAAAAACCTATATGATTGTTTTTTGTTTTTAAATGTTTCATAAATAACTGGTAGAGAATCCTTATTAATTAGGACTACCAGAAATTCAGAGGATGTTATATTTGCTTATAAAAATGGAACTGGGCATTAGGTGTCACGACATGATGTGATAAACCCCTCTAAAGTTCTGTGAATTCAGAAAATTCCAAAAAAAAAAGTGAGGGATTGAAAATTTGCCCATGCATGCACGTGTCTTATAAATAAGGTGAGTATGTTCGTTGTTTTTTTCTTCTTTTGTTTGTTGGAGAGGTGTTAGGTATCTGGCGGTGGCAGTACTGTGATTTCCTGCAACGCCACCTGACTTATGGTAGCCTGTGCAGACGTTGTGTTCTCATCCATCATTGGCTACCTCCACTTTCAGCAGCAGCATCCACCCACACGCCACCCCTGCCTCCCCCCCACCACCCACACCCCAAAAAAAAAAAAAAAAAAAATCCAAACCAAAAAACTAAAAGATAGAGAAACAACAGCAACCCAACCTACAAACGTGGTGCGTTGTCTGTGCTCACTGCTTTAGATGAGAAGTTTTCAGAAATGGGGTAAAGACCATCTCGAGAAATAAAGATGATTTCACCCCCATATTTCAGTAGTTTCTATTTTTTGAATAAAGATAGTTACTATTGCTTCATAAGCTCTAAAACTGATTATAACTATTCTTTCACTCATTTTGAAGACAAGCGTTCTAAATCACAGCTGTCTTTGCGCATTAATTTGTTTCTCCACTGCTTTTACAATGAAATTTGATCATTAAATGACTTTCTTGATTTAATATCTATCTTAAGTGACTTGACTTGTAGGAATTTTCTGTATAATGCTATCTTGTCTTTTTTCTTTTCAGCAAAGACTATAGTACCTGCATAACTACAGGATTGTGCATAGGGATATATAACCTTCAAATGTTCTAGTAATTATCTTCTATCTGTTTGTCGTTCTGAATTGGTATCTATAATGTACACATGACCCTTTGTTTTACTTCCTAATTGTGGGACAGTTACTTATTTCTTTCAAAAATTTTTCATGCAGCTTGACGGTGACCTTCATCCTCCTGGCAGATTTTGGTTTAGCTACACCCAAAATGATCTTAAACATATATCAGCTGAAAATTGGAAGTCATCTGGCAAGCCAACTGGTGGTTTTTCACAAAAGAAATATGATTGGGACTCTCATTTATATGGCACCAGAAATTTTGAGAAAGGATATCCATACGGAGAAATCTAATGTCTATTGTTTTGCTATATCTATCAAGTAAGCATACATATACCTCCTTGTCATGTTTTGAAGCTGTTGTATCAAAGAACCTCATGATGTTTAATTTTTTTTTTTTTTTTACTTTTATATGTCATTAAATAGAAAATCATGTGATTACCACATTATTGTTAACTATTGTTATTATTGTTGTGGTTGTTGTTGTTGTTGGTTGTTTTTGAACAAAGGCAGTAGACATGAACCTAGGACTTCTGGCAACCCAATACCAGACTCTTTACCACTTGAGCTAGGTCTTAGGGGGTAAGACATTTTTTTACCTTTCATGTTCACTTGATTACATCTGTATCATATATTGGGAAAGTTTCAGTCTGAGACAATTTGCAACTTTGTATCTTTATCAGCTCTGAACCCTCATCCCTATATGAATGCATGCTGCGTGTCATTTTGACTTGCTTTTCTCTCAGACTTCTCACTGTAACCACCTGATGGACTTAAAAGTCATGATACTCTATTTACTTAAAAGTCACGGTACTCGGTTTTCCCCACTTCTGTTAACCCTACGAACCATTATCTTCACCATAAGAGTTCTCAAAATGTGAAACTTCCTGTCTATTGATTCCCTCCTATATTCTATAGTTGAAACGAAAACACTTTTGGGCATCCACTTGATGAACTATAATATAAGGAACAAGTTTGTACTCACACATGTAGTGCAGCATATTATCATATAGCTATGCTGGAAATTTCCTATCATGTTATTGGTTAGTTGTTCGTCTATATAGTTAATAAACCAATAAGAAACATGGAGACAGACACTGGCATGGTTATGGCATGACATGAACACATACATATAGTAAATTCTAAAATAATACATACAACAAGGAATACCATGGAAAGATGTTTGTGTGCAGTATGAGTGTCCCGCAGGTGTCCGACAGCACAAACTTCACAATAGAAGTGTGCAACATAGACCAAAATACCAGTCTCTCCACTGAAAAGATACTGCATATAGGCATATCTTGTAACTTATGTTTATGGGAAACTTGCATTTGTATCATTTCTTTATCTAGATTTGCTTGTCATCAACCAACTTCCACAATTGCCTTGAAGTCAACATGTGAAAATATGGATCTACTGTGGTACTGTCCCTGTAGAATATTTTGAGCAGAGTAGGCTTTGTAACTGCCACATGATTATATTTTCATCATATACTCGCAAGGTTAATTTTATGGGTTAAAAAAAGCATAGTCTTGTAGCTTCTAACAACACTTTGGTGACCTACAGTGAGGTTCTCACTGGCATTGTTCCTTATACTGACCTACATGCCGAAGCCCAGGTACAATCTATCTCTGGTTGAAAGTTTGCTCATTTTGTCTATTTATTCTCTCTCTTATTCATTAGGATCAAGTTAATATTTGACCTTCTTTCATGCTCTAGGTAATCTATTACTGGGATGGGTTCATTAAACTTCAATGTCTTTGGATTGTCTATCCTAGCTGCAGTTTTACTGTACAGTAGTTAATATTTCGTATAACCATGGCCAGGTTTTCATTACTGTCTCCAAGCGTTCTTCTATTGATAAATAGTAGGTAGTGATTGTTACCAAAGTTGTCCTTGTAGGCACATACTGTTCTTGAAATGAGCTATACTGAGCAACAACTTACAGCAGCAGTGGTATCAGAAGGTCTGAGGCCTGTTCTTGCTCGCCCTGACTCTGGTGCACTATCAAGTCTTCTTTCACTTATTCAAAGTTGTTGGCACCGGATTCCCCTAGAGAGGCCTTCTTCTGATGATATTGTTAAAGAGTTGAATATAATCATGAAGCATGTGGGACAGGTAGAATGGGTGGGCAAAGTTACAGGAATACCGTTATCTGCTCAAAGCGATCTAAATGGCCTCCCAAACTTCCAAGAAGATTTGAACTGGTTCATTTAAGGGAACAATTGTCAAAGAAAACTTCACATTTAGCAGAGCCAAACGTCAGGCTCTGGTTCAATTCTCAGCAAGATTCTCTCCATTATCATCCTAATTTATCATGGGATCTTTTGCAACACCCAGAAGAAGGGAGACGATGGAAGATACCCACTTTTTGTTTCAACAATTGTGCAACAAGAAAGATATTCATGTTTTCTGGGATTTTTGATGGTCATCGAGGTGCCTCTCGTTCTTAGTATGTCTCATTTTATTTCTTGTAGTAAATGAAAATCCAATGTCTCTGGATGTTAAGAGTTTAGACTCATATTCAACTTGTTCATTGGATGGGTTAGTTCAGAAGCTTCAGCTTGGACCCTTTATGATTAGGATGCAGCTTGTATGATGTTTATAAAGTAGGTTTGTGTGTTTAAATTTTAACCAATTGAGATAGAGCACGTTGAATCCAATCCGGTTAGAATTGGGTCTTTCATTTTCACATACCTAATGATTTTGTATACGTTGGTAGGTGCAAGCCTGTTTCTGGTCTTTCAACCTCATTGTGCCCTAATGAACGCCATTTACTCAGGTGCAGCAGCTGCCGAGCTAGAGCAGTGCCAGGGTTCCTGCAAACTTTTGGTTATACTTTCAGGTAATATTCATTATTTTTCCTATTTCCTTTTAACATATGTCCATTTCCTTTTTTTGGCATGCTTTTGTCTCATTGGTAATTTTGGTACAGTCTGTCAGACGCACTTATGGAGGCATTCTTGAAGATTGATGTTGCCTTCAGAAATGAACTGACGTTGCATCACGGCTCGAAAAGAATTATTCGGAAAGATGGCATCCTGGGCGCAACAGTGATTGCTGCATTAATAGTCAGGGAAAAGCTTTTTGTTGCAAATGCTGGTGATTGTAGTGTAACCCATGCCGTTCTGGCTAGCTATTTCCCCTTAGCAGGGTAGGGGGTTCTAGTTTCCATTTGTATGCTTAAATTGATAATGCCATCTTAACTTGATCTTTCATGTAATTATATGTTTATAACTGTTATCCTAAAAATTTAAATAGGAACATGTTGCAAGGTGTCCTGCTGAACGTAGGCGTGTGACCGAAGAAGGCATGTAATTGAAATGGCTAGTAGATACATGGAGGGTTGGTCCGGCAGCACTCCAGGTTCTCTTTTTTTCCCTGTATGTTTACCTTTTTTTACAAAAAGACCGCAGAGAAAGCTAACAAGAATGTGTTCTCTACTTAACCTTAACCCATAAATAGCACTTAGAAAAAGGGAAGCACCTAATTAAGTGCTGCCATGTATTTGGTCATTTTCCCCCCTACATATAGAGTTACTGTTTCAGTACATTTGGCATTTGGGCTGCTAGCCTTAATTGAAAGTTGATAACCTTTAAATATATGAAATTTGTACCTTTTCAGGAATTACTGTCATTGTTTTTACCGTCCAACATCTATAGTTTCTATCATTGATTCATTGTCATACAGCTGAAGCACAGCAAGTGAAGAATTTGAGCAGGGTTAATAGGGTATGTAAGTTGTGACAAGGAGGGCACGAGTTTAAATAATGCCTGTAATAAATATTGAGAGGAATTTCTATGTGGTAGAGACCAACTTGTATTATTTAAAATATTAAAAAAAAAAACCTGAAGTCGGAGCAACCAAGGTATCTGCTTGGGAAGGAAATTTCGGTGGTGCCATCTATGTGCACATACTACATGCTACATAGACACCAAGACACATTTAATATCGAGCATCTGGGTAGATTAATTGACAGAAACTTGCGTCTTCCAAAGGAGCCTCAATATTTCTTATTTCACAGTTCCATCAACTGTCTTAGTTCGGTCAAAATCATGGCCAAGGAAACTGACTAGAGAAGAGCTTTTGATAAGAGCATAGTAGGCCAAATACTCGTTATTGCACAAAATATGCTTGAATGATTTCTACTTTTGGCTGGTAGGAATATTAACAGAGCATTCAATTAGGTAGATGTTTAAGTCGTTCCATTGTTAAACCGCTCCACTTTGTTCACCTTTTTCTTTCAGGTTACATGATTTAGAGCCTGCTGTAACAGCAGGGCCTGAGATACCTGAGACTTCTTTGTCAGCAGAGGATGAGTATCTGGTAGGGTTATTAATTTATTGTCAATTATTAATTTCTTTGATATAGATTTTTCTTGAAGTCTCTATTTAACTAATATCAAGTGAGCCATTGATATATAAATTATGATCTTCTTCGTTACCCCAATCAATGTTCTCCAGTTTAATATTTGATTAAAAAAAATGAAGAAAATTGCTAGAGGAATCGACAAATTTAGTGCTTTTCAATTATTAATAATTATCTTGAGTGTCAGACATGACCTTTTTTTTGTGTCAGGGTAACCTGTATGTTGTTGATATGATTTAACTCGCACATCACGAACTGAATTTACAGGAAAGAGTTTTGGAGTTTGCATGAGAGTTAGCAATACATTATATTCACAATAATCTTTTAAAAAGATGAAAAATTTTGAATTATCATGAGCCAGATGATTGATTGTCCCCAACAATAAATAATTTGTGAAACTTTGCATTCATTCATGAGGGCTAACTGCTTACTGTTGCCTTTTTAATGGTTTTTGCCCAAATTTACAGTGCTAGAGTATTAACATAGCATCTTTCCTATTTTGTCATTATATTAAAGGAACTACGTAAGAAACAAACTGAGCTTTCAACTGATATAATTCCTTTCACACTTTCCACCTGCTCTCCTTGAAAATGATGATAACCTCTCTAAATGTTCTAGAACCCACAGTGGGGTTACTCTAGTATCTTTAATCTTTATGCACATTCTCGTTATGTTTCCAATCAGTTTAGTTATTATCGATTCATGCACTTATTTCCTGTTATTTTGCTGCGCATCCTCATCAAAAGAAATGACAAGGTTCTTCCATGTTGTTCAGTGCATTTGGTTATTGTATCCTTGTGTTTCGTATTTCCTTTTTAGATCAGTGCACTCGTTGTGGTCCACACTCAATAATGGTGATTCTGTTCTTTTTGAAGTCAGCGAGTCCAAATATATAACTGTATAAGATATCGCCGAAAGCTTTAAAAGAGTGCAATGTGAATTAGACAGTTTGATATAATGCCTTGATGACTTTTAAGCTTTTTGACAATTGTGTGCATCTTGAGAAGATTATGATGAACAGAGTTATCAAGCCTCCTTTCAGGTGATGGCCACTGATGGACTGTGGTATGTCATTAGCAATGAGGATGTGATCTCCATCATTAGAGACACTGTGAAAGAGCCTGCAATGTGTTCCAAGAGATTGGCTATCGAAGCTTCTGAACGTGGAAGTGCAGGTGACTTTTTTGTGAAAGTTGTTTTCCTTCGCGCTGTGTCAACAGCTGGATAATATATATACTCTGAAGCGTTGGCTGCAATATTTGTGGCATTTATTGATTAGTATATTTATTTCTTTAAATTCGTTCTTTAATGTTCGTAGAGAGAGATGTGTTCATAGACAATCAAAATAATAGAAGCCACTTATGTTGCAATATCTTATCTAATGGGACTTCAGTTTAGCATCTTTGTTTCAGTCGCAGCTGTAACAAAGATGTATTGCCACCAAGGAATTTGTTGTACTTTCATGTGAAATTTTGCTATTTGTCCTAATCTAACTCGATCAAGCGAACCCAGAACAATCTAGCATGATTTTGTACAGACAAAGTGTGCATACTTGAGCTGATTCGACGTAACATTGAACCGGTACCGGTCTATTTGATCCACTTGCAAAATTCTGCTGCTTGAGCTGCAGAAAGCAAACAAAATAAGTGTAACGAACACAACAAATAAGAGCTTGGTCCTCATCATCAGTTTTCACATCAATCTTCTTCAATCCATCATCATAGAATTGAAAATATCAATTCATTCCTTAACAGGAATATCTGATTTCATATTTGTATGGGATTCAGCTCCAAGCGAGAGTTTTCAAAGAGCCAAACCCAACATCTCGAGATCGTACGTGAACTTATTTCATATTTGTATATGTTTCTAATGCGCAGTGTACATAAGAAATAGATAGAGACAATGTTTACCTTCTGTTTCTGCTCTATATTCAGTTAAATTTTTAGGGTTATTTCTGAAACGAAAAAAGATGGTTGCATTAGAGAGCTGATGGCTAACATATTGCTAATGTCACAGGCACTGCTTCAACTTTCATAAATCTGAAGTTAAATAGATCATGATCCCTTCTTATTATGTGCCTGAGTAGAAGGCATTTCTAGCATATATTTGTGAATCCTTTGCTTTGCTTTTTGCCTCTAAAGTTGCCACTTTGACATATTCCATTTTAAACTTGAAATATTTTGTTAAATCTCCTCATGAATCTCAACCTTCTGCCATGAGTTAAAATGTCAGTTAATTTGATAGATACAAGTCACTGTTTTTGCAACTGCAATTTCCTCATTATGTTTGTGGGCCAATATGGTTAGCACTAACATTGAGGCAAAGATTCACAAGAATGCGTTTGGGCACAACAAGAAAAATATGTGATTTTATATGGAAATTTTACGTAGATAAGGAAATCACAATGCTTATGCTTGAGTGTTCACCTTGAATACACAAGGATCCTAAAATTTGGATATCGAAAATTTCTATTCTTGATGGAAGGTTTTTTTGTCATTATTTTTTTTCTGTGCTTTGTAATTTAAACTTTTTTCAAACTCATGAACAAGTGAGTATAGATTTTAATACCTGAAAAGAAAATGAAAGAAAATTTCCCGTGAAATAAAACCAAATGCAAAACAAGTGTGAGATCATAAAATTTTAAATCCTGCTTCAAGAATATAATGTACATTTGACATTCAGAAGGATACAACATTACAAAGCGAAGCCAAGTTGCATGGAAACGTTTATGTCCACCCAATAGTAACAATAATAAGAAGTATAAGCAAGATATATCGGTGCATACAAGAAGCAAGATATATCGGTATCTAGACCATTCAAACTGCAGGCGGAATCAATGGGGACGAACAGAAAGGATCATCGCGAGGCAACAGCAGGCTGGCGTTCATGGCGGAGAAGAGGATGAGAGCAAGCGTGACCAGCACCGAGAGTACAGAGAGCGAGAGCATGATGGCATTGGAGACTTCACCTTTCACCTCCTTCCTGTACTCGCTTGCTGCCAGGGCCAGCACGGTTAAGGGAAAGGAATACGCCCACCATGCAATGCTGAACCGCTTCATGGATCTTTTAAACAAGACCGGGCGAGATACCTGCAACATAGGAGTATGTTCCATGTCAATTCTTGCTAACTAAACAATATTGTAGTGGATGGTGCAAGTGTATGCTAAGAGGGAATAATGGGAATATTGCTTGAATGAATCCATCATCACTAAGCCATGAACTAACAGAAACTTTTTATGCATGTCAACAAGCATACTAAGTATCCATTATCACCAAGGCGTCATGTATTCATTCAGAAAAGAAAAAAAAAATGAAGTTTTCGCCAACTGTGTGGTGGGTATCTATCAAGCAAGAGCTAACACCAGGTTAACAATCAGTCAAAGTTGTTGTCAAAATTCTATGGAATCTCTTCTTCCTCATGGGAGTAGCAATCTATATCCTTTTCAATATGGAGTCCCACATGAAATTTCTTCTAACCTAAGCTCCACATGGAATTGCACCCATAACCTTCCCAAAATGTAATAACTAATGAAGTTTCCACTAACCTAAGCTAGAACCCTAGCATAGTAAACTGGGGAGGGGAAAAAAAAATCTAATTTTGATTAATTACCAAGGAAGCAAAGAGGAAAAGTGATAGAAAAAAGAGCATCTTGCAAAATATATCAAAAGATCCAGCGATCGAACTCCAAGCGAGGCTGGCCATGCTCGGGGCAGCAAAGAAGAGGAAGAACACCGGCCTCAGCATCGCAGGAATGGCACCCCCACCGCTGCATTCAAGCCTCTGATATAGTGTCACGAATAGCACAATGTAATGCGCCATACCAAGGGCAAACATAAACATTGCGCTTTCCCTCCATCCCATCATGGCAGCTGCCCTTGCCCCACCAAGTTCCCAATCACCGATAACTGGCTCGTAGGATTGGCAACAGTGGACAAGAATCTCTTGCCCCTGGCGGTGAACCATTGTCCATAGATTTTGATATCAAGAATGAGGATCGGGAGAGAAAAGAGAAGGCATAAGACCACATATAGCATGGAATTGGAGTGTATAAACGAAGCGGACTGAACAAGGAGAAGGAAGGAGATGAAGGGAGCAAAGAGGTAGTTGACACCGATATGATGGGAGAACTCTAAGCGAACAGAACGGAAATGAAGTATGCAACGGGCAATGTAGAAGAGAGAGAGAGTAGCAAGGGAGAGGAGGGCAAGTGACCAAACAAGGAGGAACGCGGCAGAAGGGAGGACGACGTGGCCCAAAGCGTGGGGTTTGTCAGTGGCAGAGTGTCGGTTAGAGATTTCCAGAGGAGGGACTGAGCGGACAAGGACAGGCAAATGCGGAAATATTCGGCATGGAAACTTGTTATAATGGAGAAATTGGAATGAGGAGCTTTCTTGAAGACACCTCCATTTTCCCCATCCTTTAAGTCTAATTTTTTCGAAACGGGACTGATGATAGGAAACAATCCACCCTCTTCCATGAAAATGTGATCTCTTCTACCCTCAAACTCTGCATAAGCTCTCTCTATATATAGGGGACTGCCTAATATGTTGTGCATGCGCCTGTTGCAAGTGCAAATTAGTGGGCAATTCATCAATTGAGAACCAACTACAGAACTCCCATATCAGCTTATCACAAACCTTACCTTTATCATCGTGTTCGATAATAATATTGCAACTAACTAATCTTGAAACTTTCACATGCATCTAAGATTTTGAGGAGTGGACATGCACACTCTAAAGAGAGAGACAGAGGCAAAGAAAAAGAAAAAGAAATATTCACTGGATAGCAACGACAGTGGAGGGTGATGTAACACAATACTTATCTATGTCCAATATGTAGTTGATCTGTCATAAAATCATAATGGTCATGTAACTTTTCTATATAGTTATCTAACTAGAATCCAGATCGCCAATGTACGCTAGTGGTAAGATATATTGTGGACGTGAGGAGATCAGAGGCTGGAGTCCTGCTCTCATCCTTTGGCTAGTCATAACGCAATTCTGACCCTAAAGCTATCCTCTCTCTCAAAAAGATATTTATTGACCCATAATCCCCATCATTGTAGATACACCCACTGTCTTTTGTTTCTTCTTTGGATCCATAGATATGTAGAGAAATAGGGGATGCGTTATAAATGGAGCTAAATTAGGAGAGTTGATTTCTCATGCACCCTCTCCACTCTCTTTCAGCACTTGGCATAGGAGGAGTCAATTACAATAATACCCACAAGTCATTCCAAGAAAGGTTGTGATGAGAGGTGAAAAGAGAAGGGTATTTTTAATCTTTATAGTTATTTCACTTAGAGAATAGGGGCTGCATTATAACTGGAGCTAAACCTTAACCTGGCCCTCTCTCAGCACTTGGCATTAGGAGAGTAAAGTTCAATAATACCCACAACTCATTCCAAGAAAGGTTGTAATGAGAGGTTAAAAGAGAAAGCTACTTCTTGATCTGACGCAAGTTAATCATAGCCATCAGGTTAACATGCTCTTATGAATATAAGAGAGAGGTTTGTGTGCATGAAGGAGTTTTAAGTTCCAACCATGATTAGCATCATGCATGTGAAACAGCACAATAGTAGTTACTGGAAATCTCTTGTGCTTCAGGAACAGTTTCATGCTTTGTCGACTCATGTTAGTGACCTAATTCATTCGTCAGCCATTCTTCATCGTTAATCCAACCCTAAAACACTATGTACATGCATCCTTATCCACACACACACAGAGAGAGAGAGAGAGAGAGAGAGAGAGAGAGAGAGAGAGAGGAGAGGTGACTGGTGAGGCCTAATACCTAACTAATGCTTTTCTTACAATATTTTGGTACATGATTATAAGCTGCATAATGTGTGGATAAGCTCATAAACTTATACAAAGTGGAGAGCGCATTAAAAGGTCAGGATTTCAAGGGGAGACTTTAAACTGAAAATCGAACAGGAAAAAATGTCTAACATTTATCACTACAAATCACACCATCAACCCACCAATCAATCCAACAAATAAAGTGCACCATCTTTGCATTCTACATATTGTCAACGTTGGGCATGTTTGGTTATCGTAATTGATCGTAATTCGTAAGTCGTAATTGGTAAACTCTTTTATAGTTGTAAATGAGTTACATGTACGTAAGTTTTACTATGTTTGATTGGTAATATAAAATTATAAGTGAAAAAGTACATTGTATTTTACGGTGTTTGGTTGTCGTAATGGCGATGTTTGGATTCAAGAAAGTGGGAGGAAGTAGGAAGTGTCATTTCCCACTTTCGTTGTCCATCCAAACATCAGAAAAAAATAGAAAAAAATCTTTTTTCTTTTCTCTTTTTCTTTTTGCACAACCATTTCCTCACTTTTAAGGTGCTATAGTTAAATTTGTGGTCATGTAAATCTCATTTGTAATAAGTTATAGCTCAAAACAGTTAATTTTGTGGTCACGTGAGACTTACTTGCATTCTAATTACAATCCAAATTTTTTTATAATTAATTTTTATTTTAATATTATTTTACGGTGAACTTTGTAGTCAACTTTTTCACTTTCACTTCCACATTACCAATCAAACACTAGAAAAAACATTATACTTTTTCAATTACACTTTCCAACTATCATCCAAACACCGAAAAAGAAATACAAATTCTCATTTTCCAAGAGAAAAAGAATCCTACTTCTCACTTCCTCACTTCCACCCATTTCTGGGCATCCAAACAGCTCCAATGTGTAAGTCATAAGTGGAAAAGTATACCACAAAATTAATTATTAGATGATTTAAAATATTAAAAAAATGCCAATAAATACTAAAAATAATAAATATTAAAAAATAAATATAATTGATATAAATATATTAAAAAATATAATATATTAAATAAATGAAAAAATAAAAATTAGTAAAATTTAAAATATTAAATAGTAATATTAAGAATTAAAAATGTAATATAATAATCAAAACTTATAAATTTACATTAAACATTACTAATCTATAAATAAAGTAAGAAATAAAATTAAGTGGAATATATTTTATTAATCTAGTAATAAGAAAGATTAATCTAGTAATAAAAAAATTCTAATATTAAAAAATATTAAATTATTAATAAAAACTTTATCTACTAATTTTATTTAATCTAATAAATAAAAGTATTTCTTATAATTTTAAAAAAATTAATTTAATAATAAAAAAATATTAATCTAATTATAATTAACTGTCTATAAAATAGATTTGTATGATCACAAAATTAACTGTTTATGCTGCAAATGAGTTGTGAATGAGATTTGTATGACCACAAAAATAACTGTTTGTGTTACAAGTGAATCGTAAGTGAGATGCAAGTGCATTTACGCATTATGACCCAAACAAACGTTGTAAAACTTACGTGGCCGTAAGTCACTTGCGGCTTACGGCCTTTTACGATGAAAAAAACACACCCAGGTCTAGAGCTACACCATAACATGTTTCCCTAATTGTGTATGCACATTCATACAGAGAGAGAGAGAGAGAGAGAGAGAGAGAGAGAGAGAGAGTGCACAACTTCGAATGTGTCTAGGTTGACCCACTTTTTTCTTAACTAGCATTTCAGTTGACCTCATATGATTTCAGTCCTCATTTTCAGACTCTTTTAGAATCTGCACCATGCATACCCTCACATACATAGCCTTGTTAACATTACCTTGTGCATATTCCCTGATAATATGATCTTGTATATAATATATCAAACATCAACAAGAACAAGACTTAAATGCTTAAGACGAGAACAAAGCTAATTACAAGACCTCAAAAGTTCTAAGTCCCTGATCATTTCATCTCGATGGTCCAAAAACTTAAGCTCATATAATTCGCTCATTACAAGCTCTCTCTCCTCCTCAGATTCTCACCTCTAACAAAGTAACAATACATCCTAATTCCTTTCTTAATTGTTCCCACCAACCCCCTTCCACCAAAACGCAAATCTGCGTGGCCGCTAGTGCACGTACACACAACACATTTTTTTTTATTTGGCAATAGAATACATAATCCCAAGCTCCTCGTCAAAGACCCCTTCACAAGGAGCTTGCCCAATAAAGGTACCATATAAGTTCCAAAGTTTCTTAAGGCTTCTTCTGAACATTAAAAATGGCCCCTGTTTCTGTAAATACACACTAGGTAACAGCTGCCAGGCCCACTGATCCAGACTCATATCAGGCCCACTCCAAATGGCCAATTCATAAACGAGAAGAATACTATTAGTTGGGCTAATACTTACGCCCAATACTTTTGTAAAATCAGAGAAATACAGACAAAATATAGCTCCTCTACAGCTGTTCAAAAACCCCAAAAACTTCTGCACTTACTATTTATTAATTGTAGTGATCAAAATCTGATCCCGTCTGAGATGACGACACGTGTCCCTCACCTTCCAACTCTCCGAGGTACATTAGAGCTCTCCTTCAAAGTCCATGTGCTATACCCGACCTCCTCAAAATCATCTTCACACCGAGAATCCCTTTGTTTCGAAGACTTCAGCCCTAACATATCACCACTAATCTCCGCCGACAGTTACGCAACCTCATTTTTCTCTATGTTCATAACGTGCAGTACCATCCAGCGCGGACAGTTATGGACAGTGGTGCATTTTCCTGCATGCAATCCCAACAAATCAGCGCCAGTGATCATGGGCGTTTACAACAAGTCGATAGGTGCAAATCGTGCAGTTATGAAGATCTCACTCATACAGATCGACCTCTATCGAGTATAAGGAGACCTCCTCCTCCAATGAAGAAAAAGGACTTTTTGGACTCTGAATTTTGATCCTTATTCTATTCGAATTCCAATCTGATAGTCTCTAGATTCTTGTAATTCTTATAACTTGAGAATTATAATGAAGCTCCTCCTTTCCATGATTTTCCCTATTAAAAGTTTTCAAGTAAATCCTCTGTGTCCCTCTTTTCTGTGCTATATTTTATTTAAGTGCACTACTAAACTTTATTTCTCGCTTGTGATGAGGATCAGTCGCCCAATCACTTGTGGCGGAAAATGACCACCACAAGCTAGTGCATTCATTGAGATCTGAGTCTACATCAAGATTTTTCTCCCATCCAAACCAAAATCTTCCTCCAAAAACCTCTTCCATAGCGTTGATGACCCCAAGAAAGCACATCTTCACTCTAAACGGCGCCACCTCAAAGGGTAAGGTCATCAGCACCATTGGGGGCACGGTCCCCCGTCAGCCATCAATCAGCCACAAACTACTGAAAACACTGGCTTCTCCTTGCCTCAGGAGACAACCGCCAATGTTTAACTCCCCCGCCGCTGTACGAAGATCATCTCCTTCAAATGCTCACCGACATAAAAGAACAGGTGAACGAGCAACAAGCCCAATCAGATCGTGATCCAGAGCAGGCAGTTCTCGACCGCGAGAATGTCATCCGTGAATAGGAGGCATTGAGGCATCTCAATGAACAACTCCATGCCCAAGTCGTTGCCCTCCAGAACACCCAAACATTAACACAATCGAAAAGCGAGCCTGGAGTGAGAGAATCTCCCGATGTTAGGATCATCGATGAGTTGATCTAAAGACGGATCAAGGAGGCTAAGTTGCAACTCAACAGCTGATCAACACCTTCTGCTGCCAAAGTCTCTGGTCCCCCCCTCTCCAAAGAGATCTTGGAGTGCGAGTTCCCGAGGAAGTTCTCCGCACTCCAACTTTCGACTACTTCTGGAGTGAGCGGCCCAATTCAACACATAAAACATTTCTAAGACAAAATGGTAGTCTACTCCCGCAATGATCCACTAATGTGCCTCACCTTCCCTTTAAGTCTGAAAGGTGTGGCCTCAGATTGGTTCTACACTCTGCCATCACATTCTCTCCACAACTTCGAGAAGTGTCCAAAGTGTTACTCACCTAGTTCGCATCTCGCTGGGAGATTAGGAGGAACAACCATCACCTTCTCATCATCAAGATGAGGAAATGCGACAGCCTCAAATCCTACATCAGCTACTTCCAAAGCCAACTGGCCAAGGTCCCCAACTGCATGGAGGTGTCTCTGCACTTACATTCATCAACAGGTTATAAATCTCTCACCTCACTGTACAAACATCTCATGAAACACACCTGTACAAACATCTCATGAAACACATTGTCACTCGGATGATCGAGGTTCTATCTTGAGCTCAACCTACATCTAGTTGGAGGAGGCAATGAAGACTTCCTCTAACCACTCCGCGAAGCGTGGTGACGATGGAGGAAAGTCAAAATCTCCGCACGAAGCCTCCGCCCATGTCCAAGATCAGAACCGGGAGCAATCTGCCTAAAGATACAAGCGCTCTCGATCTTCTCACCAAGTCTACTCCAAGCCTACAAGACGATAGAGCAATTCACTCCGCTCAGGCTCCCCATCAACGACGTTTTCAACACCATCAAAGACCAATCCTGGGTCAAGTGTCTAAGACCCATCCAGTATGATCCTTCACTTCCCGGAATAAAAGAGTATTGCTCCTACTACAACAATAAGAGGCACAAGATCATCCATTACTGGAGCCTCTGAAGGTATCTGGAGGAGCTCATCCTCCAAGGCTTCCTCAAGGAATATGTCCTCAACCTGAAGCAGCCTCCAGATCTGGACAGCCTAAAGCTCCGCCTCCTAACCAACCACAACACGAGATCACCCGATACAAAGCAATTGAGTGATCCGATCCTACCTCTCTAATAGGGCAGTACCCCTATTCGTGATCTCCCCAACCTTTGATATCCATGTATTTCATTTTATTATCAAATAAAATTATATTTCACTCCTAACGATTTCAGCCTACTATGTTGTTGGGATTTTCTCCACTCAGAACCCTATCGAAGTTCGTCGCTCTGCTGATGGGTCTAACCCCCATTTGGAGATGACTGCGAACCCAGCTCCACTGATGGGTCCTACCACCACTCGGAGTCCAATGTTTGCACGCTCTGTTGTGGGGTCCCACCTCCGCTTGGAGACGACAACGCAAGAAACCAGTTACTGGGCCCCTCTCGGCTAGCCTATGGGAGTTGAAACCCTCCGCTGTGGGTCTTAACCCGCTCAGAGTTCCTACTCTGCTACAAAGATTTTTTCCTCTCTCAAAGCCCCATTTGATGTTCCACTGATGGGTGACACCCCACTCAGAACACAAACACTACTCTACGAGCTCTCCTCATCTGAACCTTCAGGCGGATGAACCCCTGAGAGTTTCCCTCTGCCAGGTCCAAGCTGGTTCGTCACTTTGCTATGGGTCCTACCCCCGCTCGAAGTCGATGGATCCAATATGTCGATGGGTCGCACCCAACTTCAGGTCCTTACCAAGTTCGCAGCTCTGCTGATGGATCAAACCCCACTCGGAAGCAACCGCGAACCCAACTCCGCTGTTGGAACCCCCCCACTCAGAGGCCTAACTCTACTGCTGAGATTCTCCCCACTCTGAGATCTGGATCGTCACCCAGTTGTGGGTCCTACCGCTGCTCAGAGTTGACGCATCCAATTTGTTCATGGATCGCACCTCCATTTTAAAAATCCTACCAAGTTTGCAGGTAAACATTCCAAAAAGCCTATAACTGCACGAGACATGTACACAAAAGGGTTTTCTTATTTGAATTATCCCCTAGACGTACTGGTCTCGTGTGATTAGAAGCTAAAGAAATCAAGTATTCCAAAAGGGTACGATCATCCAGGTATTATCCGAACACAATTTTTGCATATGTTTGCATGTATTACTCATCCCGGGATAACATGAATTATGTATGTTTAGCCTATAACTGCACGAGACATATGGTATATACACGATGATTTCTTGTTTGAATTATCCCTTCGATGTACTAGTTTCGTGTGATTAGAACCTGAGTATACATAGACTTATTAACCCAATCTATTAAATTTATGTTAGCTTTTCATTACTTTTATTATGCTGCATCTAACATTTAATATAAGATGTTCCATTGCAGCCTTGTGTGCGCATCTTCCTTCTTCCCCAGAAAGTCTGCACCTCCCGCTGATGGGATCCCCCCACTCAGAGACGACAACACAGACTTTAGCCTACGTGCTCACTCTCAATTAGCCTACGGGCAGTCGAAACTCTCCTTTGTGGGTTCTATTCCCGCTCAGAATCCCTACTCTGCTGCAGGGATTTCCCTCCCCCCACCCTCAGAGTCTCAAAAATTCCCAAGAAGCTCTTCAAATCTACGACAACGCCCCAGACTGCAGACGGACTCCGACAAAACATGCAAGGTGATGGTATCACATCACCTCTAAGGGGTTCTAAGGGAGAGACCTGAGCTCCACCGTGAGAAGCAATTCACCAGCATACTGATGATCTCCCTCTCCTCCTTCCTCATACAACCTATATGGAAAGAGGTTCAGAACCCAAAGATCGCATCTTATCCCTAAAAAACGATCGACTCGAAACCAGATCGACTTCAGTTGAAGCAAGAGCCATGCCTACCACCCTGACGGCGGCACCCTATCACGACGACTGACGTGTCGCAACAGGCTCACCATGACGACTAATGTGGCGCACCAACTAGACTCATGCATAGCGAAGAGCCTGACCACCATTTCCTCCACCTTCATCCTCTCTCTTTCCTTCTTCCATCTGATAAAGAAAAAGAAAAAGAAAACACGGCGACCTAGCAAGTAAAGAAGAGAAAATTTAAAGCAAGAGTTCCTTAGAGAAGATAGAAGTGATTATCCAAATGTTCCACTCTATTTATAAATGGAAGAGAAGCTGAACCGCATCCAATTCGAATTTTCAATTCCCAAGTAGCCAGTCTACATCCTAAGAATTTCGATCAACTGAATCAGCAGAAGATCAATCGCCACCGCCAAAACACGAAATTCAACCTCTCAAGTCATTATAACTGCTGCATTCAAAGAGACGCAAGATCCAACCCCTGAAATATCTAGCTGACCGATGTGGCAACTAACAGCCAACTGAACAACTTACGAATCTGTAACGCCCCGATCCCGGCGATACGGGGTCGTCACTGCAACGTATATACGTAAGTCCGAAGTACCTTCCCGTATATACGCTAAGCATCAGTACAGACAAGAATCAGAGTACGGAAGCATATGGTGCATTATACATTCCAACACATATATATATACAATTACAGAATTATCACCAGATGTGATCCAATATTACAATAATATTATATCACAGATGCGCAAATGCGAGAATACAAAAGATATACATATATGAACAGTATAAAAGGGTGTCCACATACATGTATACAAGGAATGTACAAGTATGAATAGAAAAAGGGCACTCACGAGTTTAAAAAGGAAAACTCGAGAGACTCACAGGGGGTCTGGAAGGATGGAGCTCTGAAAGGTCAACCGGGGTCCACGCTACCGCTGCGCCACTCTGATGCAGCAACAGGAAACCCATACGCTCCAAGCTCCGAAACCTGGACATGAGAATCCAGGGGAGTCAGTGAAACTCCCCAGGCGAGTAGGATGCAAAAGCCAGGTGGCGAGCCAAGGGTGAGTACAAGAGTCAAGTACAGAAGACAGGAGGGTTAGAACACAAATGAAGTATATATAAGAACGGGTATAACGTAACAATCGTAAAACAGGAAATCCGAAGTAAAACTGATCACAAGCAAAATTGATTGTATACACTTAGGTTACGGTCCCATGAGACTAGTACATCGAAGGAATAATCCAAACAAGGAAACCCTCATCTATATACCGTTATCTCATGCCACCGAATATCTAAGCGTATAGAATCAGAGTTGCAAAGCATGTGAAAGTCAAACGGGAATACAAAACAGGAATCACGACATGCATAGCAGATGTAACAGGAATCAATAACTGGAATCTATTATTATTATTACTTGTCTGACTCATATATCTCGGTAAGTGACCTGGTGTACGGCCAACCCACATACATCCATATATAAGCTAGTCAAGGGTTGTTAATGGAAGTAGATGGAGAACTGATAGAACTTCTTATAGTGGTTTCCATACACCTGGAACCGGCTTTGGAGGCCCAAAGTCCCCCTAACAGTAATATCATAACACTTACTGCCAGTATATATATAATATATATATATATATATATATATATATATATATATATATATATATATATATATATATATACTTTTATATCCCACCACTATAAGCAAGATATCATTCCGGCATCCATCACTTCCTCCCATACCCATACAAGTTGTCCTTTTTATAGCTTATGAACATAATTACCAGATTTCGGGAATGAGCAATATCATAACAAGAATACATAACAGTGATCAGTACATAACAGTAATCAGGTACTACATTCCCTTTATCGTGATAATTATAAGAATCGGTGTATCATGCTTGGTGTCAAGAGATAGCATGATAATTGGTGATGTATATCAAGTAACATGCATAACAATGGATTGATAATAAGTCTGGGTAAGTCATGACATAACAAGATAGTCTTGCCAGATAGTGGCATGTCAGGTGGTCAGGTGATAACATACTAAATGGTCAGGTGATATACATGTGTTAAATAAAAGCATGCAACTGACTAGTCTGAGGTAATGGTATGGCAAGGTAACATAAAAGTAACCCAAAGTACAACGACCACGAAGGGTCGGCCACGCATGGTATAAAAGCATCAAAAGATATATAGACATGAAATTAAATACATGAAAATAGGAAGTGAAATACTTATCGTCCCGATGAAATGGGAAACCCAAATAGAGATAAGAGAAGAGCGAGACTACTCGCCTAAATCACCAATAAGCCGAAAGATCCGAAATCCACGGAAGCTTGGGATGCGCCACAAAACCTGATATAAACATGTAGAGAGAAGGGGAGAGAGAAAGAGAGAAGGGAAGATGATGTTTGTCAAGTGACAAGTCAAGTAATACATATCAAGTAACGAGTCATGAAGTACAAGATACAAATACATGAACCAAGTATAAGATCCAAAGTTAAGAAGATAAGCAACTATAACAGACAGCCAATAATTAGTCGACTGGGTGGACAGGGTAGTCGACTAATAGAGGGGTTAGTCGACTAGGAAGATGGGGTAGTCGACTAATACTGTGATCCAGAGAGTTGGATTTCTGTTTCAGGAAAAGGTTAGTCGACTAGGGTCATATGGGTAGTCGACTAACAGACATGACAAGTCGACTAACAGTTATGTTAAGTCGACTAAATCTGAGATACAGAGAGTTAAGGTTTCTGGTTCAGGAAAGGTTAGTCGACTAGGGTCAAGGGTATAGTCGACTAAGGGTCTCTAGTCGACTAGGAACTAAGGTAAGTCGACTAATACTGTGTTTCCAGAAAGGTTACGTTTCAGCTAGGGTTTTCTAGTCGACTAATCTATAGGTCTAGTCGACTAATCGACTGGAAACAGCATACAGAACAGATTTTTTAGGGTTTGGGTTTGATGGCTAAATAATCATGGATTGAAGACATAATTGAACATGATATGAATACACATGTATACTAAGAATTGACTAAGTCTAGATGAGTAAGATCACTCACCAAAAAGAGTGATTGGTCTCCATGAGGTGAGGGAGTGATGGTGGTGGTGATTGAAGTTGATGATGAAGAAGAAGATGGAGTCCTTTGGTGTTGTTGATGCCCTTGTGGTTGCTTCCATGGTGATGAAGGAGGAAGAAGATGAAGCTAAAGTGTTGGAGTAGTTGTTGAGGTGGTGGAGATGAAGAGGAATTGGAGATGGTGAAGGCTAGGGCTTTGGCTCTTGATGAAGAGAATGAAAAAAAGAAATGAAATGTAAAGGAAGGATATATAGAGTATTGGGATTTTGTGAAGGGGGAGCAATTTAGATAGAAGAGAGGGGCTTAATTGCAAAAAGGGGAGGTGAGGTGAGTGTCCCTCTCTTGGCCACTTGGCCGGCCATGGGAGAGAGAGAGAGATGCATTAAATGGTGGAGGTAGGTGGGAGTTGTGTGGAGAGGAAAAATAGGAATTTTGGTAATTGGGAAAATTGGAAAAGTGTGTGGCTTGGGAAGGAAGGAAAGAAATAAAGAAAAGGAAAAAGGAAGAGGAATTATAAAGGAGAAGATATTATCTCTTGGGCTCAGAATAAAGCTGTTGAAAATACAGAGACTCGGGTTCAAGTCAAGAATATGGAAAACAATTCGGAAAATACCGGAGTCGCCCGAAATTCAAGTATCTCGGAACGACTCGCAAATTTACCCAAAAATCAATAATAATATATGAAGACTCATAGTGAAATCCTTTTTCAGAAATACTTTATAGTTTTAAAACTAAAAATCCCGGAATCAGTTACCTACCGACTCGATGGAATTTTCATAAAATTATAAAATTCTCAGAAAAAGTATTTAAGTAGGAAATGTAATTCTAAAAGATAAAGTCTAAAGGACCATCATGAAATTCTAAAACAGTTTGAGAACTAAAAATCCGGGAATCGGTCAGCGGCACTAGCCGACAACGGTTTTGAAGATTTTCAACTTAATCACAGAAAAATCCAGAAAATCATAGAAAATCCAAAATATTGGAAAACGATGTTTAAAACTGAAATCGGTTGAATCGGATAACCAGAATGTCTAAAACAAGTAAAACTCTGAGATCGAGTCCCCGGCTTAGACTAAGGCTGACTCCGAGTTCACCGATCCAAATCCAAGGCAAAACAATCATATAAGGAATTCATAATACAGAATAAATACAGGAAACAAATCGAAAAAATACGATCGAAAATCTGAATACGAAACTAAGTACGTATTCCGGGAACGGGGTATTACAATCCACCCACCTTACAAAAATTGCGTCCTCGCAATTTCATTAAGGGGTAAATTGAATACAAAGGGGACAGCGGTGGAATTTATACCAATTAAGATATGAAATACTATAGGTAGGGCTCTCAAGTCGACTGAACAATAATTATCCTCCGCACTTCCGGCTGTATAAATCTTCGAATAATGCTGAATAATACTGCTGATGTCGTGGCTGTGAAATAAATAAGCCAGAATACCGAAGATAAAGAAAACCCTGATAGTCCTGAGCATAATAAAGAAGGCCGATAATTAAGAATCCCGAATACCAGGCACCAATCACCCTGAACGATGTAGTAGAGAATGTAGAATATTCGTAGAGAATTCCGACTGCTGACTCCTGAAAGATAGCCAGATCAAGATCGATCTGGAGAATACCAAGCTTCATAGAATTCACCGAAGAGATCACATAATAGCTTCATTCAGAACCAGCCACTACCTCTCTAGTCTAGTCATATCTTAAGTTAGCATAAGGGCTTCATAAAACCAAAACAGGGAAGGGATATGGAAAGGATTTAGGAATCAAAGGAAGGATGGTCAAGAAATAGATAACTCTGCACTTGTAGTTGGAATGTATAACCAAGACTCATGTATTCCAGTTGCAAATTTCATTACCATTAATTTGCCCTCTGGACGTACTGAGGAAGTTAGAGCCTAAGCTCTGATACCATCCTGTAACGCCCCGATCCCGGCGATACGGGGTCGTCACTGCAACGTATATACGTAAGTCCGAAGTACCTTCCCGTATATACGCTAAGCATCAGTACAGACAAGAATCAGAGTACGGAAGCATATGTTGCATTATACATTCCAACACATATATATATACAATTACAGAATTATCACCAGATGTGATCCAATATTACAATAATATTATATCACAGATGCGCAAATGCGAGAATACAAAAGATATACATATATGAACAGTATAAAAGGGTGTCCACATACATGTATACAAGGAATGTACAAGTATGAATAGAAAAAGGGCACTCACGAGTTTAAAAAGGAAAACTCGAGAGACTCACAGGGGGTCTGGAAGGATGGAGCTCTGAAAGGTCAACCGGGGTCCACGCTACCGCTGCGCCACTCTGATGCAGCAACAGGAAACCCATACGCTCCAAGCTCCGAAACCTGGACATGAGAATCCAGGGGAGTCAGTGAAACTCCCCAGGCGAGTAGGATGCAAAAGCCAGGTGGCGAGCCAAGGGTGAGTACAAGAGTCAAGTACAGAAGACAGGAGGGTTAGAACACAAATGAAGTATATATAAGAACGGGTATAACGTAACAATCGTAAAACAGGAAATCCGAAGTAAAACTGATCACAAGCAAAATTGATTGTATACACTTAGGTTACGGTCCCATGAGACTAGTACATCGAAGGAATAATCCAAACAAGGAAACCCTCATCTATATACCGTTATCTCATGCCACCGAATATCTAAGCGTATAGAATCAGAGTTGCAAAGCATGTGAAAGTCAAACGGGAATACAAAACAGGAATCACGACATGCATAGCAGATGTAACAGGAATCAATAACTGGAATCTATTATTATTATTACTTGTCTGACTCATATATCTCGGTAAGTGACCTGGTGTACGGCCAACCCACATACATCCATATATAAGCTAGTCAAGGGTTGTTAATGGAAGTAGATGGAGAACTGATAGAACTTCTTATAGTGGTTTCCATACACCTGGAACCGGCTTTGGAGGCCCAAAGTCCCCCTAACAGTAATATCATAACACTTACCGCCAGTATATATATATATATATATATATATATATATATAATATATATATATATATATATATATATATATACATACTTTTATATCCCACCACTATAAGCAAGATATCATTCCGGCATCCATCACTTCCTCCCATACCCATACAAGTTGTCCTTTTTATAGCTTATGAACATAATTACCAGATTTCGGGAATGAGCAATATCATAACAAGAATACATAACAGTGATCAGTACATAACAGTAATCAGGTACTACATTCCCTTTATCGTGATAATTATAAGAATCGGTGTATCATGCTTGGTGTCAAGAGATAGCATGATAATTGGTGATGTATATCAAGTAACATGCATAACAATGGATTGATAATAAGTCTGGGTAAGTCATGACATAACAAGATGGTCTTGCCAGATAGTGGCATGTCAGGTGGTCAGGTGATAACATACTAAATGGTCAGGTGATATACATGTGTTAAATAAAAGCATGCAACTGACTAGTCTGAGGTAATGGTATGGCAAGGTAACATAAAAGTAACCCAAAGTACAACGACCACGAAGGGTCGGCCACGCATGGTATAAAAGCATCAAAAGATATATAGACATGAAATTAAATACATGAAAATAGGAAGTGAAATACTTATCGTCCCGATGAAATGGGAAACCCAAATAGAGATAAGAGAAGAGCGAGACTACTCGCCTAAATCACCAATAAGCCGAAAGATCCGAAATCCACGGAAGCTTGGGATGCGCCACAAAACCTGATATAAACATGTAGAGAGAAGGGGAGAGAGAAAGAGAGAAGGGAAGATGATGTTTGTCAAGTGACAAGTCAAGTAATACATATCAAGTAACGAGTCATGAAGTACAAGATACAAATACATGAACCAAGTATAAGATCCAATGTTAAGAAGATAAGCAACTATAACAGACAGCCAATAATTAGTCGACTGGGTGGACAGGGTAGTCGACTAATAGAGGGTTAGTCGACTAGGAAGATGGGGTAGTCGACTAATACTGTGATCCAGAGAGTTGGATTTCTGTTTCAGGAAAAGGTTAGTCGACTAGGGTCATATGGGTAGTCGACTAACAGACATGACAAGTCGACTAACAGTTATGTTAAGTCGACTAAATCTGAGATACAGAGAGTTAAGGTTTCTGGTTCAGGAAAGGTTAGTCGACTAGGGTCAAGGGTATAGTCGACTAAGGGTCTCTAGTCGACTAGGAACTAAGGTAAGTCGACTAATACTGTGTTTCCAGAAAGGTTACGTTTCAGCTAGGGTTTTCTAGTCGACTAATCTATAGGTCTAGTCGACTAATCGACTGGAAACAGCATACAGAACAGATTTTCTAGGGTTTGGGTTTGATGGCTAAATAATCATGGATTGAAGACATAATTGAACATGATATGAATACACATGTATACTAAGAATTGACTAAGTCTAGATGAGTAAGATCACTCACCAAAAGAGTGATTGGTCTCCATGAGGTGAGGGAGTGATGGTGGTGGTGATTGAAGTTGATGATGAAGAAGAAGATGGAGTCCTTTGGTGTTGTTGATGCCCTTGTGGTTGCTTCCATGGTGATGAAGGAGGAAGAAGATGAAGCTAAAGTGTTGGAGTAGTTGTTGAGGTGGTGGAGATGAAGAGGAATTGGAGATGGTGAAGGCTAGGGCTTTGGCTCTTGATGAAGAGAATGAAAAAAAGAAATGAAATGTAAAGGAAGGATATATATATAGTATTGGGATTTTGTGAAGGGGGAGCAATTTAGATAGAAGAGAGGGGCTTAATTGCAAAAAGGGGAGGTGAGGTGAGTGTCCCTCTCTTGGCCACTTGGCCGGCCATGGAGAGAGAGAGAGAGAGATGCATTAAATGGTGGAGGTAGGTGGGAGTTGTGTGGAGAGGAAAAATAGGAATTTTGGTAATTTGGGAAAATTGGAAAAGTGTGTGGCTTGGAAAGGAAGGAAAGAAATAAAGAAAAGGAAAAAGGAAGAGGAATTATAAAGGAGAAGATATTATCTCTTGGGCTCAGAATAAAGCTGTTGAAAATACAGAGACTCGGGTTCAAGTCAAGAATATGGAAAACAATTCGGAAAATACCGGAGTCGCCCGAAATTCAAGTATCTCGGAACGACTCGCAAATTTACCCAAAAATCAATAATAATATATGAAGACTCATAGTGAAATCCTTTTTCAGAAATACTTTATAGTTTTAAAACTAAAATCCCGGAATCAGTTACCTACCGACTCCGATGGAATTTTCATAAAATTATAAATTCTCAGAAAAAGTATTTAAGTAGGAAATGTAATTCTAAAAGATAAAGTCTAAAGGACCATCATGAAATTCTAAACAGTTTGAGAACTAAAAATCCGGGAATCGGTCAGCGGCACTGGCCGACACCGGTTTTGAAGATTTTCAACTTAATCACAGAAAAATCTAGAAAATTATAGAAAATCCAAAATATTGGAAAACGATGTTTAAAACTGAAATCGGTTGAATCGGATAACCAGAATGTCTAAAACAAGTAAAACTCTGAGATCGAGTCCCCGGCTCAGACTAAGGCTGACTCCGAGTTCACCGATCCAAATCCAAGGCAAAACAATCATATAAGGAATTCATAATACAGAATAAATACAGGAAACAAATCGAAAAAATACGATCGAAAATCTGAATACGAAACTAAGTACGTATTCCGGGAACGGGGTATTACAGAATCTAGAAGATCCGCATTTATGATCAAGATCCTTGTTTGCTCACGAACATTAAGATGATTTTAAGACATTAAAAGTTCTCCTACCAACTCCACTATTCTGGTGTCCCATCCGCAGGCTCCAATAAGTGAAAAACGGAGGGCATCTGCAGTGGTCAAAATCTGACCCCGTCTAAGATGACGACATATGTCCCTTGGTTTTCAACTCTCCGAGGTATATTAGAGCTCTCCTCTGAAGTCCATGCTATACCTAACCTCCTTAAAATCATCTCTACTTCGAAACACTCTCTGTTCCGAAGACTTCAACTTCGAACCAATCAGCTCCAGCGACAGATCACTTCGAATCTCCCCCATTAGTCACGCAACCTTATTTTCCTTCACGTTAATAATGTGCAACACCACTCATCACGAGCAGTTATGGACAATGATGAATTTTCCTGATGCAATCCCAACAAACCAGCACTAGTGACCACGACTGTTACAACAAGTCGATCATATGCAAATCGTCAATTTACGAAGATCTCGCCCGCACCCATCTACCTCCATCGAGTATAAGGAGTCCTCCAACAAAGAAAATGACTTTTTAGACTCTGAATTCGGATCTTTATTCTATTCGGATTCTAATCTAATATACTTTCTAGATTCTTGTAATTCATGTAACCTGAGAATTATAGTGAAACTCCTCTACCCTGTGATTTTTCTCGATTAAGAGTTTTCACGTAAATCTTCTCCGTTCCTCTTTTATGTTGTGTTTTATTTATGTGCAGTACTCCACTTCATTTCTCGCTTGTGGTGAGGATTGACCGTCCAGTCACTTGTGAAAAATCACCACCACATTAATCTACCACTAATCTGGCGTATAAAAAACACAGTTCCCAACAGAATCAGATATGAATCGGATGACCATTAAATATTATCAAAATTCACATTTATATCCAATATCCAATATATGCTAACTAAAGCATTAGAGAGTTTTAGATCGGTCCCCACACAAACTTCCCTAACGATGTTTGTCTTGCAAGCTTGTCTAACATGCTAAAGCAGTAAGCCTTCGTTAGCCCACTTTCTCGTCATCTCATCTTTAGATCCGACTCATACCAAACTTTGCACAAACAGCAGCCACCCTACCAGGTCCACAATGGCATCATTCGGCCTATTAAAGTATCCCCGTAATTATGTCATAAAGCTGAACAAGCAAAAAAACAGTTAGAACCGTCTACTGTTTCCTCAGCTTCACTAGTAATTCCAAAGCAAGAGTTTCCTCTTTGGGTCATATGAATTCTAAGCATATTTAACAATTTCATAATGTAAGCTTCCCAGCTTCTATATTCCAGCAATTTATCGCTGTTTTGCATGCGTTTTTGTAAGCCCCATATCCTCCCTCTCTTGGAAAGTATATGACCACCACTGTTTGTCCGCCCAAACCGTGCACCCACCTCCCAGAAAAAATTATACATGATCTGCACACGTAGATTTGTTTATAGAATACAATTAATACACCGAAGCTATTGCACATATATGGTTAAACATTCAGTAATTGATGAGAAGCAGAGAATGATCATCGTTTATCTATCCCAATCCACCCACCATTTTATCTATCCCAATCCACCCACCATCTCCAATTGGAGTCTTCAGGACACACTTTGTATATTGTTCTTATAGTATCATACATGCTTTTAGTTAACCTTCATTCAGAAATTATGATTTCCCAACAATTTGGAACCGAATCATCTTCGTGTCAGGTTCTGAACTTATGATCTTGTATAATCTGAATCGATATCAGGTTACATTTGGATTTTTTTTTTAGCAATTAATATTGGACAATTTTTAAGACTGCCACAGTACACCTTGTTAACCTACCCATTGTGCATATCCTACAAGCTCTAGCAATTAAGCCTAATTTCAAGCAATTTTCTCTTTGACCTAGAGAGGTTGGAAGTTGTCCACTTTTATAATTCAGAAAACTGGCAATTATCAGCCCATAATTACTGCTCTGAGTTTAGCAAATGCTAAAACCCAACTTCAGACTCCAACCCGAATTTGGCCAGATTTGCTTATTTGGCAACGATTAAACTAGAATTCGGCTTAAGTTACTGGGTTTACTTCAGGCCAAAACAAGCAATTTCCGTCCGCATTCAAGTTAGAAATTGGTGTCCATTCAAACTGAACCCAAATTGTTCACAAGCCTAGTGCCAATTCCTTGTGATAGTGAAGAAACACAAGAAAAAAGGAGCATCCTTTGAAATCAAAGAACGGTGAACATATTTTAAAATAATGATCATAAAGCCTACAAAGGAAAAGTCGAAGAACTGAGGTACAAGAAGCAACCTTGGAAATTTTAACATTAGAAAGGAAAAAAAGACAACCAAAGGACGTGTTTTAGTGGAGGGCAAAGAACAAAAGAACATAGAGAGCCCTCAAATATAGATGACAATGTAGTGCAGTAAACACACAATCACACACAATCTGCACTTCCCTGCTCAACACGAAGCCCAAAACCAAATGCAGTTGAGGACCAGGACAAGTGGACAACATAGCATCCAATATCACTCAAGCAGTAGTAACAGCAGTCAGTCTGAGTAGCTTACATGAGTCCGTTGTCAGAGAACAGCTGCAACCCACTGCAGAATCCAGACGTTCACCTTCCAATTGACGGCAGTCGAAATGGAGAAGCCACTAGCAAGCGTCCAAGCTCGAAACAATCCCTCTGAAAGCAGAAATCCTCAACCAATGTGATGCTCCCCAAAAGCTTCGGAAGATTAGTTCAAAAGTTGGAGGCTAAGTCGTGTAACTTTAAAAATCTTAATATGAAGAAGTTTACTTCAGGTGAGATAGAAAGAACATATCTGATAAAAAACCATCCATTCCCCAACCTTTTACAGAAACATCTTAAAATGATTTTAATTTAGAATTTTAGTCAGAGCCCTCGCTCTCTTGATTAATTTGAAGGCTACTTTTTGTAATTTATGGTGTAGTATCTACAATGAGTTGAGGAGCTTCTGCACTTAGAAAAGAAATACGTATAAATAAAGGCATTCATCCCCATCCTAGTATGTTATTAAGGATATATTTCTATGTATATTAGTCTAGTAAACATTGCCATTCATATCCTCTATAATTAGAGAACTTAGATAGCAGAATCTATATTGTTCTAAGACTTCATAACAACCACATCAATGAGAATGTGGACTCTAGAGAAAATGACAACATGGAACTCATTCTCTATGTAAGGTAAGCTTATACAAGGTTATGCCATAATTAGACGGATTAGAGATTCATCCTAAAATTTGAAGTTGGCAGATTGCAAACTGTGGGATGAAAACTGACAACAATATGGGGAAGGGAAAGAAAGAAGGATGGGATGTTGACTCAGAGGTCACCTGGAGGTGTGCAAGTTGAGGACAGAGGGGCCGTAATCGACAAAACAAGGAAAGAACTAATGCAACAGGACACAGGTTGCCGCAGCAGCTCCAGCATGACCAGGAACAGATGGCCAACAGACAGCTTGTTGGGTGTGTGGTGGGTTGGGGTGCGGGGGGGGGGGGGGGGGGGGGGGGGGGGGGGGGGGAGGGATGGTATGTCAGACAAAGCTTCTAGCTTCATAATTAGGTTGTTTTAGAGTCATGGTTTCCCTTCATTGGCTGATGTAGAAGTTCAATTGGATGTTACTCATATGCATATTAAGAATTATGTGCACATTCTGCTTGGATCCTGAATAGCTATGCTGATAGCTCGTCAAACTAATTGAGCATCTAAAAACAAGTATCAACAGTTGACTTGTACATTCTGATAACCCCACAAGATGCAACCATCAGCTATCTAGTAATCAGATAAGTGGAAGGCATAAAAGAAGAAAAACTTCTGCAGAAACATGAGCAATTCAAATTTTGGAAATATAATATAAATTTATCCAAATTGGACCTGTGTCAAACAACGCACTGGATCTTATAGATCGATACATATGTACGCATACTATCTGTTTACCTTGACAATAGCCACTGTCCTGCTGCTGAAAATAACTGAATCATTGATCAAACAAAGTAGAAATTTTGGAAAACAGCAATTACTAATAAACAAAAGTACCAACACTGTATTTGATTCAAATTAGATACTTCTAACATGATATAAGATTTACAATCAATCTTCGCGGTAAGAAGAATAATGACCAAGTTTCTGCAAGCTTATTATTTATAACTATTGACTATGAAATTTAAGCTCACCACATAGAACTGAGGCATGATAAAAATTAAATTCCAAAGTTAGTCAATTGATAGTGTCGATTTTGAAAGAAATCGATAACAACAACAGATGTAAAAAAGAATGTCTTGTGTCCTCAACTTTCCATGATACAAGAGCTCTCCACGACATAAAAGCTCTATTGGGGTGTACATAACTCATATCTCTTTCATTGAACATCTTCAAATGCAGAGCTCTACTTGCTTGATCAGAAAAAAAGATACCACACGGCACAGTAATTTCATGATGTGTGATCTATATGACTTCACAGTAGGCAAACTATATCCTAGGATATAAAAATAAAAAATGATTTCCTCCAGAAAATATTGAAATGATAACTAAAAGAAAAAAAAATATATGAATGAATCACAAGAGAATGATGAATTCATGTGGAACCTTATTGTAGGCAGAATCATTGACATGATACAAGCAATGGTAATCTAGAATCTTCTCTTGATTTCCTACTGTAGTAGACATACAACAACAACTGTATGACCCCCAAGATAGTTCCAACCCGTTGGGAGCTGCAATGCACATGAAATTGAAAAAAAGCAAGTCAATTTAAAGGAAGTTATATTGTCACTTGTCATATGAAGAATTCTTATAAAAATATAATCATTCTTACATATAAGAAGAGGTCATCCAATAGCATTCCATAAGCAAAGAATGAGATGCTCATCAAGAAGGTGGCCAGCGATAGGTAGAAAGGCATGAACTCAACACTCTTTGTCTGAATTACCAATCTCTGACAGATACAATCATGCATAGAAAGTTAGAAAATGTTGGGAAATTATCATAAAACAAAGAGATTTAAATATTAGGAAGAGATAACTAACAATAATGGACAATGGTGATGCAAACATTGAAATAAGAGAAGCAACACTCAGATACCCAACAAAACTTTGCCTCATGTTGTGGTCAAACAACTCAAGGCTACAATACATGATGAGAGCAAAAACACCAAAAACTGCTATCAGTAATCCAGACATCTTCAGCTGCAACCATGGTCACAAGAAAAACTAAGCATTAAATTCATAGATACAAAAGGGGATACAAATATCCTTAACCAATCATTAGAGAGAATGGTACCTTTCTTGTGGTATCTGCAAATACTATAAATATGCTAACATAAACCAGTTGGAAAACTGCTCCAATTGAATTCACTGTCGCAACCAAGATCACACCATAGGAGACACAAGGAAGCCCATACCAGAAGCAAACCAAGCAGTTCAAGAGGGAGTACACATATGGTAACCCTGAGAACTGCTCGGTGGATCCATTTCGAACAATTCTTCTGAATGTGGGTCTGAAGATATCAAACATAAAGTTGTAAGAAAATCACGGGACAAAAATTTTCAGCTGTAGTGTGAGAACAAGGTCAGAGGAGATGGGGATTTGAACTCACATTGGGGAGACAAAGAGCACAAAAGCAAAGACATTACCTGCAAAAGTACAGAGAAGATAGAATTTCAAATATGACCTGTACAAAAAGCTCCAATTTTGCTTAAAATTGGAAATTCTAAGATACTTTCCAATTGCATAAAGCCCAAAGTTCAAAAGTTTTTTCATATCTCAAGCTATGTGAGGAAGATTCGAGTTGCATAGCTGAAACTAAGTGCAAAATCTTCAAAAGGGATCTTAATATGTGTTCCATTACCTTAGACTACCTGCATAAATCCAGCTGAAGTGTTCAAAATTCGACCAATCCCAAAAGCAAAAGGTGGTTTTTTTTCCTTAAGAACATAGAATTCTAAACTATCAAGCACCTTGTACTTCAAAGTCAAGGAGTATGAATCTTCATCTTATGAAGAAGACCCAGATGCTATTTCGCATCAAGACTCAATTGGTCAAGTGGGTCCTTTAGTTTGTGATGCCACTGCAATAAAAAACACCAAGGATCTTAAGAAAAAGGGATGGGGGGCGAGAGAGAGAGAGAGAGAGGGGAGGGGGAGTTACCAGCAACTCCGGCCGCATAGGTGCAGATATCATAGAAGGAACACGAATCCAACACTGAAGAAATCATTAAAATTCCCTGAATCTTACTCTTCTTCTTCTTTCTCTCGACTCTTTTATGAAATAGAGAGCACTAGAAAAAGATAGATTTTGCCTAGGTCCGGCACCTTTTGTCTCTCTCCCCCCACTATTGTATATAAGTATTTAAAAACAAAGAGGTCTATCTTGAATATATTTTTTTTTTTTTGATATATTTATTTGTCAAATCTTTGGCGGCATGCGGTTGGATTAAGACTTTACGGTTCTAAACCATGATATTATTTGTCAAGTCTTTGGCGGCATTCAGTTGGATTAAGGCTTTACGGTTCTAAACCATAATAAAAGGCAGAATTGTGCAGTTCCGAAAAGATACCTGCTTGAATTTTTTTCACTCAAATATAATCACACACACATCATTCGAATATAAGATTTATTTTATTAAAATTGATCTTTATTATTTTAAGTATCAATAAATCAAAAATAAAGTATTTAAAAAAAATTTCCTCATGCGTCAAGTAGGAGAAAAACGGATGATCTAAATATTGAGTTGATAAGTTTTGATTTGTAGAGTTTTTAAATGTTTAGATCATGATCAAATAGCCGAATCGAGAATTTATATGTCTAAAGATATAGATCTAACTCACTCACTACTTTCAGTCGTTCATTTTGTATCACTTGATGGATGGACAAAAATATTTAAAATACTTAATTTTTTATTTTTAGTTACTTTAAATAATGTATATCAACTTCAAGAGAATGGATCTTATATTTAGATATAAGATGTTGGTATTTGAGTGGGAAGAATTCAAGCCTAAATCCTTCCGGAACTACACAAGTTTATCTCTCATAATATAATAATAATAATATATATATATATATATATATATATATATATATATATATATATATATATATATATATATATATATATTGAGAGAGAGACTTGTGTCATTCAGGAAGGATTCAAGTTCGAATCCTTCTCACTCAAATACTAACAACCGACATTCAAATATAAGATTCACGTTAAAGTTGATCTATATTATTTGAAGTATTTATAAATCAAAAATCAAGTGTTTTGAATATTTTTTTGATAATCCATCTAGTAGGGAAAAAACAGATAACTTAAATAGTGAGTTGGTTAGTTTAACGGTGTAAAACATTTAAAATTTAACAAAAAATGATTTGTAGGGGTTTTTAAAAGGTTAGATTATGATCAAATGATCGGCTTGAGAATTTGTATATCTAAAGACACAATCTGTCCAACTCACTACTTTCGGCCACTCATTTTGCACTGAATGAGTTAAAACGATTCAAAACACTTAATTTTTAATTTATAGATACTTTAAATAATATAAATCAACTTCAACGGAGTGGATCTTATATAAGAATATTCTTATGTTGGAAGGTTGTACTTACGAGGTAAGGATTCAGCTTTTTTATGCAATTATTAGCATAAACAACTTTCTTGAAGCAATTTGTTATGGTTAAATTAGGGCTTTTTTGGGAGGTCCTTATCACAAGAAGCTGCATAGCTCTTGCTGGTTTTGGTCTCTGAAATAATGTCGAAACCACACACTTAGGCCTTTGTTTGGCACGTTATTCTACTGCTCTCCTCATCATAATCTTCTATTGACAATTTGCCTTTTCAGTCTCTGAAAAGCTACATTATGTGGATGGCATTTCCTCTGAAAAAGGATATGAATTCCATGGTCTGCTTCAAATCAAGATGTGTAACATTAACCCATCAAGCTAGAACTTCTAAGGCAAAACTCAAATTTGTAACAGCTGTGGGTGACGACTTTCAAGATGTTACTAAGCGTTAGTAGTACTACTTGTTGGGTATTCTGCTTAACAAGAATCAATCTGACAACTTATCAAGATCACTGAGATATCAACAATCTAATTGGCCAGGTCGGCAAATATCAGGTGGGAGGTTTTCCGTTCAATAGAACGTTCCTTAATTCAAGAACCACCTTTCAATTTCCTTCCTTGGTTTAAGCACCAATTAGACTGAATCCAAGTCAGTCTCGATATACTGTAAAGTATATCCCCTGTATAAAGGACTTAATCCACTTATACAGTAACACTTAGATTAAATCTAAGTCAATCTCGATATACTGTAAAGTATATCCCCTGTATAAAGGACTTAGTCCACTTATACAGTATTTGAAGTGAGGTACGCTTACAGCGAATCTCCTTAAGACAATTACGTCCCCCGCACCGGTGCTAACGGGATAATGGACGCTGGTCTCCCAAGATACAACACTTCTTCACGGTATTTGGATAGCACTACCAAATCACCGTACGGTCGAACCGTAGTCAACCAGTACCTACACAGGATTAGCAAAACAGCGGTATAACGACAAATTTCAAATGAATATTTGTCTTACTCTTTTGGAGGAACACCCACTGTTGAGGACGTAGGAAGGTTGAAGAATTTTGACAGAATCTCCTTTAGGAAGTCGCTTTGGATTCCCACTTCACTTGGAAGTCGCGAATTCCCACTTCGTTGGAAGTCGCTCTGGAAGTCGTGGATTCCCACTTCGCTGGAGCCCAGTTCAGAACCGAAGTCAGAACTTTTAGAGAGAGAGAGAAATCTCAGATTTGGTGTGTGTTAAAATGAGAACTTGGAATGCTTTATATAGCATTCCAAAAGGGGCCTTCAGGTCTGAACCCAACCAAAGGCTGCACCCTTTGGCCTGCCAACTGGTTCGCACCCTTTGGCCTGCCAACTGGTTCGCACCCTTTGGCCTGCCAACTGGTTCGCAACCTTTGGCCTGCCAACTGGTTCGCAACCTTTGGCCTGCCAACTGGTTCGCAACCTTTGGCAGGCTGCAACCTTTGGTCTGCCAACTGGTTCGCAACCTTTGGTCTGCCAACTGGTTCGCACCCGTTGGCTGTCCAACTGGTTCGCGACCGTTGGCGGATCGGTTCAGATCCTGACAGCGGAGCGGGCAGTCCAACAGGTTCGCAACCTGTTGGTGGATCGGGTCCGGTCTGGTTTGGAAGTGGATCTGGTTCGGATCATACCTTGAGACCCAATTCAAAAAGAACCAGGCCAGGTAGGGAACCCGAACTCACTCAGACCCAAACCCAAACCCAAACCCAAACCCGGGCCCGAGCCCGGCACCGGCTCCGGCTCCGCACCGGCGCCGGCGCCGGCCGGCCGCCGCCGCCGCCGCGCGCACGCGCACATACGTGCATAGTTCTCTCCTTTTCGCGCGCGAAAACTCCAAGTACCCAAAGGGCACGCCCTTTGTTCTCAATTTTCTCTATATATACACCACGAACTTCCATCCCACGGCCAATGTGGGACTAAATGCTTTAAGCTACCTTTAGTCCCGTTTTGGCTTTGAATTAGGCAATCTTTGGACTTGAATATCTCATTCATTCGAAGTCGGAATTGAACATGTGAATATACCACGTTCATCACAAATGGAAGGAGAACACACTCCAACCATCATCCGGTTGATTCCATCAACGGATCTTGCCATAATTCAACTCGAAGATTCACCTTTATATTCTTCAATTCCAACAATCCCCCACAATGAATGAGAGATTCAAGGAATGACACACAAAGAGACTGACTCTATTGTGAAAGGTACTTGAGAAAAGAAACTGCATAAGGATAGGTGAACTAGGTCTTGAACCTTCCATAGCGAAAGCTTTATCGGACTTACTGGCTAATCAGTGAACTAGGTCTTGAACTGTTAGCCGTTAGTGTAAGCCAAGTCAACAAGCTTCACACAGTGACTTTCCAAATCAACTTTGGTTCTCTGTTGTGTCCGTTTTGGCCCTGGACATTCTTGGTTTCAGAGAGTATCTTTAGGGAATAACAGCCTCCATAGAGATTCCCAAAGAGCCGACCCAACTCTATACTCACATAGGTGATGGACCTATTAAGAGTAGTCTACTCTACTCCACTTGTTTAGAAACAAGATATAGGCATCATTAAAAGCGTTAAGCTTATCCTTAACCCACTTGTAGACAAGCACTTATGTGCACCTTAGGAATGGATTGGAGTCAAGCTCCCAAGTGCTTACTTGCTGAGTCAATCATAACTAGTTTTTCCTCTTGAACTTAGTCCGTGGGATCTCCAGTCGCTAAGTGAGGTTTCCATTAAGCTGACTCGGTAAGGTTAGGCTTTTAGACCCATTCCCCTCGATGCGCAGTTTATACGCTCTCCACTTAAACCTTTAGTAAGCGGATCCGCTAAATTATCCTTTGACGATACAAAGTCAATAGAGATAATTCCATTTGAGAGCAACTGCTTCACGGTATTATGTCTACGACGAATATGTCTAGACTTACCGTTGTATATCACATTTTGTGCCCTAGATATAGCTGCTTGATTGTCGCAGTGTATACATATAGCGGGCACTGGCTTTTGCCATAACGGTATATCTTCTAAGAATTGTCGAAGCCATTCTGCTTCTTCTCCAGCCTTATCTAAGGCTATGAATTCCGATTCCAAAGTGGAACGGGCAATACATGTTTGCTTAGAAGATTTCCAAGATACCGCTGCTCCTGCTAGAGTAAATACGTATCCGCTAGTTGATTTTGATTCCTCAGAATCTGCAATCCAATTAGCATCACTGTATCCTTCCAGTACAGGAGGATACTTTCCATATCTCAAGGCATATTCCTTGGTATGTGATACGTAACCTAATACTCGTAGTAGAGCGGTCCAATGTAGATCACTAGGATTACTAGTATATCTACTCAACTTGCTTACAGCGTAAGCAATATCGGGTCTAGTGCAATTCATTAAATACATTAGACTTCCGATAATCTGCGAATACTCCAACTGGCGTATTCCAGTTCCTGTATTCTTGTGAAGGTGGACGTGTGGGAGAAAAGGATTTGTATTCTCTTTTATCCCATGATCCTTGAATCTTTCTATCATCTTATCCACGTAGTGAGATTGAGATAGACTGATTCCATCTGGTGTTCTAGTAATTTTAATTCCTAAAATTACATCAGCAACCCCCAGATCCTTCATATCAAAACTGTTGGATAACATTCTTTTAGTGGACTTAATAATCTCAATATTAGTCCCAAGTATCAACATGTCGTCTACATAAAGACAGACAATGATACATGCATCTCCAACTGTTTTCGTGTAAACACACTTATCGCATTCATTGATAGTGAATCCATTTTTGATCATGACACTATCAAATTTCTCATGCCATTGTTTTGGAGCCTGTTTTAAACCGTATAAGGATTTTACCAATTTACACACCTTGTGTTCTTGGTTCTTGACTATAAATCCTTCTGGTTGCTCCATATAAATTTCTTCATTTAATTCACCATTTAAGAATGCAGTCTTGACATCCATTTGATGGATATCTAAGTTGTGCAATACTGCAATCGCAATCAACATCCGAATGGACGTTATTCTTGTTACTGGTGAATATGTATCGAAGTAGTCAAGTCCTTCTTTTTGCCGATAACCCTTGGCTACTAATCTAGCCTTGTACTTATCGATAGATCCATCGGGTTTTAATTTTCGTTTGAAAATCCACTTACACCCAATTGGTTTACTTCCAGGAGGCAAGTTTACCAATTCCCAAGTATGATTACTTAGTATGGATTCTATTTCGCTATTTATAGCTTCTTTCCACATTTGTGCTTCTGGGTTTGACATAGCCTCTTTAAATGTTTGAGGCTCGCTCTCAATAGCGTATGCTATGAAATCTGGACCAAAAGATTTTGAGATTCTAGATCTCTGACTTCTTCTTGGTTCAATTTCCGCATTAACATTCGGTTCCTCGGGGCTTTCGTCCCTGAACGCCATCTCGTGTGTTCTTTTCCAGAAGTCTTATCTGCTTCCCGTTTGTACGGAAAGATGTCTTCAAAGAACACAGCATCTCGAGATTCGATAATCATGTTTACATGAATATCTGGTATTTCTGATTTATGAACCAGAAAACCTATAGGCACTACTATTCAAGGCATAGCCTATGAATATGCAGTCTATAGTTTTTGCTCCCAACTTAGTCTTTTTGGGTAATGGTGCCAGCACCTTTGCAAGGCACCCCCACAGTTGAGGTAATGGTAGGAAGGTGTCCTTCCATGCCATAACTCGAATGGTATAAGACCAAGTTTCTTGTGGGGTACTCTATTTAGAATATGATTTGCAGTTAATAGAGCTTCCCCCCACAAGTTCTGCGGAGCTCCAGAACTTACGAGCATGGAATTAACCATCTCCTTCAAAGTTCTGTTCTTCCGTTCAGCAATTCCATTCTGCTGAGGAGTGTATGGTGCTGTAGTTTGATGGATTATACCAAAACTAGCACATAACTCACTAAAATCATTTGATTCATATTCTCCGCCTCTATCGGATTTTAGAATCTTGATTTTCTTGTTGAGTTGATTCTCAACTTCGGCTTTATATGTTGTAAACATATTTATTGCCTCATCCTTACTGTTCAAAAGATACACATAACAGTATCTTGTACAGTCATCGATAAAAGTAATGAAATACTTTTTACCGCCTCTAGTTGGCATAAACTTCAAGTCACATAGATCGCTATGAATTAACCCTAAAGGTTCTGTATTTCGATCTATTGAGTGAAATGAATTTTTAGCCAACTTGGCCTCAACACAAACCTCACACTTGCGAATTTCTTCCAACTTGAGTTTAGGAATATATCCCAGATTAGACAAGTTTTTCAAAGACTTGTAATTTACATGCCCTAATCTAGCATGCCACAGAATAGGAGACTCAAGCAAATAAACAGAAGATTTTCCTTTTATTAGCTTTGGGTACAAATACACGGACTTTTTATCAACCACTGCAACATGGCTTTGAAAAAGTCCATCTACAAGATAACCCTTTCCCACATACATCCCTCCCTTAGTAAGTACAAATTTGTCGGATTCAAATACAATTCTAAATCCTTTCTTACTAAGTATAGATCCGGAAATCAGATTCTTTCGGATGTCTGGAACATGAAGGATATCGTTAAGAGTAAGCTCTTTGCCCGATGTCCACTTCAGGATGACCTTGCCCTTTCCTTCAACCTTTGAGGAAGCTGAATTACCCATGAATAATTGCTCATCTTGCTCTAGCCTTTGATATTCTGAGAATAACAATTTCTCCGAGCAGATGTGCCTGGTAGCTCCCGTGTCTACCCACCAGTCTTTGTTATTGGTTGTCAGATTTACTTCTGACACCACAGCAGAAAGACTTGGTGATTCATGGTTGGTCATGTTGGCCTGTGGGTGGCTTTTCTTGTTCTTCTTTTGACGGCTGCGGCATTCATTTGCTTTGTGACCTTCTTTGTTGCAGATGTAACAGGTCCCTTTGAAGCGCATGGTTCTGCCGTCTTGAGCCTTGCCTTTGTACCCCTGGGAAGGCTTCTTCCTCTTCAAGCTTTTGGAAGTAGATGCTTTCCCCTTTGAGTCCTCGATCACATTTGCTTTTGCTTCGTAGGAGTTCTTGCTGCTCCTTTTCTCGGACTTGCGGTTGTCCTCCTCTATACGAAGCCTCACAATGAGATCCTCCAACTTTAGCTCCTTTCTCTTGTGCTTCAGGTAGTTCTTGAAGTCTCTCCACGCAGGGGGGAGCTTCTCCACGATGGTTGCAACCTGAAAAGTTTCAGGAAGAATCATACCTTCGGCCTCTATCTCGTGCAAGATAAGTTGGAACTCTTGCACTTGACTGATGACAGTCTTGCTATCCACCATTTTGTACTCCAGAAATCGTCCAACGACGAACTTCTTGGTACCAGCATCTCAGTCTTGTATTTCTTGTCAAGACTGGCCCATAATTTCTTTGCCGTAGTGATCGGACTGTAGACATTGTAAAGAGAGTCATCCAGTCCATTAAGAACATAATTTCGGCAAAGGAAATCACCTTGTGTCCAAGCATCGACTGCAAGGACTGAGTCCCGATCAGTTCCGGGTTCTGATGGATCCTCCTGCAGGAATTTGGCCAGATGTAGAGTGGTCAAGTAGAAGAGCATCTTCTGTTGCCACCTCTTGAATTCTGTGCCATCAAACTTTCCTGGCTTCTCCGGCTTCGGGTTAGGAAGTGGAGTTGGCATCAAACCTTGGAGCGGTATGTTTGTTGCCTTGCTGGAGGTATCTTGATTTGTCTCAGACATTTTTTTTTCTGCAAGTTCAAGCAGAACAGAAGTGAGAAACAATAATTGTCTTAAGATTGTTGGTATTCTGCTTAACAAGAATCAATCTGACAACTTATCAAGATCACTGAGATATCAACAATCTAATTGGCCAGGTCGGCAAATATCAGGTGGGAGGTTTTTCGTTCAATAGAACGTTCCTTAATTCAAGAACCACCTTTCAATTTCCTTCCTTGGTTTAAGCACCAATTAGACTGAATCCAAGTCAGTCTCGATATACTGTAAAGTATATCCCCTGTATAAAGGACTTAATCCACTTATACAGTAACACTTAGATTAAATCTAAGTCAATCTCGATATACTGTAAAGTATATCCCCTGTATAAAGGACTTAGTCCACTTATACAGTATTTGAAGTGAGGTACGCTTACAGCGAATCTCCTTAAGACAATTACGTCCCCCGCACCGGTGCTAACGGGATAATGGACGCTGGTCTCCCAAGATACAACACTTCTTCACGGTATTTGGATAGCACTACCAAATCACCGTACGGTCGAACCGTAGTCAACCAGTACCTACACAGGATTAGCAAAACAGCGGTATAACGACAAATTTCAAATGAATATTTGTCTTACTCTTTTGGAGGAACACCCACTGTTGAGGACGTAGGAAGGTTGAAGAATTTTGACAGAATCTCCTTTAGGAAGTCGCTTTGGATTCCCACTTCACTTGGAAGTCGCGGATTCCCACTTCGTGGAAGTCGCTCTGGAAGTCGTAGATTCCCACTTCGCTGGAGCCCAGTTCAGAACCGAAGTCAGAACTTTTAGAGAGAGAGAGAAATCTCAGATTTGGTGTGTGTTAAAATGAGAACTTGGAATGCTTTATATAGCATTCCAAAAAGGGCCTTCAGGTCTGAACCCAACCAAAGGTTGCACCCTTTGGCCTGCCAACTGGTTCGCAACCTTTGGCCTGCCAACTGGTTCGCAACCTTTGGCCTGCCAACTGGTTCGCAACCTTTGGCCTGCCAATGGTTCGCAACCTTTGGCCTGCCAACTGGTTCGCAACCTTTGGCCTGCCAACTGGTTCGCAACCTTTGGCCTGCTGCAAACCTTTGGTCTGCCAACTGGTTCGCAACCTTTGGTCTGCCAACTGGTTCGCACCCGTTGGCTGTCCAACTGGTTCGCGACCGTTGGCGGATCGGTTCAGATCCTGACAGCGGAGCGGGCAGTCCAACAGGTTCGCAACCTGTTGGTGGATCGGGTCCGGTCTGGTTTGGAAGTGGATCTGGTTCGGATCATACCTTGAGACCCAATTCAAAAAGAACCAGGCCAGGTAGGGAACCCGAACTCACTCAGACCCAAACCCAAACCCAAACCCAAACCCGGGCCCGAGCCCGGCACCGGCTCCGGCACCGGCGCCGGCGCCGGCGCCGCCGCCAGCGGCGGCGCGCACGCGCACATACGTGCATAGTTCTCTCCTTTTCGCGCGCGAAAACTCCAAGTACCCAAAGGGCACGCCCTTTGTTCTCAATTTTCTCTATATATACACCACGAACTTCCATCCCACGGTCAATGTGGGACTAAATGCTTTAAGCTACCTTTAGTCCCGTTTTGGCTTTGAATTAGGCAATCTTTGGACTTGAATATCTCATTCATTCGAAGTCGGAATTGAACATGTGAATATACCACGTTCATCACAAATGGAAGGAGAACACACTCCAACCATCATCCGGTTGATTCCATCAACGGATCTTGCCATAATTCAACTCGAAGATTCACCTTTATATTCTTCAATTCCAACACTACTTTCCGTTAGATGCAGGATAGATCTGACAACTAATCACACTGATCTAATTGGTCAGGTCGGTAAATATCAGATGAGAGGTTTTTTGTTCAAAGAACGTTCCTTAATTACAGAACCACTTTTCAATTATCTTTCTTAGTTAAATACCAATTAGACTAGTATTAATCAGTATCAATATACATTAATATTTATGAGCATAAATATTTCGGTATAACCTTTGTATAAAAAACATTAATTCACTTATACAACAATTGGAGTGAGGTACGCATGTAGCGAATCTCCTTAAGACAATTACGTCCCCCGCTACGATGCTAACGGGTTACTGGACGCTGGTCCTCCTAAGATATAACACTTCTTCACGGTGTTTGGATAATACTACCAAATCACCGTACGATCGAACCGTAGTTAATCAGTACCTTCAAGGAATTCAATGCAGCAGAACGGAGACAAATTTATGAGAGAATATTTGTCTTAAATTTGGAGGAATATTGACTATAGAAAAAAGAAGAAGAGAGAAGAATTTATATCTTAAGAAGAGACAGATTCAGACAACAATTCTTTATTTCAGATTTTGTTGAATTTTATGTACTTCTTCTTTCAGACTAAATCTCTTTAACAGATTTTTCCTTCAGAAAATCCGAAACCAGTTCAGAGGGCGAGGGTAGAATGTTGTTTTCTATTGTTTTCAGTGTGTTTAGAATCATGGAAAGGAGCGCTATTTATAGCGCTCCTGGGAGTCCGTTGGAGAGACAAATCTGTCATTTAAAGTACGAGCGGTTGTAACGGTTCTGTCTGAACCGTTGCAACTGTTCGTTCCAGACAGGAACCGATGCAGCGGTTCCTTTCAACCGTTACAACGCAGCGCACGGGTAGCGGTGTGCTGTAACACCAAACTCGTGTGGCCAATTAAAAAAGAACGGGGTTGGGTTGCCCACGCCCAGACCCGAGCCCCGGCTCCGACTCTAGCGAGCGAGCGGCGGCGCGTGCGGGCATAGTTTCTCCCAATCGCACGCGAAAACTCCGAGTACACAAAAGTCATACCTTTTGTTCCCATTTTCTTATAGTTAAACACTTCAAACTTTCACCCTATATCTAATGTAAGATTAAATGTTTGAGCTATTTTTAATCCCCTTTAGCTTTAAATTAGGCAAATTTTATACTTGAATATGTCATTCATTCTAAAACGGAATTGAACGTGTAAATAAACCACGTTCATCCCTAATAGAAGGAGAACACACTCCAACCATTATCTGGTTGATTCTATCAACGGATCTCGCTTTAATTCAGCTCAAAGATTCATTGTTTAATTCTTCGTTTCCCCCACACTTTCGTCTAAACACAAATTGTAGGGTTTCTTCGTAGTTCTCTCTCTGGAAATGTTATCTACGATTAATTTGTAAATATATTAGACTTACTATGTACAGAGTTGGAGTGGCAAAAATGCACAATGTTTTATCCTTAAATGTAATATACAAACTATTAGCTTGCTTTCAAAAGTTAAGGGTAAACATTTCTTTTACTCTTGGGTAAACAAGCAAAACCGTGTCGAATAATATAAGAATAAATAAGCTTGAACCGGCATTGACTTTCACAAATGTGAAAAGGTGCGATATTATTTTTCCCGATACAATGCGCAAACAAAAACAACCAATGAAACTTGATGCTTAAAAAAAAAATTAGAATATCTAATAATATAGAAAATAATATACAGAATCAGAGGAAATTTTGATATTCTATTATTTACTACTTACCTCTATATTAGAATGAAAAAACCCAATCGTTCCCTATTTGTTAGATAAAGATAAGAAAAAATGTACCTTTATTTTAAAAGTTAAAGATAAAAGAAAAGAATATATGAGCTTTGCCCTTAATACCAACTGTGATACAGAGACAGTCAAACTTTGGGGCATGACATGAATAGAACTAGATATGAGCACTGATTGCAATGTCTCCACGGTGTCCTAGCGGTAAGTTATTTGGTTTGCACCCTAAGTGACTTAGGTTCAAGATCTGCAGTGAGCATTTAGCGTCTGAGAATCAAAATGGCGCTCTACTTTAACGTGATCAAATTGGGATGACTCGGCAAATTTCAAGGGATATTCTTTATTCAAAATGGGATGACTCAGCAAATTCCAACGGATATTCTTGATTCAAACTGGGACGACTCAGCAAGTGGGGAAGGAGCTACATTTTTAATGAATAGAATAATAACAATAACACAAAGGAAAAGAAAATCAAGTTGAATAGCACAAAAGACTTTGAGGCATGCGTGTTCCGGATCTTACTCTTCTTAATTCTGGAAAGGGTTATGTAAACAATAAACAAAGCATGTTCAATTTAATGTACTTTTTTCTTTTTTATATTTGATCAAACCAAAATGTATTAGTTTATGAATACACTATAGGGTAAATTGCAAAAAAATGCTCATGTACTATGATCATGGTCCCACAAAAAAGCTCCCTGTACTGCCGAAATGTGAAGTTGCCAACTCAAGGGCGGCTGCTGCTGCTGACGTGGCAGGGCACGTCGCGGGATGTCAATACCGAGTAGAGGGATCGCAAACAAGCAAGTAGGTTTGGCTGACATTCCTCGGTCGAATCAAAAGCTGGCGGAACCAAACCGATGACCATCGCATTATAAATGTGATGCTCTAACCTCTGGCTGAGCGGGCTTCTGCTTGATCTTTTAAAGATAAAAGATAGAAACCCTTTGTACCATTAAATTCAGTAAAAAAACACATCAGTCCTATTGTATTATTTTACAATTACTAACGAATTTAAAATAATGGATAAGAATTCTCTTTCACCATATCTTAGTAAAAGTGTATTCTATGCTAAATCCAATATAACAAAAGTATTTTTTGTCAAATCTCATAATAGTGCAGAAATTATTTTGTCGAATTTGATAGTACAGAGGTTCAATAGTTCAACAGAGGGTTTTTACGAAATCATAATAGTGCAGAGGGTTTCTATAGTTTACCTTACATTGTAAGATATAAAATTTTGGAGATGTGTCTTGTTTATTAGTGTGGAGGTAAATTCATTTGGTGACTTTATCTACACTCAAATTGTAAATGAGAATGTAAATCAATCACAAATACTAGAGAATTATGTGAAAAACCTAAAAGGGATGGTGCAAAGAGAGAAAATTCACTAATTAAAGAAATTACAACAAGTTCTCAATGCTCTATTAAAAGCTCAATTCTTTAGGGTTGATCCTTTACAAAGGAGAAAGAGATCGACTTTTATAGCTGAGGGTTGGTGAGCTAAATCGTGGTCTCTGAGATCTCTGCTTATGGATCAGCCCAAAATCGTAACTGCATGTAACGCCCCAACTGTAATTAGTAGAGTGATGCGTGATCTTCGCGGATCGCGTTGGTTGACGAAGATAATGGTTCAAATTTGCAGTTATTGCCCATCACGTGCTGGATTGTTGTAACCATCATGTTAGCCAGGTGATCGAGTAAGATCAGCTGGATGAGATCGAATCTGAAACCTTCATGAACTGTGAGATTTGCTAGATATCGCAATTTCACAGAGGTTATAATTTTGACCACTACAAATGCCCCCTCCATCTCTTCTACTCAGAGTCTCTGATCGGGAAGGAGAGAATTAGATTTAGTTTACAAGTAGACCTTTCAATTGACGCTATAAGACAAAGTCGGAGAGTCACTGAAGAATCGCTTCGTATCTTTGTACATCTAATGCTCTGAGCTGGCTGTCACGCTGCAAGTTCCATTGACGTGCACGACGTGTAGGAGGTTAACGTTTGAGGCCTTGGGACACATGCAACGACCTGGATTCAAGCGTGAAAGGTGAAAAAGTAACCGCCTTTTAGAGTTATCATTGCGATGATGTCAGCACATGATTCAAATTGGGGAGAAAAGAGGGTGAGTTTTCACAAATCTCAAATTTCTCGAATCTTCTTAAGTCCTATATCTCTTCTTCTACGTTCTGTCTTGGATCGCTGCCCCCAAATCCATCATCAAGTCCACCGTCCCTACTCTAAAATGGTTGGTGCTGAAAGAAAAAGAAGGCTCAGGCTTGCACCAAGACAGCCATGTATTTTGACTCCACGCCGAAGATTTTCTGCAACCAGAAGGAGGTTGAAGAATATCTGGTAAGGTATGGCTTCTGATTTTCTCGAACGTCAAGGTGGAGTAGTGCCCTGTCTATTAGCCCAAGGTTCATCACTCTAGTTTTGATGTTGATTATCTCATGTAGTTATAGTACTAATGATCTTGTGTTTAATTAGTATCAAATATTTAATCAAGATCTTAGTTGGTGTTTAGCTTCAACAAAGGATTTCAAGTCAAAGTTTTGGAGTTAGCACGTGTTGATTCAAGAGCTCGCGCATCAAGATTGCATCAAGTACTCAAGAGGAGTCTAACTCATTGGATCAAGGTTTGGACTAAGTCAAGAAGGAGAAGAAGACCTTCAAGAGAAGATTTTCAAGGAGACTTGTGTCATGTTTGTAAGTGTCAAGATTTTATTTTTAGATAAAATGTAAAGGATAGATTAGTTGGTGGATTGTTCAAGTTCATCTACACTCACACACAAAATTTAGATGTGTTTCATAAAAGAGTTTTCGTTTTGAAAAATACCGTTTGATTTTTTAAGCTTCAAAATATACATGTGTATTATCAAAACTTATTTTAGAGCTTATTGTCAAAAATATAGATATTTCATCATATATGTGTAGTGGATCATATCTATACACACTAAGCTTAAAAAGTGTTTAGAATATCTTGTTTTTGTATTTGGAAAAGTTTTGAAAAATCGTTTTTGAAAAATACAGATTTTTGTTTAAGGCAAAACTTCTATATTACAAAAATAGTTCAAAATGTTTGTAATATATTTTGTTGACACTCAAAAAGACAAACTCTCAGACGGCTTTCCAACCAGTCTGAACAATGTCTAACTTGTCGACATTTACAAAAGACAAGTCGCAGACAAGCTGACGACCATTTTTACCCATCCCCGAGGGACAAATCAGCGATTTGGACTCTACTGATCCAGTGAAGCAGACAGTAAGTCAAGGTTGTCTTTGAAGAGACCTAAGCAGACCTAAGATGCTGAGTTAGTTCAACACTCAGCATCACATGAGCTCAAGGGGATAGTCTCTCCTGAGAGGCTAAGTTTGTCTAAATTCGCCTTGAAGCTCTCCACAGAAAGCTAACTTACAGCTTCGCCTGAAGCTCATTCTAGCTTCGTCGAAAGATTTCTTGATAGCTTCGCATGAAGCTCTTCATAGCTCCACAGAGAGCTAACTTACAGCTTCGCCTGAAGCTAATCTAGCTTCGCCGGAAGCTTTCCTGATAGCTTCTTATGAAGCTCTTCATAGCTTCACAGAGAGCTAACTTGCAGTTTCGCCTGAAACTAATTCTAGCTTGGCCGGAAGTTAATTCTAACTTCGTCGGAAGCTTTTTTGGTACCTTCGCATGAAGTTCTTTATAGCTCCACAGAGAGCTAACTTAAAGCTTCCTCTGAAGCTAATCTTGCTTCGCCGGAAGCTAATTCTAGCTTTGCCGTAAGCTTTCTTGATAGTTTCTGATGAAGCTCTTCATAGCTCCACAGAGAGCTAACTTACAGCTTGTGAAGCTAATTCTAGTTTCGCCAGAAGCTTTCTTAATAGCTTCTCATGAAGCTCTTCATAGTTTCACAGAGAGCTAACTTACAGTTTCGCCAGAAGCTAATTCTAGTTTGGCCGGAAACTAATTCTAGCTTCGTCGGAAGCTTTCTTGATAGTTTCGCATGAAACTCTTCATAGCTCCACAGAGAGCTAACTTACAGTTTCGTCTGAAGCTGATCTAGCTTCGCCAGAAGCTAATTCTAGCTTTGCCGGAAGCTTTCTTGATAGCTTCTCATGAAGCTCTTCATAACTCCACAGAGAGCTAACTTTCAGCTTCGTCTGAAACTAATTCTAACTTTGCTGGAAGCTTTCTTGATAGCTTCTCATGAAGCTCTTTATAGCTCCACAGAAAGCTAAATTACAGCTTCGCCGGAAGCTTTCTTGATAGCTTCACATGAAGCTTTTAATAGTTCCACGGAGAGCTAACTTACAGCTTCTCCTGAATCTAATTATAGCTTCGCTAGAAGCTTCCTTTATAGCTTCTCCAGAAGAGGCTAGCTCTGCATGAGGAAAGTAACCACCCCACTAAGTTAGTGGGGGAAGTTAATGGTTAGTTACACACATGATCCCTCATTAAGAGGAGCCAATTGAAGGAAATTAATGGATAGTTACACCCATAATCCCTCATTAAGAGGAGCCAATTAAGGAGTATTAATAGGTAGTTACACCCATGATCCCTCATTAAGAGGAGACAATCAAAAGAATCATAACTCCCTATTGAGCCTATAAATAGCCCACTAGTAGGTTAGACACAGGGTCTTGAAGAAATTCAAGTCCAAGAGGCTTTGAAAAGCATAAGCTTTTTTGGTGACTTCAAAGCTTAAGCCATGTAACACCCGCTCTCGGAATACGTACTTAGTTGCGTATTCATATTTTCTGATTGTATTTTTTATTTGCTTCCAGTATTTGTTTTGCGTTATAGATTATTTATATGATCGTTTTGCCTTGGATCCGAATTCGTGGACTCGGAGTCAGTCCTAATCTGAACCGAGGACCTGATCCTACTGTATTACTCGATTTGATCTTTTCGCTATTCTGATTTGACCGATTTCAGTTTCGAACATTATTTTTCAATATTTTAGATTTTCTATGATTTTTTGAAATTTTCCTGAATTAAATTGGAAATCTTCAAAACCGGGGTCGACCAATGCCGCTGCTTGATTTTCAGATTTTTAATTTATAAAAGGAGTTAAACTTCTAAAAACGGTTTTCTCAATCACATTTTTTATCTAAATACTTTTCTAAGATTTTTCTGAATTTATCGAAATTCCACTGGATTTGGTGTCGGCCAATATCGCTGGTTGATTCCAGGAATTTTAGTTTACAACTAGAATTAAATTTCTAGATTTTTCTTTCATATTACTTCTTAGAATTATATTTTCTCTTTTCATGTATTTTCTGAGATTTTTCAGATTTTATCAAAAACCGGCCGACCCGGTGTAAACCGGTATCAACGGTAGACTTCAGGATTTTTATTTTAAAAATGGGATTGAATTTCTAAAAATCGATTTCACCAAACATCTTAAAATAATATTTATTATTTTAAAAACTTTTTAAAACCTTTTCGAGTTACTTCATTTCTGACTTTTCTGAAGTTTTCGGTGTTTTCCCAGATACCGGAATCTTATCCTGATATTTTATTTTTTTCTTTTTCACATTTTTCTCTCCCTCCTCAGACGCGAGTCTCATCAGACTCAGATCTGATATTTAATGCAAAGATTCGCATTCTTTCTGCATTTAATGCACTTCAGATCAATTTTAATCAAGTCATTATGGCTTTTGTCTTTTCTGCCTAACGTGACTCTCGTGTTTTCTTCCTGGATGCGGAATTTCATCTCCGCGTCAGACTTTGCTTGCCTAGACGCGGACTTCATCTAATGGAGATGCAAGTCTCATTTAATGAAAGACATGACAATGGCAATCTTGTAATAATTCCCTTTTCCTTTATATAAGTACTTTATCTTCTCTCTCTTTCATTTATTCCCTTCCTCCTCCTTCAAAAACTAGAAAACGGCAGCCAATAGTAGCCCAAAAACAGCCACTGTGCCCCCTCCTTGGCCGACCACCCTTTCTCTCTTCTCCACCACTATTTCCTCCACCATTCCAACAACGACAACAACAACTTCACCACCTTCTTCTTCCTCTTTTTCCACCAAGAAACTCATTAACCTCCAAAGCTTCACCACCATTTTCACCACCACCTACACCATCTTGGCCACCAACAACCATGCCATTTTTCTCTCCTCGTCGTGCTCTTTCCAACGAGTTATAACTTCGCTCTCCGAAACCCCTTTTGCAAAACTCCAATTTTCCCTTTTTAACTACACTTACACCCCCCACATATTGCCTGGGCTACCGATCTCCGGCCAACTCCGGCCGTCGCCCGCGACCACCGGCCAAGACATGGCTGGCCATCCTCCCTCCTTCCCTTCTTCTTTCTTTTCTTTCCTTTCCTTCTTTCTTTTCTTCCCTTCTTTCTTTCTTTCTTCTTCTTTTTCCTTCTTTTTCCATTTCTTTCGCTGATTCCTGCGTCTCTCTTACCCCCTCACCCTTGTGTCTCACTCCCTGGCTCTCTCTTTCTTTGTTAATTGCTCCTAGCTCTCTCTTTCTCTGTTAATTGCTAGACGCGGAGCTCACCCCCGCGTCCAAGCAATTCTTTAACGCGATCTTCACGTTCTTGACATTTATATAATAGGATCCTCGCGTTCTTGTGTTAACGTGACGCGGAGCTCATGCTCGCGTCTGCGTTCTTCTCGTGTCCTTACTTAAACGCGGGTCTCGAACCCTGCGTTTGTGGCCTCTACGTGACGCGACTCCCGCGTCTACGACTCTCGCGTCTTCAGTCCCTCTCCTCCTTTTTATTTGAACGTGTTTACCGTTGGTTTCCTGGATTTCAGAGATCGGAGATTTCACTGTATTTTCTAAAGATTTAGGCAAGTGTTATCGCTTTCCTCTTGACTTTCCTATTTCATTGAGTCGACTTGTATTATTCACGATTTGTGCTGTTTGGAACTAACACTTTCTGCAGGTACCCTTACCTTCGGGCCTAACCTCCGGGTACAACCAGTGAGGTTTAAAGTCCTCTGGACTTTTTTATGCTACGCATGATAAGTGGACCTAGCGTCAACACTTTACCGCTTGCTCCGTCCGAGCGTCGTTACCCTGTGAGCTTGGCTTCACCGTGAGCGGAAGTATAGCGTTCATACGCTTACTGCGACACGTGTGTCTAGCTACGCTGCGAGCGGTAACCTCGCCGAGCATGATAGTATTTAGTGTTGTACATTAGCTTCGCTCCAACCCCGCTTAGCTCCGCTTGAATATTCGCTTGCTTACTGAATTACTTGCCTGCCAGTTTACCGATTCTTCTATTGATGGTTGTGAAGAGTTTGAAATCTAGCTTATACTGTTTTTTCTGAAAATGCATGATTTTTGGTATTTTTACCGATCCTTTGTATCAGTACGCTTTTCCTTTATCGCTTGACATGCTTTCACTTGATGTGCTAACATATACTATGATGTCCCTTGTCACCTGCCTGATATCACCTCATGTCATGTTAACACCTGACACCCGATATGCTACTACTTAGCATTTGCTCCTTTTTATAACATGACTTATCACCCGCCTCCTGACATATTAATACCTGACATGTGATTATCACATTTACGGGAATACTATACTTGTTATCCTGTATTACATACAGTGACTTGAATCTTGTACTTGTTATCCTGTATTATATATAAAATGATCTCAATCTATAGTACTCATGTACTCCTGAATTCCTGATCTTGTCTTGTACATGTTATTCCCGTAAATTGATATTACATAATAAATCATAAAAAGAACAACTTACATCGGGTCGGGAGAAACTTGCGGCTATCAATATATGTTTGTGTTTACAGTGGTACTAGGTATGTTGTGCAACTAAAACTTCTGGTCTGACCTGTGGGCCTCCAGGCGACTGAGGGGAGCGCTGGCTCCCTCCTTCCTGGTACTATCTTGATAAAGGGCATCCTATAAGACCCTCCTGATCGCCTTGTGGCAGGTTTCGTCCTCCAGCAACGGAACAATCCTGGGCCGTGGTTCCGGGTATGTACGGGGCCCACTGTAAACATTGTTCATTGATACCCTGGTTCCTTTCCAATAACAACCTTGCTTCACTCAGATGTGGACATATGTGTGCTGGGACACTAGTTCACATATCTAGACATCTGAGTAAGACGAGTAATAATAATAATAAAAGATGCCAGCTATGTATCCGTTGTATGATTTTTCAGGTTTGCTTGTACCGGTTTTACTTCAGATTTTCGGCTTTATGATTATTATACTATACATGCTCATATCCTGCCTTTCCTCATGTGTTCTATTCCACCAATCTCCTGCTCTTATCTCATCATATCATGAATATTTCCTACCTGATATCAATTGTTGTATATCTACCTGCTCCTGCATGCTTGTGCTCACGACACGGTTTTCATTGTATGTTTATGATTTGGATTTATCGATACACATGTGCTTATCTATGCTCGTCACTTGGCATTCGCATCACCACTCACCGGGGAGTTCTGTCTGACTCCCTTGGATCCTCATGTCCAGGTTTTAGAGTTTGGAGCTTGTGGATTCTCCCAGTTGCTGATTAGAGTGGCGCAGCTGAAGCGTGGATCCCCAGCAGACCGTCCTGAGCCCTATCCTTCCAGGCCCCCCTGCGCGTCTCTCGAGTTTTCCTTCTATAAACTCGTGAGCGCTATTTGTACTGTTCATACTTGTATACCCCTTTGTATTCTCGCATTGCCTATCGGTGATGAAATATTCTTGTAATATTTATCACATCTGGTGATAACTTTGTAAATTGTACTCAGATGTTAGAATGTATAATGCACCACGTGCTTCCGTAAGCTGATTCTTTCCTGTTTTGATGCTTAGCGTATATACGTGAGGGTATTTCTGACCTGTATATATACGTCGTAATAACGTCTCCGTACCCACAGGATCGGGCCGTTACAAGCCAACAAGAGATCTACTCTCTCGCTTCTAAGAATTCAGAGAATCACTTCTCTAATCCTATAAGGATAAATTCAGGGTGCTAATACCCTAAGATCTTCCCCCTCTCAAGGAATCTCCAGAACCATGCGAGAAGGAATTCCCAAGCAGTAGCATTTGAAGATTGATCGCTCGCATCGCCAACGGGATAGTGGTCGCGCGCTGATCAGACTCCCACCGGCACACTTCCCCAGAAATTTCAGAGGAGATTTACTTTTAATTTTCTTTTTTTAAGAATTACTTGTACTTTCACTCCTCGATCTTTCTTGTAAGTTTTTCCCGAATCAATTTTTCAACGGATATAAGATGGCGACTCCGCTGGGGAAAGCATTCTCCACTGCTGAGAATCAAGTGTCGCAATGTGACGATCAGACATTCAGGTCTATTACTGAGACGTTGGTCATTCACTTTGACCAAGAGAGGTTTAAACAACTTCTCTCTGGAGGTAGCACAAGCCCCCTACATGTGCGCAAGGAGGTCAGCGTAGCCAGAACCCCTTTGGCTAACTCTTGAAAGCAAGTCTCTATTGAGACAAATAAGGCTCTCTGCAAGCCTATTACAGCCTCAGACGAGGCTAAACAGACTCTATGCGAGTCTAGCACAGTCTCAGAAGAGACTAACATAGCCACGCGCCAGCATAATAACACTGTGCGCGAAGCTATAAAGGTTCCTTGTGAACCTAAAACAGCCTCTGCTAAGGCTATGTGGATTGCAAAAGCTGTAGTCCCATGCGAGGCTAGAGATAGATCTCTTGATTCAGCTTCCTGCGAAGATAAAATAATCTCTGACTGCAAGACTATTTCAGCTCTTCTCAGAGCTAAGCCACACCTGTCACGCGAGGTTAGGGCTAAAGCACTTTGTGCTAACAGCGAGGCTACTGCAACCCCGCTTACATAATCAACACTATTGGACAGTGCTATGGGGAAATAAGTACTACCCCCACACCTACAATGATATTTCTCTCAGGACTTGTTCTTGATGCTCCGTCAAATAATAGTTGCCATATTTGTTCTTCTGAGGAGACGTGAGTCGTATTAACTTCTACAATCTCATGTGGGAGATCGTCATAAAATTTTGAACTCCCTAGAACTAGATGATCAGCCAGGAAATCTGCCACAACTTGACCTTTGTCACCTTTTGTGGCATGAATTGCATCTCATATTATGAGAGCAATATGGCCTATTTCGCTAATCTGTAATTCAACGAGGATGGTCTTGTCATAAGTAATCACAAGAGATTTAACTCTGAAAATGAAATGAATGTGTTGCCCCACGAGGTAGTGTCACATTTTTTGGATGACGAAGATCAAGGCTAAGCATTTTTTCTCAATCGGGTTGTAACGATGCCTCGTCCCAATCATTGTTTTACTCAAAAAGTAGATTGCTTGTTAATGATTTTGATATTTGCTCTGAGCTAGAAAAGCTCCTAGGGAATGATCCATAACTCGAACATATAAGAAGAAAGTTTTTCCTGATACTGGAGCTAACAAAACGGGAGGATATGTGAGATACTTCTTGATCTCTTTAAATGTTTGTTGGCAAGCGTGTCCCAAACGAATGAGACTCCCTTCTTCATTAGTTTGGTGAAGGGTTGACAGTGTCCTGAAAAATTCAATATTAATCTCCAGATATAAGCCAATAGTACTTGTAAGTCTCTGAGTTCCTTAAGATTTCTCGGAGGTTGCATCTCTTAGATGGCGTGGGCTTTCTCTAGATCTAGGTGAATTTCTTTGAATGTGATGACAAATACAAGGAATTTGCCACTCGCTACCCTCAGGAAAGACTTAGTTGAGTTCATCTTCAACTGGTGAGCCCGCATGATGTCGAACACTCTTTTCAGATCTGTGAGATGACCGCCTTTGTTACTGCTTTTCACAGCGATATCTTCAACATAGCATTCTATAGTTTTACGTATATACTCATAGAAGATTACATTTATGGCGCGTTGATATATCACCCAGCATTTTTCAAGTCAAAGGGCATTATTGTGTAGCAGTTTACAACCAATTGCGCCCTGAAAGATGTGCGCTTTTCATCTTCAGGGTACATCTTAATTTTATTACACCCTGAGAAGCATCATGAAGGACATTCTTTCAAACCCGCACGTGTTGTCAATTATGACATCTGTAATTGGAAGAGAAAACTCATATTTAGGACAAGTTATCGAATCAAACTAGCACAAAAAAAATAAAGAATTTAGGAATAGTGCTAGGTCCACAATGGTACCGTGTAGCCTAGGGCTAACGAGTCATAATCCACATGGAGGGACTGCGATGGAAGCAGTTAAATAAGTTTCTTCTTTTAATTCACTAAAATAAATTAAGAGTTCTCTTCTCATTTAAAAAAAAATAGTTAAAGCTAATCTAATTTAAAGAAAATCTAAAGAAACAAAGAAGATGGTTTTGTTGTTAATTCAAAAGAAAAGAAAAACGAGTTTAAAGAAAAAGAAATAAAAAGAGAAAGTGTTGGTTTTAAAATTGTTATATTACACTAAGAAAGGAAAAGAGATAGAGAAGGAGTAATTACCTTTACCGTTGAATAACGTACCTTGAGTTGAGTGAAGATTACCTTTAACTAAAGAGAAGCAGTAGAAAATAAAAATATTGCTTTGACTGGATCGAGTAAGATGGAGAAAAGTAGAAAACTCCATTGATGTCACTTCAATACAATTCTCTCTCGAAAAAAGATTATATCAGTGTCACTCTAATTACAATTCTTCTTCTTCTTCTCTCATGTAACTCTTTAGCTTAAAAAAAATTATATTGAAAAAATAAAAATTAAATCTAAACTAAACTAAAGCTCTCTCTTGAATTTATCCCTCTACCTTCTAAAGATGCAAGTATTTATAAGAGAAATAGGATAGGGATAGAGTAAGGAGATAGAGGGAGCAGATGCTCCCCCAGATTTGAAAAGCCAGCCACAGAAACACAGCAAGATCCTGGTCGCAGGGCCAGGGTCTGGGTGCGCGTTTTCATTCACTTATCCCCTATCCTTTTATCCTCTCAGATTTTGAATATTTGCTCTGAATATGACGATACATCATTTTATCCTCAGGGAAACTGATAGTGTTTTCTTCTAATCTATTTTCCTTTAAATTTTGATGATATTATCTCATCTGATATATCCGATCTTCAGATAAGATTACTTTTAGAACCTCTGGATTTGAATCAATCCCCGTTGATTTGAACTTTTGAATTTAATTGGATAAGGTTTATACTTATCTTCTCTCTATCATATTCTGCATGAATTTAGACATTAAGACAAGTGAGTTATAGGAATTATTACAGAATAAATGTAGGAATGCAGTAATAATTATGCAATATATGTGTCCAAACACACCCCCACATCTATCTTTTGCTCCTCCTAGAGTAAAACAAAGAGAAAATAAAAATTAAACTGACCTAACTTAACTCACTTTCGTAGGAATCGCGGTTGCACTTAGCATGTGCAATAAGCAAGTAAACCTCTAGGTTACCCCTAGAGGATGAGGTTTGTCTCATGAGAGTTTTCAGTAGATTGCACCAACAAAATCCATAAAGAAAGAAAAATAAAGTGTTAGTATTTTTGAAAACTCATTTTGAAGGAAAAAAATAAAATAGTTGAAGTATTAATGTAAAAATTCAAGTAATCTATAAGTCATAGGATTATCAAAACTTAGTCATTCCTAAACTTAGTCTATTAAAAAACTTGTTTTCAATTAAGGTAAGAATTGAAATTGTATTTGTCATTCCTTAAGTTATATGCACCTTGTGACCGTGAAAATTTAGCTCGGGATTCTTCAACTCTAACTCTCATGCCTTAATTTTTTTTCATTTATGGCGGTAAAATCCTTTACCTCTATTAGGCTTTCTAATTTATTCATATAACGAGCCTTAGTCGGTGACACTCAAATCGAACGATTTTAGGGCACAGGGTGAGAAAGCACCCCAAGGACTTAGGACTGAGCAAATAAGGCCACAAAACTAAGGATTTTTATTTATATGAACCACTTTTAGGCATGAATACATATGCTTTATGAGACACAAATACTCAACTTAATCAGAGGATTATATATATATAATTTATATAAGGTATATGAATCTTTGATTTAAAACCCTAAGTGCGTAAGTGTATAAAATATGCATATTTCACCAAGGTAAAAATCAATGCTAAATTATTTTCTCAATCTTTCTTCCTAACCTCAAAATCAAACAAATAGTTTTATTTGACCAAGCATAAGAAATCCTAATGATGATCCTCTTATTCCTTAAAATTAACTTAAAATCTTATAAAAATAAGTCAAAGTATTATTTTTCTTTTCAAAAAGTTTTACAACAACAACAACTAAGCCATTTGTCCCAAGTATTTAGGGTAGGCTACATGAACCAAAGAGAATTACGCTAGATCAGGCACATGGATCAGCTTTTAAAAAAATTTAAAGAAAGAATTTTTTTAATATATATTAGTAAAACCTAAGTTAGTATGTTAGTAAACCCTACCCATACCTAACTCATGCATTATCCTCAATGTATGAATGAAATGCAATAATATATGAAAAAGTTGAAAGGGAAGGAAAATTATCACCTCAAGATGGTGGTTCCGGTAGTGATCTCATTGGGCCAAGCGTTTCTACCCAATCTAGATATTGTAAATTTTCATGGAACCTACCATTCATGACGTCTTTCATATTAATATTTCTATACTCCCAATATGAATAGGATCATACAAGATCTTAGCATGAAATTTTTTCTGGTTAAATGACCAATCTTGGGATCTCATCACGGAGTCATATTAATTTAAAGCTTAGTCTAACAATGGAATGTGGCTTTGTGAAATGAATAATTTGGGCTCAACAATGAAAGGAATAGGAACCGATACTTAGTCGAGAATAAAACTCAAATCAAGTTTAGGTTTGAGAGTCGGAGTTGGTTCATGAGTTTGATCCAAATCATAGAATTGAAGTTCACGTACATTTTCAACAATGGAATATGACTATTCAAAATAGGTGGTTCATGTTCAAGCTCTATAGGGATAGAAATCAGTGTTGCTTTGAAATTTGGTCCAAATCAAGTAAGGATACCGAAATCAGCAAAGATTCAAAAAGTGAAACTGAATCACAACATTGAAAATTAGTGTCACATTCATCTTCAAGTTCAATCTCATTGAAATGAAAACTTGTCAATTTGTCAATGGTTTGGTATTGGTCAAGTTCAAAGTTTTATGGTGAGATTGAATCTTGGTCATAATCTTCAAGATACCATGATCTTGATTTTCATCAATATGGATAGAAGTATCAGGAATGATTAAGGATTGGGTAGGGAGAGTTTCCTCATTCGTATACATGTTTTTCAATCGACTAAGTCTTACTTCTATCATATTGATGGACTGGGTAAATAAGTCTTTACTTTGAATCATGATTCCATGCTCTCTTCGAAGTCAACAGGTTCTTCTTGTTGTGGTAGGACTTAAAAATTGGAGTAGGGATCCTAGATTTGGAAATTATTTGGGAGAATTGAGTCCAATTGAATTTGTACTTTTCGTGTGGACTCAAGGAAGGATTTGAAATTCTTTTTTAAATAAGATTTTTCTTCTATAGGTTGGTCTTGGTATGGAGTATATGAAGTTGTTTGTTGGTAAGGTTGTTGATAGTAAGACTCGGGGGAGTTGTATCCCCACTGACTTGATAAAGAGTCATGATGATTTTCACAATCTTATTCATAATACTAGGATTGGGGCATATATCGATTCGGATAAGACTAATTTGACATACTTGGTTGGTTAAAGTTATGTAATGCTGGGTTGGTAATATTCGAATTGAAAGAGGTGGGGTGAAGTATGAATAACTATATGAATTAGAAAAATATAATTGTAATCCATATCATAAAGATATCACAAATAAAAACAAATAAATAAAAAAAAGGAAAGAAAAATCTAGCCTAAGTTAGGGTAACCATAGACCTAGACGACTCCTAACTGTTGATTATCAACAGGAGATATATTATAGAAGCTGACCACAAGTTAATCGGCCAGATAGGGGCAAGACCAGTCAAAGGTATCCGTGCATAAGCAACGGGCCAAATTATGCCAAACCACCAGCCTTCAGGGTTTCATCCCTCAATCCCCAACTTTTGACACTGATTTGGTAAGAGTCAACTTCTAACAACTTTCTCATTAGATCAATTCCTATTTGAGTCTGAGATGTCCCTAGAGCCAATGTCTACTCAATTTTAAGTTAGGATTGAGTTAGTGAGTGAGGAGATTATTTGTGGGCTAAGAGAGGGTAATGACTTTAACACTTTATCTTATTTAAGGATATGCCCTTAAATCATTTTAGTGCTCGTGTGCAAGTATATAGCAAAAATAATACCAAAGCAATATAATATACAAGTGTGTTTCCTAAGCTATATCTATGCAGATGTACCTTTTTCTTCAGCACTCTTCAACAATAATTAAGAGTAAATGAAATTAGACAAATGCCCTAGAATGTAAAGTCTAAATTATTTTTAATATTTAACAATCATTAAGTTACTATTGAGGTTAGAACAGTATACAAAATATGTTAAACAGGAAAACTAAGTGATGCAGAAGTTAGAGAACTAAATTGCAATCACCCTGCAAGAAGACAGAGTGAGTGGTCAACTCAAACTACCACAGAAACACGGATTTTGTCATGTTTGCACGGCAGAATTGAGAGCTTATGGGCTATGCTTCTTACAACAGAATTAGAGCCACTTATATATGTACTGCTTTCTTCGTTTTCTTGAAATTAGCCTATGCACACTAAAATAGAGAAGGGAAAAAAAAGTTTAATTCATTTAGAGTGAATCAAAAAGAAAGAAAACTTACCGTCCCTCCCCAGCAACGGCACTAAAATTTTGATCGAGCCAAACCTACACACATAAAAATACAAAATTTAGGAACAGTGCTAGGTTCTCAATGCTACCGTGTAGCCTACGGCTAACTGGTCGTGATCCACAGTGAGGGACTGTGATGGAAATAATTAAATAAGTATCTTCTTTTAATTCATTAAAACAAAATTAAGAGTTCTCTTCTCAGTTTTAAAAGAAAATAAAAATAGTTAAAGCTAATCTAAGTTAAAGAAAATACAAAGAAACAAAAAAAATGGTTTTGTTGTTAATTAAAAATAAAAGAAAAACGAGTTCAAAGAAAAAGAAATAAATGGAGAAAGTAATGGTTTTGAAATCATTATATTACACTAAGAAAGCAAAAGAGATAGAGAATGAGTAATTATCTTTATTTTTGAATAACGTATTTTGAGTTGTAATGAAGATTACCTTGAATTAAAGAGAAACAGTAGAAAATAAAAATATTTCTTTGACTGGATCGAATATGATGAAGAAAAGTAGAAAACTCCATTGATGTCACTTCAATGTATTTCTCTCTTGAAAAAAGATTACATCGCTGTCACTCTATTATAATTCTTCTTGTTTTTCTCTCATGTAATTCTCTCTAACTTAAAATAAAAATTACATTGAAAAAGAAAATAAAAACCTACTCTAAACTAAATTAAAGCTCTATCTGAAATTCATCCCTCTGCCTTCTGAAGATGCAGGTATTTATAGGAGAAACAGAATAAGGGATAGCGTAAGGCATATAGGGGGAGTAGCGCTCCCCCAGATTAGAAAAGCCATCTACGGAGATGCGACTTTTGCCGCATTTTCGCAGCAAGATCCTGGCCGTAGGGCTAGGGTCTGGGTGTATGTTTCCGTCCACTTGTCCTCTATCCTTTTATCCTCTTAGATTTTGAATATTGCTCTGGATTTGACGATACATCCTTTTATCCTCATCGAAACTAATAAGGTCTTCTTCTAATCCATTTTTTCTTTAAATTTTGATGATATTATCTCATCTGGTATACTCGATCTTTAGATAAGATTACTTCTAGAACCTCTAGATTTGAATCGATTCTCGTTAATTTGAACTTTTAAATTTAATTGGATAAAATTTGTGCTTATCTTCTCTATATCATATCCTGCATGAATTTAGACATTAAAACAAGTGAGTTGTAGGAATTATTACAGAATAAATGTAGGAATGCAGTAACAATTATGCAAGATATGTATCCAAACAACAACCTGTTGGCCCAGAGGCCTTCCACTCTAGTTTTGATGATGATTAACTCATGTAGTTATAGTTTACTAATAATCTTGTGATGTTTAGTTTCAGATACTTAACCAAGATATTAGTAGGTGATTAGCTTCAACAAAAGTATTTTGGAGCTTTTCACATGATGATTCAAGAGCCCGAGCGTCAAAGTCATATCTAGCACTCATTGGAGTCAAGCTCGATGGATCACGTCTGGATCGAGTCGACTTGGAGACGGCGCTCTATAAGAAGACTTCGGTAGAGTGTTTAGTTTTAGTTTAGATCCATTTGTTAAATATTAGATAGTGTGATATGCTCAAGTTCACAACACACACACTTGTTTAAGTTTCATGTTTTGGTTTTCGATTTTTGGTTTAACCGATCTTGTGTTTCATGAATAGATAGAATCAACAAGTTTACATGGTTTAATGTATATTAGATTTATTCTATATACATCTATACTTCAACTATTTATACAAACTTAGTTTGATAGTCTATTTCATGAGTTTAGGGTTTTGTATTTTAACAAAACTTGTTTTGGAATTATTGTCAAAAATATTGGTATATATATCTTTCATTTATATTGGATTTATATCCATATGCAACATGCTTCAAGTTGTTTAAATATCATGTTTTTGTATTTGGATGAGTTTTGGACAAAACGAATTTTCAATTCAAAAATCCAAGTTTTTGAAAAATACGGGTTTTGATTTTCGGTAAATTTTCATAACACAAAAAGAGTTCAAAATATTTGTAACTTAGTTTGATTTTTACTCAAACAAGTTTGTATTTCAAAGATCATACAAGAACTTATTTTTGTGAATTTTTAGAAATTTTATGGGATTTATTTGGTAATTAAAAACCCTAGTTTTTAATCCCTAAACCAGCCCAGCCAGGCTCTGGCGGTCGACCGGGCCGGTCGACCGGACCTAGAGTCGGTCGACCGGATCGGTCGACCGACGTGCACAAGAATGTGCACGTTGACTTGCCACTTGGGCTGGTCGACCGAGCGGTCGACCGACTGCAAGTACCCCACTCTCGGATGGGGGCGGTCGACCGCATGGTCGACCGTGAGGCTTGGTACGGTCGACCAAGCGGTCGACCGGCCAGAGAGCAATTGCTCTCTGGATTGGCATGGTCGACCGGGCGGTCGACCGACAGGCTCAACGGTCAATTTTTTGACCGTTGGCTGGTCGACCGGAAGGCCATTCTGGGCCTAGTCAGCTGCCAGCGGCTAGTTTTTGTTGAGGCCTTTATATACCCAATCTTTAGCTGTTTTGGCCAAGGTTTTTGAAGAGCTAAAATTCCTACTTCTCTAGTGTTTAATTCCAAGTTTTCAAAAGAGTTTTGGGTTCAAAGTTTTCATCTTTATTTGTTTTAAAAGGGATTGGAAAAATCAAGAAAAAGGAAAGTCTTTTGGGATTGATTTTTGATCTATATTTTTCTATCTATTTTAGAAGTTTTCCCAAGAGTTTTTCTTTGAGTTTTTTATTTCCAAACTCTTTGTTTTTCACACTTGAGCCATATCTTGCTATCCTATCTATAAGATCTTTGTTTTGTGGGAAAATTATTTGTGGTTGAGATAGACCACCAAGTTGTAAACTTCCATCTTTGTGATATCCCTCTAGTGAGAGGTGATTGATTTGGTATCTCTCTATTGTGAGGTGATTGTGGAAGTGGTGTTTGGCTCCCTCTAGTGAGAGGTGGAGATTGTTGGTTGGCTCCCTCTAGTGAGAGGTGGAGTTTGTGTTGGAATCCCTCAAGTGTGAGGTGATTGATTTGTATTGGCTAAGTGCCTACCCGTCTTGTGTGAGGTGGTGTTTGTGTGACTTTGTGCCTAGCCTCTAGTGAGAGGTTGTATTCGGTTGAGAGAGGAGTTGTGTACTCCCGGTTGTATTGCCCCAAATCCTCAGTGGAGGTTCCTTGTGTGGGAGTCCTGTGTGGACAAGTTAGTGGATTGAAAATCCTTCTGTGTGAAGGCGGGGACGTAGAGCTGTGTGCTCGAACCTCGAAACATATCCGTGTGTTAACGATTGATCCATTGACTCTTACTCTCTCTCTTTCTCTCTTTACTTTGTGCCTTGCATCATTTCATATTGCTAATTCATTATATGCTTGGCTTGTTGTGTGTGCCTCACTTGTGCTTAATCACGAGAGCTTCATATAGCGCCTCAACTCATATTCAGAGGAATCAAGAGGAGTTAGTCCAGAGCCCTTCACTGAAAATTCGGCTACACTCGTTGGTTGCATTAAGTGTTGTTGCAATTAAGTTTTTAATTTTCGCATTTAGTTCATTAGATTAGCCGTACACCTATTCACCCCCCGCTATGTGTACTTTCAATTGGTATCAGAGCCTACGCTCTTGATATTTTGTTTAACCACCTAGGAGTGTGATCTTGGTTTGCTAATCTATCATTTGTATTTGCACACTTATATTGTTTACACACACACATGGATTGCTTGTCACCTCTCATGTTTGATGTCTCCAATATTGACATGTGAAAATTTAGGATGTCCATGTACTTGAAAACCCTAGGCTTGCATGTTTTCCTTGCCGCTATCAAGAAATCATATCTTGGTAATAGCAAGCATATAGAGGCCAATGCACAAGCCCTTGAGGCACTTAGAAGCACGCTTAATAAAGAATATTTGTGCTTAGTTTCTAACTGTGATTCCGTCTTTCGTGTGGAACACGTTGACCTCCTCCAAACTTCAATTGTCAATCCAAACGGAGGATGAATTTAGTGAAGAATCCGAGCAACAATGCTACATGGTCCAAGGGAATGACTCCCTTGAGGTATACTCAAAAACTCAATTAGATAGTGATGATGCTAGTTCTTCATGTAATGACTATGTTAATCCAAATGCCTTGAATGAAGAACTATCAATTGTATGTGAAAAATTACTTGAAAAATATAATCTTTTGAAAAGAAGAGTTTTGAACTTAACAAAGAAATAAGGATTTATGTTCAAGACTTGATTTGGTTTTGCAAGAGAAGGAAGAGATTTCAAGTGAACGTGACTCACTTAAATCTCAACTAGACCTTGCCCTAAAGGAAAATGAGATTTTGAAAAATAGAAATGATTGCAATAACGTTTTGAAGAAAAATGAGATCTTATCTTCAAAACTTGATTTTGTATTAAAAGAAAATAATTCTTTGAAAAATAAAATAAATTTGATTTCACAAGAATTGAAAGATTGTTTAAAGAAAAATGTTTTTCATACTAGTGTAGCTTCACATCCTAGCTTACCTATTCATGCATCTCTTCTATAATTGAACTGATATATCTATGTTTAAGAAGAGTGTTGATTGTTTGGGCTCCACTTTGAGCCATTGTGCCATGAACCACTCACGTTTGGAATCTTTGTTTCGAAAGAAACAAGTTTCATCTTTACATGCACATCATCCACGGCATACACATGCTTCGCACGTTCATGTACACAATACTATGTATGCTCATGTGTACACTTGTACACATTGTGGACGTAAGGGCCACCTTGCTAAATTTTGCTATGATAAGATACATGATGTAATTTAGCAACTAAATTTGGTTAGAATAGGAAAGGAACTAACCCCCATGGACCCAAAAGAGTATGGGTATCAAAGACCACCCTATTGTATTTGATGTAGGTGTGGGCTCTCGCATGACGTGAGAGTGATGGTGCCTTGAAGTGGATGCGTTCCGAGCTTGAGGACTATTTGGATGCATCACTTTCAAGGGGAGTTTGGTGGGAGGACCACCTTGTTTTGGAGACATGGAGAGTTACCCTCATGATTTTGGTAACTATCTCTTACTCCTCATTATGTTTGCATGCTTTTAGATCATTCATTTATAGCATGTATTGTTTTAATGTTCATTATGTCATAAGCCATGTTTATTAGTCCTTTGACATGCATGATTAGTATTTGAGACACCCATGTTTATATGGACCCATATTTAGTGTTCTCACTTTAGTTTAACTAATGTGTATGCCCTAAATCTAATGCATGTGCATTTGCCATAATGATCATATGAGTTTTTGTTTTGATTTCTATGCTTCATATTTTAATTACATGTTTAGATGTTAGTTTTCATTAAAACTTAGGTATATACTTGTACAACTAGTGAGCCACAAATAGATCATTATATGTTTGTGCTTGAAAGCTCATTGTACTCATTAGATGTACTAGATAGCCTAGTTTTGATGATTCATGCATTTGACTTGTATTCCCATTTTATACATATTTTCATATTTATATGTTTAGCTTCATGTATATGTCTATTTTGTCTAAACTGTTAGCTATACATATACATCTTTGAGTCTTTTTGCCTTTCATGCAAATCTTTATTATGGACTCAGTGTTTAGGGAAATGTATGTATACTCTAGCTTAGACAAAACATACATATACCTTGAAGCCTATTTGACTTTGATGATTTTCATGTTTTAACAAGGAATTTCATAATTGAGCTTAATTGAATATTTTCATAATTATGTTTCACATTTCACTTGTACACTCACTTTAGTTGATGTTTTCTCATGATTTTGTCTTCATGAGTATTATATGTGCCTTATTGATTTTGAGTGTTTGGTGATCATGTGATTTACATGTTTTCATGAAATAATTTTGCTTTATTCCTTACTTGAAGGATTTCGTACTAGTTTACAAATTTTTTTTTTAATTAGTTCGTATTCTTCATTATGGAAGAGTTTTCAATTATGCTAAAACTATTTTCAAACCAATTTTTGAAAACTCCTTCCATCCAAGGGTGGTTGGTTGGGCGACCATGCCTTGTATGCTTATTATTGAAAATCCTTTTAAACATGTGCATGAAATGGGTGGTAAGTAATATGAGTTATACACTTGATCTTATTATGTTTTCAATTGGTATCATTGAATCTTTTCAATTGGTATCACTATTGACATTTTTTTTGTATACTCATATATGTTTCTATATATGTATGCTTTCAACTTCAAATAGTATCAATTTCGATTGGTATTTAATTTTTCATACATATATATGCTTTATTTGTGCTTACTATATCTCTATATCTTTGAGCACAAATTTTAGTTATGCTAAGCTTGATTTCTTAAATGACTATTTTATTTCAATTGATTATGTTTCAATTGGTGTCATATACAAGCTTATGCATTATTTTATTTGGTATTTCATAAAGGGGGAGAAAATTCATATTTTACCTTTCAATTGTCTTTGGTATTCTACTCCCACACTTTATGTTGAAAAATAATTGGAAAAGGATATTGATTATTTTTGGTATCATATGCTTTTAATGAAAAATTACTTTCAATTGGCACTAATCTTTTCAAATTGGTATCAAGATTACCTATAAGTTTTACTTTCATTTGGTATGTTTTATTGATATCAAAATTTTTGGTTGAATTGCTCAAAATGATTTATTTACTTACAATTGGTATTTAATTGGTATTTACTTACAATTTGTATCAATTGGTATTTAATCTATATTAAAAATATTTGTTTTATGTGCCACATTATGTACTTTCAATTGGTATCATGATGCGCTAAATTGATATTTTTTCTTACAATTGGTATCAAGAAAGTTTTGTTTTGATTTCACCCCTTATTGATATTTTTTTTGTTTAAGACAAAAGGGGGGAGAATATTGTTTTCTTTGACCTACAAAAAGGGGAGAAAGATTTTGAGTTTATATATGCATATTTGTGTTTTTTCATATATTAAGTTTATGAGAAAAATGATTTGAGAGTTTAAACAAAAAGGGGAGAAGGTTTTTGAAACATATGTTTGTTTTATGCATGTTTCTCTCTCCTACTTGTTGCATACTTTTATTTAGTATCATGTGCTTCATTGAATATTTTATTGTTTATTTGCTATGCATGAGTTAAGGGGGAGCTTCTTTGAAGCTTAACTTTAATCCATGCATATATAACTCCATGAGTTTTGTCATCATCAAAAGAGGGAGATTGTTGGCCGAGAGGCCTTCCACTCTAGTTTTGATGATGATTAACTCATATAGTTATATTTTACTAATAATCTTATGATGTTTAGTTTCAGATACTTAACCAAGACAACAAAGCTTTTTTGGAGCTTTTCACATGGTGATTCAAGTGCCCGAGCGTCAAAGTCATATCTAGCACTCGTTGGAGTCAAGCTCGATGGATCACGTTTGGATCGAGTCGACTTGGAGACGACGCTCTACAAGAAGACTTCGGTACAGTGTTTAGTTTTTGGTTTAGATCAATTTGTTAAATATTAGATAGTGTGATATGCTCAAGTTCACAACACACACACTTGTTTAAGTTTCATGTTTTGGTTTTCGGTTTTTGGTTTAATCGATCTTGTTTTTCATGAATAGATAGAATCAACTTGTTACATGGTTTAATGTATATTAGATTTGTTCTATATACATCTATACTTCAACTATTATATAGACTTAGTTTGATAGTCTATTTCATGAGTTTAGGGTTTGTATTTTAACAAAACTTGTTTTTGGAATTATTGTCAAAAATATTGGTATATTATATCTTTCATGTATATTGGATTTATATCCATATGCAACATGCTTCAAGTTGTTTAAATATCATGTTTTTGTATTTGGATGAGTTTTGGACAAAACGAATTTTCAATTCAAAAATCCAAGTTTTTGGAAAATACGGGTTTTGGTTTCGGTAAAATTTTCATAACACAAAAAGAGTTCAAAATGTTTGTAACTTGGTTAGATTTTTACTCAAACAAGTTTGTATTTCAAAAATCATGCAAGAACTTATTTTGTGAATTTTTAGAAATTTTATGGGATTTATTTGGTAATTAAAAACCCTAGTTTTTAATCCCTAAACCAGCCCTGCCAGGCTCTGGTGGTCGACCGGGCCGGTCGACCGGACCCAGAGTCGGTCGACCGGATCGGTTGACCGACGTGCACAAGAATGTGCACGTTGACTTGCCACTGGGGCCGGTCGACCGAGCGGTCGACCGGCTGCAAGTACCCCACTCTCGGGTGGGGGCGGTCGACCGCACGGTCGACTGTGAGGCTTGGCACGATCGACCGAGCGGTCGACCGGCCAAAGAGCAATTGCTCTCAGGATTAGCACGGTCGACCGGCGGTCGACCGCAGGCTCAACAGTCAATTTTTTGACCGTTGGCCGGTCGACCGGAAGGCCATTCTGGGCCTAATCAGCTGCCAATGGCTAGTTTTTGTTGGGGCCTTTTATACCCCAATCTTTAGCTGTTTTGGCCAAGGTTTTTGAAGAGCTAAAATTCCTACTTCTCTAGTGTTTAATTCCAAATTTTCAAAAGAGTTTTGGGTTCAAAGTTTTTCATCTTTATTTGTTTTAAAAGGGATTGGAAAAATCAAGAAAAAGGAAAGTCTTTTGGGATTGGTTTTTGATCTATATTTTTCTATCTATTCTAGAAGTTTTCCCAAGAGTTTTTCTTTAAGTTTTTGATTTCCAAACTCTTTGTTTTCCACACTTGAGCCATATCTTGCTATCCTATCTATAGGATCTTTTTTTGAGAAAATTGTTTGTGGTTGAGATAGACCACCAAGTTGTAAACTTCCATCTTTGTGATATCCCTCTAATGAGAGGTGATTGATTTGGTATCCCTCTACTGTGAGGTGATTGTGAAAGTGGTGTTTGGCTCCCTCTAGTGAGAGGTGGAGATTGTTGGTTGACTCACTCTAGTGAGAGGTGGAGTTTGTGTTGGAATCCCTCAAGTGTGAGGTGATTGATTTGTATTGGCTAAGTGCCTACCCCTCTTGTGTGAGGTGGTGTTTGTGTGGCTTTGTGCCTAGCCTCTAGTGAGAGGTTGTATTCGGTTGAGAGAGGAGTTGTGTACTCCCGGTTGTATTGCCCCAAATCCTCAGTGGAGGTTCCTTATGTGGGAGTCCTGTGTGGACAAGTTAGTGGATTGGAAATCCTTCTGTGTGAAGGCGGGGACGTAGAGCTGTGTGTTCGAACCTCGAAACATATCCGTGTGTTAGCAATTGATCCATTGACTCTTACTCTCTCTCTTTACTTTGTGCCTTGCATCATTTCATATTGCTCATTAATTATATGCTTGGCTTGTTTGTGTGTGCCTCACTTATGCTTAACCACGAGAGCTTCATATAGCGCCTCAACTTTTATTCAGAGGAATCAAAAGGAGTTAGTCCAGAGCCCTTCACCGGGAATTCGGCTACACTCGTTGGTTGCATTAAGTGTTGTTGCAATTAAGTTTTAATTTTCGTATTTAGTTCATTAGATTAGCCGTACACTTATTCACCCTCCCTATAGGTGTACTTTCACAACCAGCATTTACATCGCGGTAGTCAATGCAAATCCGAATCTTTCCTTTCTTTTTGGGGACGAAAACTATGTGGCCACTCTTTCAGGATGTTGCTCTTCCCTGATGAAATCAGAGTCTATGAGCTTCTTGATTTCTGATTCGTATGCTTTCATAATCTCAGAACAGAACCATCGTTGTTGTTGTTGACTGGTTTAGCGTCCGGTTTGATGTTGAGATGATACATAGCTATCTGGGGATCGAGCTAGGCATGTCCTCATAATTTCAAGCAAAGACATCTTTTTACTCTCGTATGAGATGTATTAAGTCTTCTTTCTCGGAAGGTGATAAGCTATTGCTTATGAAAATGGGTTTGGGGTTAGCCTCATTTTCAAGATTTATTTGAATCATTTATCCTCAGAGGGTAGTTCGCGTTGTTCAAAGCGTACATCCCAAAGAGTATTTAAGTGTTTAATCCATGGATCAGAGTCCGACTGGTTTAATTCTTCATATTTAAAAGTATTTTTTCGTCATCTTTTAAATGACCGGTTGATACCATGTTCACTGAGAGGCTCTCGAAGATACCCCTGACATTGACATCTGAGTCTTATGATGATGTTGCCGATGAGTTGTCATGATAAACTTCTTCTTTAGATTCAGAATTTGACAAGACTGGCATAGATACATAACCGAGTCCTCTTCGAGTCTTGTGATATTAGTTGGGGTCTTTTCCTTTAGGTACAAAAGAACGAAGTAATGCTCGCTTTTCTTGCCAAAATTAAGGTCCGATCCTTGAAAAAACACCTAGAGGGGGGGGTGAATAGGTGTAAGTGCTAATCTAAGAAACTAAATGCAAACTAAGTGCGCTAATGACGGAAGCTAATGCAAATTATGCACAAACTAATACAATACAACAAGTGTAGCCGAATTCCCCTTGCGAGGCTCTGGACTAACTCCCTTGATTCCCCTTGAAATGGGTTGAGGTGCTATGTGAAGCTCTTGTTGGATGAGTATAAGTTAGGCACACACACACAAGCAATCCAAGCAATATGAAATACACACAATCACGCCAAGCATATAAGAATGAATTGCAATATAAAAGATGCAAGGTAACACAAGCAATGTATAAGATATGTATGCAATGAAGGAATGATGCTTGCACAAAGTAAAGAGAGTAGAGTTGAGAGAAATTGGATCAAACGCTAACACAAAGATTTGTTTCGAGGTTCGAGTACCTAACTCTACATCCCCGCCTACACCACCGTGTAGGATTTCCAATCCACTATCTCCCACCGAGGGAACCTCTACCAAAGAGGATTTGTTACAACTCTAGGAGTACCAAACTCCTCTCTCAAACAACCACCTCACAACCGAGGGGGGGCCGTAGCCAATACAACAACCAACACCTCTACCGAAGAGGTCTACAACCAAACTCAATCACCTCTACCGAAGAGGGATCCAAACCAACAACCCAATACAACAATCTCCACCTCTACCAAAGAGGGAGCAACTCAAGAAATCAAGGGTTTACAACAAGTGGTATATTTCAACCACAAACCTCTTTCCTTTTTCTTTTTCCACAAAAAACAAGATCCTAAATAGTTTAGGATAGAAGATATAGCTCAAGTGTGGAATCAAAGTGTTTTTGGAAACAAGCAACAAAGAAAAACTACTTGGAAAATCTCTTGTATATGATAGAAAATGAAATACCAAATCAAAATCCCAAAACCTAGTTTTCTTTGATTTTTCAAAAACCCAAAAACAAATAAAGATGAGAAGTTTTTAAAGCCCCAAAAATCTTTTTAAAACTCTTTTAAACACTTCAGAAAACTGGAAATTTTTCTCTTAGAAAACTTGGCAAAAATCCCCAAAGAGATGGGGTTTATATAGCCCCTATACAAAACTAGCCGTTAGGCTGATGTGGCAGCCTGACAGGCTACCGGTCGACCGGTCCGGTCGACCGCCAACGGTCAGAATTATGACCGTTGGGCAACTGCGGTCGATCGGCCCGGTCGACCCAGAAAACCCGAGAGCAGAGCTCTCAACTCGGTCGACCGTCCCGGTCGACCGTGTCTGTGCCTAACAGACGTGCACGTCTGTGCACGTCGGTCGACCCGAACGGTCGACCGGCCCTTGGTGCGGTCGACCGTCAGGGTCGACCGACCAGCCTGTCAGCACAAAAACAAGGTCAGAAAATTTGGAAAAATATTTTCTAAAAAATCTTTTATCTCTTTTAAAAAAAACCATAAAAATTGTTTTATCATTTTATATTGAAACATAAACATGTGATAAAAATTTCAAGACAATATATCAACATATCAATTCATTTTTGTGTCTTGCCAATTTTATCAAAAACAAAACTTGTATTTTGTCAAACTTGATTTTCCAAAACATGAATAGGATAGTCAAAATAAGTTTGTCTAGCAAGTTTAAAGCATGTATGTATATCTAGAACATATCTAATATACATAGAAATAAAGTAAACTTGTTTTGATCTACTATCCATGAAAACCAAAATCCAAATCATGAAACGTGTGTGTTGTGCACTTGAGCATATCAACTAAACTAAGCTTTACAAATATGGATCTAAAACTCTATCTAAACTAAAGTAGGATACCTAAGTCTTTGTGTCATCAAGAAGACTCGATCCCAAACGCGTGATCCTCCAAGTGCAAAGGTATGATCTTTAAGCTTTGGCACTGGAATCAACATGGAAAGCTTCTAAACTCCTTGTTGAAGCTAATCACCAACTAATATCCTGTTAATGATCTGAAACTTAGAAACACAAGAATATTAGTAAACATAACTACATGAGTTGATCATCATCAAAACTAGAGTGGAAGGCCATTGGGCCAACAATCTCCCCTTTTTTGATGATGACAAAACTCATGGAGTTATATATGCATGGATTAAAGATAAGCTTCAAGGAAGCTCCCCCTTAACTCATGCATAGGGATAAACAATAAATATAAGTAATGAATATTAAACATGAAACATGCATATGCATAAATAATAAATGGTTCTAGATATCAAATGGAATATTCAAAACAAAATAAGCTCTAGATACCAATTACAAAGCAAACTCTATAAATCAATTAAACTTAATATTCTTGAGATTCTTGAGATTAAAACATAATATATGCATAAACATAAGCATGCATAAAAACTTCATAAATCTTTCTCCCCCTTTTTGTCAATCATCAACAAAGGGGTAATCAAAACCATAAATAAAACGAGGGGTAAAAATCTTTCTTCCCCTTTATGTCAAACAAAACAATAAAAGACAATGTTCTCCCCCTTTTTGTCTAAAACAAAAACAAAGTCAATAAAGGGTGACTTTAAAAACATGATATCAATTGAAAATATGTCAATGAAGCATCTTGATACCAAAAGAAAATAAACAAGGATAATAAGTGTTATATGCTATATACATTCATGAAGAGGAAGACGCTAAGTTAGCTTCCCTACACATATGCATTACATGAAGGAGGGAAGTTAAGCCCTAATTCACATAACACACATTATGTAATGAATAAGAGGAGATGTGAAGCTCCCCTACACACGTGTACCACATAAAGAAGAGATGTGAAGCTCTACAATACACAATACACTCAACATGAATCTATATGAAGAGATGTTAAGCTCTCCTTGCATATAAGCAATACAAATCAAAACTTTGAATATTTTCTTTAAACAAAATTTTGGAAATACAATTATACCAATTGTAATTAAACATAAGTCTTGAATTCTTAAACATGAATCTTGAAACCAAAACAAATTTGAATTTCTTAAATATGATACCAATTGTAAATATTTTACCAATTGAAAAGATTTTACATAGAAACATTGATACCAATTGTAAGAATTGTTCATTTTAAAACATATAAACAAATTTGATGTTGATATCATATGTTTAAAATAACATTTTTAATCATAAAGTGTGGGAGTACAAATACCAATTGAAATACAAAATCAAATTTTCTCCCCCTTTATGAAATACAAACTAAAATATGCATAGTCTTGATACCAATTTAAAAGTAATCAATTGAAACAAAAGTGAAACTCAAGGTGTTGGGTCATGCTAGAGCTTGAGTAAACAAAACTAAAATTTGTGATTTTTTTTTGAACACAAATAAAACATATATGTATGAAAATTAGATACCAATAGAAATTGATACCATTGAAATTGAAGCATACATACATAAACAAATATATGAGTATACCAAAAATGTCAAAATTGATACCAATTGAAAGAGTTCAATGATACCAACTGAATCAACAATAATAATCAAGTGTATATCTCATATAATCTACCACCCAATCAAGGTTCAAGTTTTAAATGATTTCATTTTAAAGCATACATGACCATGATCTCCCATCCAACCGCCCTTAGAAGGTAGGGGTTTTCAAAAATAGATTTGAAAATTTAGTTTCGTTTTGAAAATCTCTACCATATGAAGAATATGGCATCTAGTTAAATGGAAAAATTTATTAACTAGTACGAAATCCTTCAAGTAAGGAATAAAATAAAATTGTTTTTCATAAACATGGAATCCACATCATATCAAACACTCAAGTTCAATTAGGCATAAATAAGACTCATGAAAACAAAACATGAGCAAGCAATAAATGTGAGTGTAAAAATAAAATATGAAGATCATAATCATGAAAATTAGGCAATAAGTTCAATTATTCCTTAAAACACGAAATCATCAAAACTATCTAATCTTCAAGGCATATGTATGTCTAATACAAACTAAAGTATACATACATATCCAAAACATAACGAGTCCACAAAATATATGCATTAAGGCACGTGACTCAAAAAGGATACTCATGTATAGTCAATAGTTTGGATAAGATGGACATATACATGAAGTTAAATATAAATACATGAAAAACTTGAAAAACTAATTTTCGTTAAAACAAAATTTCATTTCAAGGTATATGTATGAATTGTCAAACATGAAGTATACATACATATCCCTAAACACAATTGAGTCCATAAATAGATTTACATGAAAAGCAAATGGCTCAAGGGGTATACATGTATATCTTAAAGTTTGGCAATACAAACATATACATGAAGTGAAATACACAATCATAAAACACATTCAAAAATGAGAATACAAGTATAAGATGTATGAATCATCAAAACTAGACTATACTAGCACATCTAATGGGTTCAAATAAGCATTCAAGCTCAACATATATAGATTTATTTGTAGCCCATTCTATGTACAAGTATATAACTAGTCTTAATGAAAACTAACACTTAAACATATATTCAAAACATGAAGCATCAAAACAAATCTAAAAGTCATCATGATAAAACTTAAAACATGATTATTATGTAAATTCACATGTATTAGATTCATGATGTACATTATAGTTTAAACAAAAGTGAGAACACTAAGAATGGGTTCATACAAGCATGTGTGTCTGAAATACTATATATGTATGTCAAGGATCTAATAATCATGGCATTTACATACTAATCCATAGACAATGAAAACATGCTATAAAACATTAATATGAAAGCATGTAAAGAATAATAAGGAGTTAAGAATTGTTACCAAAACCTAGAAGGCAACTCTCCTTGTCTCCAAAACATGGTGGTCATCTCCACCAAATCTTCCCTTGAAAGTGATGCATCCAATTGATTTCCTTTAAGTCCGGAACGCATCTACTCCAAGGTGCTATCACTCTCACGTCATGTGAGAGCCCACACCTACATTAAACAAAGGAGGGGTGGTCTTTGGTACCCATATCTTCTTGGGTCCATGGGGGTTAGTACCTTCTCTAACCCAAACAAATTTCTTTGCTAAATTTGAAACATTTAATCTATCATAACAAAATTTAGCAAGATGGCCTTTTCGGCCACAATGTGTACATGTGTACACATGAGCATACTTGTGTTGATGGTGTCCGTGTGAAGCATGTGTATGCCGTGATGGGTGTGCATGCATAAAGGATGGAACTTGTTTCTTTCGAACCAAGGATTCCAATCGTGTATGGTTCTTAGCACATTGGCTCATAGTGGAGCCCAAAAATCTACTCTCTTCTTTAGCATACAAATATCATCATTAATCCTAGAAGAAGAGGTACATGCATTAGGTGAAGTGTGTGATACTACCCTAGCATGACAAACATGTGTATCAATCTTATTTTGCAAAACAATGTTTTTCTTTAAACATGCATCCAAATCTTTAGAAATTGAAGCAATCTTAATTTTCAAAGAATCATTTTCTTTTAAAACAAAATCAACTTTTGAAGATAAGTTCTCATTTTTCTTCAAAAGTGTTTCACAATCATTTTTAGATTTTAAAAAATTATTTTCTTTAAGTGCAAGATCAAGTTGAGATTTTAATGAATCCCTTTCATTAGCAATCTCCTCTTTCTCTTGCAAAACAACATCAAGTCTAGCAATCAAATTTTTATTTTCATTATTAATGCCTAGACTCTTCTTTTTCAACAAGTTATATTTTTCTATTAGTTTTTCACACACAATAGAAAGTTCCTCATTCAAAGCATGGGCATCAATATGATCATTTGAAGAACTAGCATCATCATCACTATCTAATGGAGTTTCCGAGTGTACCTCAAGGGAGTCATTCCCTGGACCATGAAGCATTGTGAATCGGATTCTCCGCTAGATCCTCCTCTTGGATTTGTACTTGAAGCTCGGAGGTGGTGGTTGTTGTCAATTTGTTCCACACTGCAAAAGCGGAATCAAGATTAGAAACACACATAAGATAATCTTTAGGTAATGTGCTTCTAATGGCCTCTAGGGCTTGTGCATTGGCCCCTATATGATTGCTATCACCAAGATAACATCTCTTGGTGGCGGCAAGGAAAACATGCAAACCTAGAGTCTTTAGGTACATGGACATCCTATACTTCCAAACATCAATGTTGGAAGGGTCAAAGCTAGGAGGGGTCATGAAGTCCATGGTAAACTATATATGAATGTGCAAACAAACAAATGCAAATGAGATTAGCAAGCAAATGGATCACTCTTAGGATGTTAAGCCTAAGTATCAGGAGCACTAGCTCTGATACCAATTGAAAAAACACCTAGAGGGGGGGTGAATAGGTGTAAGTGCTAATCTAAGAAACTAAATGCAAACTAAGTGCGCTAATGACGGAAGCTAATGCAAATTATGCACAAACTAATACAATATAACAAGTGTAGCCGAATTTCCCTTGCGAGGCTCTGGACTAACTCCCCTTGATTCCCCTTGAAATGGGTTGAGGTGCTATGTGAAGCTCTTGTTGGATGAGTATAAGTTAGGCACACACACACAAGCAATCCAAGCAATATGAAATACACACAATCACGCCAAGCATATAAGAATGAATTGCAATATAAAAGATGCAAGGCAACACAAGCAATGTATAAGATATGTATGCAATGAAGGAATGATGCTTGCACAAAGTAAAGAGAGTAGAGTTGAGAGAAATTGGATCAAACGCTAACACAAAGATTTGTTTCGAGGTTCGAGTACCCAACTCTACATCCCCGCCTACACCACCGTGTAGGATTTCCAATCCACTATCTCCCACCGAGGGAACCTCTACCGAAGAGGATTTGTTACAACTCTAGGAGTACCAAACTCCTCTCTCAAACAACCACCTCACAACCGAGGGGTAGCCCGTAGCCAATACAACAACCAACACCTCTACCGATGATTGGTAGTGAAAAGTGCATTTTTATCATCATATTTACCGTCACATTTTCATATTTATTTATATAATTCTGCACATTTATTAATAATTTGTAATTTATTGTGTGCAGGCCTCGAATTGTTATTTTAGCAATAAATAAAGCCTAAAGAGCCCAAAAGCCCATATCCAAGCCCATGTTTGAAGCCCAGGTGAAAAAGCGCAAATACAAAGAGTCAAAATGCAAATACAAGGGCCAAAGTTGCAAATACAAAGAAGAGGGAAGGATAGACTTCTATTCAACCCTAAACACTTGCAGGATAGGATAAAAGCTAAAAGAAGAGAAGGAAAATTCGTGGAAAAGATTTGGGATCTAGGTAACTTGATTCCCAAGTTATATCCAAATCTAAAGATTAAGAGCCAGGATTCAATTTCCAGAAGGAAAATCCCAGATGGACGGACCAGGAGAGGCCACGCGCCAAAGCACGCGGCCAGAAGCCACAAAAGTGCCGCGGATGCTCGGCAAGGCGCGGCAATTCAGATGAGTTAGAATCCCAGATTTCGTGGTGATGTTTATCCGGGACTCTGTAGCCTTCTGCACCTATAAATATCCCCTGCAGTGCAACGTACAGAGCGTCCAGCGTCCAGCAAAGGGCCAAAGTTCAGATTTTTAGGGTTTCTTCTAGGTTTTCTTTTCTTTTTGTAATTTTTATGTAAGTGAGGGAGATGGCTTTGTTGAGGGTGACACCGAAATGATTCTCTTCTCTTCCATTGTAATCAATAAAAAGGTAATTTTTATTTTGTTCTTATGTCGTTGCTTTTCTTTGTTTTCTCTTTCTTTTCTACTGTACTTTCTTTTTGTTGATCTTTGACGAGCACGCGAGCGTTTACCGAACCACAAGTATACCGAAGATTAGTAGGTTCCAACGATATTCCATGGCGATGTTCTCCTCCTCGAGGCGTATCAACTCATGCTTGCCCAAGGCTTGATGACCTAATGCGACAACGGACTGAGTTCGATCCCAAGGTTTATACGTTCAATGCCTCCGAAATAAGGTAGAAAGTGTTAGGTTTCGCATATTTTCTCCAACCAAGGTTAGTTTTCTATTCTCTTCTTTTCTTTTCCTTTTTAGATCAAATCCACACCTCTCCAATATTCTTTCCCACAACTCATTGTAAATACCACTTTTCTTTGTAAATACCATCGTGACTAACAAATTAACTAAAAAAGATAAATTTTTAGAGAAACTTGCTTAACGCTTCTATCGCAGTCCTCCTTGAGGATCACGACCCGCATAGCCCTGCTACCGCGGATTAGAACTGAGAACCTCACACTATTATTTCCAAAATCTAATATCCTTATTTTTGTGTGCAGGAAAAATCAGTTAACAAATTGGCGTCGTTGCCGGGGAGGGACGGTAAGTTATCTCTAAAACAAAAAAATTTAATTTTTAACTAATTCTTTATTCTTTTCTGTTTGCAGGTTTGGAGAACAGGAAACAGAAAACAGCAGCTGCAGTGGACATATAGCTGCCCTGTGCCTCTGCCCTCGAAGGCAGAGCACAGGAGCCCACTGTTTTGCCGCGGATCCGCGGCCAGAGCCGCGGAAACGCGGCAACAGTAAGGACTACTGATTCAATTTTTTTGCAGATTGCTGAAATTTGAGATTACTGCTTACTGCTCTATTCTGTTTTGTTCTGTGATATACCTGTAAATTGCTAATAATTCAACAGTAAATCATTGGTTGTTAAAAATAAAAATTGATTAGACGTTTGCATATTAGGCACGTGTCTTTTCAATTATTTTTATTTACTGTTGAAGAGTGCTGGAGAAGCAAGGTACGTACGCATTGCATATAGAATAGGATTCATCTCTTAGTTGATTTTCTGCTTTGAGTGATTCTTATCTATTTATCTTGTACACTTGCACTAATTCATCTTAAGGGCATAACCCATTAACAAGATAAGGTGGGAATTTCATCACCCTTCCTTAGCCCAAAAATCATATCCCAAGCACTCACTAACCCAAGCCTAACTTAAAAATTAGTAGACGTTGGCCCTAGGGACATCTCGGACTCAATAGGAGATTATCCTAAGGGGGAACGGTGTTGGAAGTTGACTCCTGCCAAATCAGTGTCTAGGAAGGGGATTGAGGGCCGAAAGCCCGAAGTGTGGTGGTTATTTAATTAAGGAACGTCTTTGACGGAAAACCTCCCACCACTCTTGCCCCGACCTGGCTGATTAACTTGTGGTCAAAGTCTACACCCTACCTCCCGTGGACAGTCTAACCAGTTAGGAGTCGTCTAGGTCTAGGTCTACCCTAACTTAGGTTAGAAATTTTTCTTTTTTGTTTGTTTTTTTTCTTTTGTTTGTGATTGTGTGATATGGCCTATAACAACAATTTTTTCAATTTTAATGAGGATCCATGTTACACACCAACCTCTTATTCGGATATTACCAACCCGGCATATCATAACTTTGACCAACCTAGTGTGCCAGATTGGTCTTATCCGAATCATTACATGCCCCAGTCCCAATACTATGAACAAGATTGGAATAATCATCACTACTCTTCACAGAGTCAATGGGGATTCAATACCCCTGAGCCATATGGTCAACCACCTGTTCAACCAGTATCTTCATATACGTCTTTTCCTACATCACCAAGGTTTCAGTCCACCATTGATCTATTTGATGGGTTAGAAGAAAAAGTTGATCGGTTGCAAGATATAATGAATGATCAAATTTCTAGACTTTCAAACATTCTTGAGCGAACCAACCAAGTTGATAGGAACCAAGAATCATTCTGTCTAGAAGACCTTGATCAAAATTCAATTTCATCACATCAATATGAACTTGCTCAATCCCAATCCTTGGACAAATTGGCTAGTTTTAATTTCAATGAGATTGAATTAGATTATGAATGTGAACCCGATCCCCAACTTTGCGATTCAGTTTCCATCTTCGAATCTATGTTGACTCCAGTATCCTTACCCAATTTGGACCAATTTTCTGAGCCAACATTTATTCCCATACCCATAGATCATGAAATTGAATCACCCATTTTTGATGATCATTTTGAACTTGACCAATTGTGCAATTTGAAAGTCCTATGGAAAAATTGGCAAGTTCCCATTTTTATGAGATTGAAACTAATGAGATATGTGACCTAGATTCCCAAATCTATGATCAAGTTCAAATTCCCGAATCATTATTGACTCCTGTTTTGTTACCCGACTTAGGTAATATTTTAGAGTCAGTTTTGATTCCCACACCTATCATTCCTGAACTTGATTCACCAACATTGAGTCACATTCCATTGTGGGAAAATGATTGTAGACTTGAGTTTCAATTTCTTGACTTGGACCCACTTCTTGATCCTAGCCCGATTCCTGAACCTTTACTTGATTTGAGTTTCTTTCCTGAGTCGGTATTAGATCATGAACCTATCATTCTTGAGTCCAAGTCAACCATTCTATCAAGTCACATTCTTTTGTTGGACATAGGTATAGACCATGACTCTGTGATGATTTTCCAGAACTGGTCATGTAAAGGGAGTAAGTTTCACGAGAGGATCTTCCATGATCCTATTCATTCTGAGGACTGTAAATATGTAAATAAAAAAGAGGTAAATAAAGGTAGGTCCCGTGAACTACCACATTATCTTGTTTGGGCCGCATTTCGTGGACCAATTAGACCACCTCCGGAACCACCACCTTAAGGTAACTTCCGCCTTCCCTTGTTCTGTTTCATGCATATATGCATTCATTCATACATTGAGGACAATGCATGAGATAAGTGTGGGGGTGGGTTTTACTAACATACTAACATAGGTAAAAACTAAAAAAAAAAAAAAAAAAAATTGCTAATAAAAAAAAATTGTTATAAAAAGGAAATATTTTGACTTATTTTTTGAAAGAAATCTAAGTTAGTTTTAAGGATTAGGAAAATCATGATTAGGATTTCTAAAAACTTGGTCAAAATAAATAAATTGTTTAATTTTTAGGTATAGGAGAGAAATTGAATAAATAATTAGTCTTGATTTTTACCTTAATGAAATGTGCATACCAAATGCATATCTAGGATTCTAAGACAAAGACCTTGTGCCTCATAAAAAAAAAAAAAGAAGAAGAAAAAAATCACCAATTAAGCTGATACATGTGCCTCAAGAAGCATAAGTATTCATGCCTAAAGGTGAGTAAATAAAATAAAGTCCTTAGTTTTGGGGCCTAGTTCACTCGAATTTGAGTCCGTGGGGTGTTTTCTCACTTGGTGCCCTAAAGCCAACCGGTTTGGGAGTCATCGACTTTAAGTTCGTTACATGGGTGGATTAGAAAGCCTAAGAAGACTAAGAAATATAATATATGTATTAACACATCTAATAATCAATTAGTTAGGTATGAGGGCCTCAAGAAGCCTTGATACTTATACGAAAGAAAATTAGATGAGCTATACATGCCCAAAAAAAAAAAAAAAAAAAACAAATATATATATTAACACATCTAATAGTCAATTAGTTAGGTATGAGGGCCTCAAGAAGCCTTGATACTTACACGAAAGAAAATTAGATGATGTTATAAAAATAATAAAGAGGCATGAGAGTCCAAGTTAAGGAATTCCTAGATTCACAAGGGTGCATATGACTTTTGGTAACGAAAAAGACTATATTAGAAATTCAATTTTAATCCTTACCTAAAATGAATAACAATTGACTTTATAAAGACTAGGTTTGAAGAATGAATAAAAATGATAATCCTAAAACTTATAGACTACTTAGTCTCTTCAATAATAATTCAAATATTTTCCTTTTTATGGATTTTGTGGGTGCAATCCGCTGAAAACCCTCACGAGACAACACTCGTCCTCTAGGGTAACCTAGAGGTTTAACGGCTTGTTGCACGTGCTAAGTGCAATCGTGATTCCTACGAAAGTGAGTTAGGTTAGATTAACTTTTTCTTTTTCTTTGTTTTTACTCGAGGACGAGCAAAAAGATAAGTGTGGGGGTGTGATTGGTAGTGAAAAGTGCATTTTTATCATCATATTTACCGTCACATTTTCATATTTATTTATATAATTCTGCACATTTATTAATAATTTGTAATTTATTGTGTGCAGGCCTCGAATTGTTATTTTAGCAATAAATAAAGCCTAAAGAGCCCAAAAGCCCAGATCCAAGCCCATGTTTGAAGCCCAGGTGAAAAAGCGCAAATACAAAGAGTCAAAATGCAAATACAAGGGCCAAAGTTGCAAATACAAAGAAGAGGGAAGGATAGACTTCTATTCAACCCTAAACACTTGCAGGATAGGATAAAAGCTAAAAGAAGAGAAGGAAAATTCGTGGAAAAGATTTGGGATCTAGGTAACTTGATTCTCAAGTTATATCCAAATCTAAAGATTAAGAGCCAGGATTCAATTTCCAGAAGGAAAATCCCAGATGGACGGACCAGGAGAGGCCACGCGCCAAAGCACGCGGCCAGAAGCCACAAAAGTGCTGCGGATGCTCGGCAAGGCGCGGCAATTCAGATGAGTTAGAATCCCAGATTTCGTGGTGATGTTTATCCGGGACTCTGTAGCCTTCTGCACCTATAAATATCCCCTGCAGTGCAACGTACAGAGCGTCCAGCGTCCAGCAAAGGGCCAAAGTTCAGATTTTTAGGGTTTCTTCTAGGTTTTCTTTTCTTTTTGTAATTTTTATGTAAGTGAGGGAGATGGCTTTGTTGAGGGTGACACCGAAATGATTCTCTTCTCTTCCATTGTAATCAATAAAAAGGTAATTTTTATTTTGTTCTTATGTCGTTGCTTTTCTTTGTTTTCTCTTTCTTTTCTACTGTACTTTCTTTTTGTTGATCTTTGACGAGCACGCGAGCGTTTACCGAACCACAAGTATACCGAAGATTAGTAGGTTCCAACGATATTCCATGGCGATGTTCTCCTCCTCGAGGCGTATCAACTCATGCTTGCCCAAGGCTTGATGACCTAATGCGACAACGGACTGAGTTCGATCCCAAGGTTTATACGTTCAATGCCTCCGAAATAAGGTAGAAAGTGTTAGGTTTCGCATATTTTCTCCAACCAAGGTTAGTTTTCTATTCTCTTCTTTTCTTTTCCTTTTTAGATCAAATCCACACCTCTCCAATATTCTTTCCCACAACTCATTGTAAATACCACTTTTCTTTGTAAATACCATCGTGACTAACAAATTAACTAAAAAAGATAAATTTTTAGAGAAACTTGCTTAACGCTTCTATCGCAGTCCCTCCTTGAGGATCACGACCCGCATAGCCCTGCTACCGCGGATTAGAACTGAGAACCTCACACTATTATTTCCAAAATCTAATATCCTTATTTTTGTGTGCAGGAAAAATCAGTTAACAACCGAAGAGGTCTACAACCAAACTCAATCACCTCTACCGAAGAGGGATCCAAACCAACAACCCAATACAACAATCTCCACCTCTACCAAAGAGGGAGCAACTCAAGAAATCAAGGGTTTACAACAAGTGGTATATTTCAACCACAAACCTCTTTCATTTTTATTTTTCCACAAAAATAAGATCCTAAATAGTTTAGGATAGAAGATATAGCTCAAGTGTGGAATCAAAGTGTTTTTGGAAACAAGCAACAAAGAAAAACTACTTGGGAAATCTCTTGTATATGATAGAAAATGAAATACCAAATCAAAATCCCAAAACCTAGTTTTCTTTGATTTTCTAAAAACCCAAAAACAAATAAAGATGAGAAGTTTTTAAAGCCCCAAAAACTCTTTTTAAAACTCTTTTAAACACTTCAGAAAACTGAAAATTTTTCTCTTAGAAAACTTGGCAAAAATCCCCAAAGAGATGGGGTTTATATAGCCCCTATACAAAACTAGCTGTTAGGCTGATGTGGCAGCCTGACAGGCCACCGGTCGACCGGTCCGGTCGACCGCCAACGGTCAGAATTATGACCGTTGGGCAACTGCGGTCGACCGGCCCGGTCGACCCAGAAAACCCGAGAGCAGAGCTCTCAACTCGGTCGACCGTCCCGGTCGACCGTGTCTGTGCCTAACAGACGTGCACGTCTGTGCACGTCGGTCGACCCGAACGGTCGACCGGCCCTTGGTGCGGTCGACCGTCAGGGTCGACCGACCAGCCTGTCAGCACAAAAACAAGGTCAGAAAATTTGGAAAAATATTTTCTAAAAAATCTTTTATCTCTTTAAAAAAAACCATAAAAATTGTTTTATCATTTTATATTGAAACATAAACATGTGATAAAAATTTCAAGACAATATATCAACATATCAATTCATTTTTGTGTCTTGCCAATTTTATCAAAAACAAAACTTGTATTTTGTCAAACTTGATTTTTCTAAAACATGAATAGGATAGTCAAAATAAGTTTGTCTAGCAAGTTTAAAGCATGTATGTATATCTAGAACATATCTAATATATATAGAAATAAAGTAAACTTGTTTTGATCTACTATCCATGAAAACTAAAATCCAAATCATGAAACGTGTGTGTTGTGCACTTGAGCATATCAACTAAACTAAGCTTTACAAATATGGATCTAAAACTCTATCTAAACTAAACTAGGATACCTAAGTCTTTGTGTCATCAAGAAGACTCGATCCCAAACGCGTGATCCTCCAAGTGCAAAGGTATGATCTTTAAGCTTTGGCACCGGAATCAACATGGAAAGCTTCTAAACTCCTTGTTGAAGCTAATCACCAACTAATATCCTGTTAATGATCTGAAACTTAGAAACACAAGAATATTAGTAAACATAACTACATGAGTTGATCATCATCAAAACTAGAGTGGAAGACCATTGGGCCAACAATCCTTTGGTAAGATCATACCCTATTCTTTCCATCATGTGACGTGACTTTTGTCCATAATGAAAAACTTGTGAAGATTCAGACTCATAACCTGAGCTCTCACAAGCTATAGGCTCCGACTCGATTCTTCCAAATATAATTGGCTTTTGACTCTTCCGCTTCGCTAGTACTTCAAAGAGAGCTTTGCATACGTCGTCGATCTTTTCGTGTACCATAAGGGATGACTTTATTGATGCACACAATAATGTTAGGAGATCTATTACTGACCAAAAATCACTATCTACATCAGAACTAGTGTCTGACAATACAGAATCAGAAGGAAATGTGAAAAATAAGCCAAATCTGGATTTTTTATTAATAAACCACTGGCCTTCAACATTAGCGTTGGTATTGAAATCGAGCTTATCAATGCTCATTATTAGGGGACTATTTACCAGATACACTTCTTCTGGCTATGTATCAGCTTCGTTGCTAGAGCCGGGTTCTTTTGGGTGCGGATTCTCATCAGCCTCAAGAGAATCTTGATAGAGGAGGGAATTAGTGAAGTAATTCTTGACCCCCTTGAATGGATGCCTTTCAGCAATCAATGTTCTCACTTTTTCCTCTTTATCAACATATTTCATCACTTGATGAAGAGTGGATGGGACGATGGAGTTGCAGTGAATCCAAGGCCGTCCCAGTAGCAAGGTACGAGTTGTCAGCGTCAATGACATAACATGTCACCTCAGTTCTCAGGTCCCCAATTTGATATCTGACTTTGATTTTCCCATCGGGCACGTACTATTGGCATTGAAGCCATAGATGGTCGTCTGAGTGGCGCTTAATCGGTGGGTGGGGATCCTCAAATGCTGCATCACCCTGCGGGGCATAATGCTCAACATGGATCTCGGATTAACCTGAATACGACTCACTTCAGATGATCCAATATACCCTGTGTAATACAGGGGTCTATCATATTTTCTTTTAACTTCATGTCTTTTGGGGTGAAGGTGATGCAGGAAAACTGCTTCGAGGTGTGGTGGCATTGTCTGCCATCTTCCCCTTTACATATAGCAAGAATCTGGGTCATGAAGACCTCTGCATCTACTAATTCTTCTCTTAAGGCATCCCTTGAAGACTTGGAAAGCCTAAGGAGTTCATAAAGAGTGATTCGAGTAGGGATGTTAGCTAGCTGAGCTAAGAAATCGAAACGGAAGGGAGTTGATGGTCCATCACCGCCTTTCTGGAGAGCTTTGATATAACGAAGTTCCTTCTGTTTTATCACGGATAGTTTCATGGACTGCTCGATTATCTCCTCGCTGGCTGGGGGTCCATCGGCTTACCGTACTGTTTCAAGTACTGCTTATCAGATCGAGTCTTCAATGTGGAAAGTGTGCCTGTGTCAGCAGCAAAGGCGGACTTCTCTTCTCCTGAACTAGTAAGAGACGTGACATCCTCTTCGGTTTCTCTTCTAAATATACACACCACATTACTAGAAGATGCTCTAGTCTTGCCTTTGGACTTCCTATTTGTGACAGTCGTCCACTGTCGGCTTTCGATAATGTCAGGATGGACACACATAGTCTCTCCTCGAGGAGTAGGAATTAGAACAAGTCTGGTTATGAGGATCAGTATTGATCACTCCTAATTTCCCTTTCAAGATGGAACTACTCCGGTTGGCGCTGATGGGAGATCCCGACAGAATTGAAGAAGTGATATAGTTGTCATGTTAGAAGTCACCTTCTTCTGCTCTAGACGGAGCTTAAGTGCCTCTGTGTCAATCAGAGCCTAAAGAACATCCTTGAAGATTAGTAATTCTTAGTAGGGTGTCCCAGCATCCTGCGATATAGACAGTAGCTAGGATCATCTATTTTTCCCACTTCTTCAGAACGTCTGGCCTCTGGTAATTTGAATTTGTTACTCTTTTGGAGTAACTTGAACAGAGAGATCACATGCTCATCCTTGAAGGAGCATAGTTTATTGGCACGTGCTTGGTTAGGAGCTTCACCCCCTCTGACTGACTGGAGCTTCGAAGGTGATTTGACCTCCGTTGCCAAAGTATCTCCTCTCCTTGGTTGAGAAAATGACTCTGGAGCGTGCCACGTTGGTTTGTCGGGTCTTGATTTGTTATCTGACGATAATTTCTTCTATCTGTTCGCCTTGTAGCACAAACTAATTCCAAATGCGGCATTCTGCCACTCCCATTTGAGCGATGAAGGCAGTTTGCAAATTATGGTGGTATGTCTCAACCAGCGTGGACTGGGTCATGCCGCTGGGACAGCGGAGTACCATGCTCCGCAATCTTTCGACAAAAGTTTTGATAGACTTTCCTTTCTTCTGCTTGGCTACAAGAAGCGTTAGCACTGAAATTTATGTATCGTCTTTGAAGAAACAAGCCAGAAATAACTTCTTAAGGTCAGTCCATGCCTTGAATGAGCCAGCAGAAAGTTTCATGAACCATTCAAAGGTGACCCCTTAAGAGTGCCAATGAACAAACGAGCCATAATAGCATCATTTGATACTATATTCTCAGTTTGGGACTTAAAGTAGTATATGTGTTGGTTTGGTGACTCTTTCCCGTCGAAAGTGTGGAGGGTCGGAGCCTTGAACTTGGGAGGGTTGGGAGTCATATCTCATTCTGGTGGGTAGGGCCAGATTATCCCCACATCTTGAAGATCGCCTTGGTTTTCAAGGGCTTCAAGGCAATGCTCCAATTCACTCATCCTCTTGGAATGACGAGATCTGTTTTCGGAATTATCCTCCTCTTCAGATGGAGATTTAGGGGGCTCAAAGTTGTAATGTTCTTCACTCGCAGTGTTAAGATGAGCTCTCCCTTTCCTTCCTTTTGCCCTTGGATTTCTTGGAAAGAGTTTTGTCCTTTGGTTTCTTTTTCTCTTTAAGTAGTTGTGAGAGCATCTGCTTAAGGGTGTCGATAAATTCCTGCTGAGCTCGAATCATATCGAACTATTCTCTTTGGACTAGGGCTTGCTCTTTAAATTGCTTGGCCACTTCTTCCAGAGTGACCGTCATGTAAGCAAAGGCTATTGTCTCCAAACAAAAATTTGAAGAGTGGGATTCGATGATGGCGGAGTGCTCATCGTTCACCTCAGTTTTTCCTGGCCAACAAACTGTAGTCGACTGGGGCAATCGTTCTCATACGGGTCCTAGTGTGTTGGTAGATCCCTTCAGGTTCGACAAGAATATCCTTCAATCCTGGAGACTGGTTAATATTTGACTCTTCTGAACTGATAGCCAACTGCTTTCCTTTGGACTTGCTATGTGTGGAACTCGGCCCCACCATGTTTGCAGTTACCTCCGGGTATTCGACGTCAGAGAATGACTTCTTTATCCAGGATCATTGTCTCTTGGCCGAGTTTGAAGTCGCCGACAATTGGCTAAAAATTGAGTGCTTGGTTATCTGAAAGCACTGCTGAGATGAGTCGCTCGCAGTGATATCTAGGAGTGATTCGGTGGACACTCCTCTTCTTTTTCAGGTAGTCCCTCAAGTCTGTTGCAGAGACATCTGAAAAACTAGCCTCAAACCTATATAGGTGGGTTTTTTGGCTTTTTATGTCTTAGAGGCATGCCATTCTGAACGCGAGCCTCGTGTTCCTTTGTTGAAATGCGGACCTCACGTGGGGTTGAAATACGGTCCTCAAATGTTGGCTGAGTTTGCCTCAAAACGCGGACATCGCGTTTGGTATTAGAAATGCGGGAGTCACGTTCTGGTACAAGCAAAACGCGGGTCTCGCATTTGGACACTGAAACGTGTGGTTGAGGAACGCAGGACTCGTATTTTGGAACAGGCAGAGCGCGGGTCTCGCATTTGGATACTAAAATGCGTGGTTGAGGAACACGGGACACACGTTTTGGAATAGAAACGTGATCCTCGTGTTGCTTTAGAAAAACACTAGTGTAAACCTCACGTTCTGTATCTGCAGAACAGATTACATCTGCAGAGTTTTCGAACTATTATCGATGAGCGCGATGCCTTCGTCGATGTTCAGCATTCCGGTTGAGTCTTAAGCGTTGTTGGGAACTCTCGACAACCTGAAATTGCAGAGTTCAGAGAGGAAGGCGAGATTGATTTTCACATCGCTTTGATCGTGTGCCAATGCATTAGCCCTGAGGGTCTCTTGAGAGACGTTGACGCAGGCCACGTGGGCTGCACGAGAGGTTTCCAGAACCTCGTTAGAAGTAGGGTTGTTTACACTATGAGCAGAAGTGTGGGCCACTTTTGAATAAATATTCAAAGAGATTCGGGAGCGAGTCCCTGAAGAGACTTTGCATTGTCTTGGAGCTAGCAGAGCCTAAGGAAAGAAATTCCTCAAACTTCATCGAATTCAACGACGAGGGATTCCACTGTCCTCTCGAGATGCTGGACATCAGCTTGCGCCATGATGTTCTCATTACTAGAGAATGAAGTTCCCAGCGAAGTCGCCATCTTTTATTTGGTCAAAAATGCGAAGCAAAATTTCTTTGAGTGGCTGAAATATTACAACGAAATGATTTCAATTACAAAGGAGGGGAGAATATCTAGATCTCTCCTTTGTTTAGGACTGTGTTTTTGATGTGGCGATAGAGAGTGATTCTTGTTCTCTGTTGACCGGCTGAACGACAAGCTTCTCTTTGGGGTTTGCTTCAGGGATCTCTCCAAAGGGTAATCAGTAAAGAACTTTGCTTTTAAATCACTAAATGTTTGGAGTCACTGATTTCTCCTTTTTTTTCTCCCTCTGAACCTTTGAGGTTGAAAAGAAAAAAACTTTTAGCTTGAGAATTCTCAGCTCAATGTCTCAAAAAAGTCTCCTCCCCATAACTCTTGAGACTATTTATAGGGGTCATAGTTGTATAATTGTTCCCTAGAATTTCTCCATAATGGGGATTAACTCTCTCATTATGTGGGGAGTTAATTGACCCAGTAATAGGGATCAGTTACAATAGAAATGCGGGACCTCGCGCTGTTGTGTAGACGCGGCACTTGCAGTCTTCTCATGGTCGCATTGTAGTCAAAACGCGAAGCTCACAGGCACACGTTGAAACTGAGACGCGGAGTTGCTCTGACCCGCGTTTGAAGAGAGACGCGGAGTTGCTCAGACCCGCATTTGAAGAGAGATGCAGAGTTGCTCAGACCCGCATTTGAGGTGAAATACGGAGTTGCTCAGACCCGCATTTGAAGAGAGACGCTGAGTTGCTCAAACCCGCCTTGGAGGTGAGATGCAAAGCTGCTCAGACCCACATTTGAAGTGAGATGCGAAGTTTCTCAGACCCGCATTTGAAATGAAATGCGGAGTTGATCAGACCCGCGTTTGAAGAGAGATGCAGAGTTGCTCAGACCCGTGTCTGCCCATGGATGCAAGGTTTGCATTTTAGTTGAAATGTGACCTTCACGTTGAAGTGAGGCCCGCGTCTGAGGACTTATCTCTAATGATTTTTAAACAGCCTACAGCTTTCAATCGAAATTCAACAGGTTGAGAAGGATGTCTGTGTAGGGCCCTCGATCGTTATCCATCTTTATACGGGAACAACCCAGGAACCTCATGTTCAGAGCTCTGAGTGGATGATGTTTCTGCAGAGGGGAGACCACGAGATGGCTCTTAGTCACAGATACTTCCTGTTGGCCCAATGGCCTTCCACTCTAGTTTTGATGATGATCAACACTCATGTAGTTATGTTTACTAATATTCTTGTGTTTCTAAGTTTCAGATCATTAACAGGATATTAGGTTGGTGATTAGCTTCAACAAGATGATTAGAAGCTATTCATGATGATTCCGGTGCCAAAGCTTAAAGATCATACCTTTGCACTTGGAGAATCACGGAGTTTGGACCGAGTCTACTTGAAGATGAAGATCGTCAAGAAGACTTAGGTATCTAGTTTAGAGTTTGTGTTTTAGATCCATATTTGTAAAGCTTAGTTTAGTTGATATGCTCAAGTGCACAAAACACACACGTTTCATGATTTGATTTTGGTTTTCATGAATAATAGATCAAAACAAGTTTACCTTATACCTATGTATATTAGATATGTTCTAGATATACATACATGCTTTAAACTTGCTAGACAAACTTATTTTGACTATCCTATTCATGTTTTGGAAAATTCTAGTTTGATAAAATACAAGTTTTGTTTTTGATAAAATTGGCAAGACACAAAAATGAATTGATATGATTGATATATGTCTTGAAATTTTTATCACAAGTTTGGTTATCAAAGTAAAATGATAAAACAAGTTTTAGAAAAACATATTTTTAGAAAAACAGTTTTTATTGTGATTAAAACTATTTTTTAGATTTACTGTGAATTTATGGGATTTTTATTGAGTGAAAAGACCTATTTTCAAATCCCGTATCTGTGCAGAACTGAGGACTGGCTGACAGGCCAAGTCGGTCGACCGGACCGGTCGACCGCACCATAGGCCGGTCGACCGGGACGGTCGACCGACGTGCACAAGTCTGTGCACGTTTTGGAGTCTCTGGGACGGTCGACCGGGCCGGTCGACCGAGATGAGAGTTTTGCTCTCAGGATGTTTCGGTCGACCGGGCCGGTCGACCGCTATTGCCCAACGGTCACATTTTTGACCGTTGGCGGTCGACCGGGCCGGTCGACCGGTGGCCTGTCAGGCTGCCACATCAGCCTAACGGCTAGTTTTGTATAGGGGCTATATAAACCCCATCTCTTTGGAGATTTTTGCCAAGTTTTCTAAGAGAAAAATTTTTAGTTTTCTGAAGTGTTTAAAAGAGTTTTAAAAAGAGTTTTTGGGCTTTAAACTTCTCATCTCTATTTGTTTTGGGTTTTTAAAAAATCAAAGAAAGCTAGGGTTTTGGGAGATTGAATTGATTTGCTTTTTCTATCTTCTACAAGTGATTTCCCAAGAAGTTTTTCTTTGTTGCTTGTTTCCAAAAACACCTTGTTTCCACACTTGAGCTATCTTCTATCCTAAACTATTAGGATCTTGTTTTTGTGGAAAAAGATAAGAGAAAAAGAAAGAGAAGTGTTTGAGGTTGTTTGTTGTAAACCTCATTGTTGTAAACACCCTTATACTTGTGAATCCCTCTTCGGTAGAGGTGATCGGGTGATTGTGTTGTGGATCCCTCTTAGGTAGAGGTGATAGTGTTTGGTTGTGAGCCTCTTCGGTAGAGGTGTGTGGATTGGTTGTTGTTTTGGCTACGGGCCTAACCCCTCGGTTGTGAGGAGGTTGTTGTTTGAGAGAGGAGTTTGGTACTCCTAGAGTTGTAAGAAATCCTCTTCGGTAGAGGTTCCCTCGGTGGGAGTTGAGATAGTGGAAATCCTACACGGTGGTGTAGGCGGGGATGTAGAGCAAGGTGCTCGAACCTCGAAACAAATCTTGGTGTTTGCGATTGCTCCCATTGTCTCTCTAACTCTCTCTCATTTACTTTGTGCAAAGTATCATACTTCATCTCATATCATACTTGCTTGTGTTGAGCATATTTCTTATTGCCTTGCATTAATTCATATTGCTATATCCTTGATTGCTTGGCTTGATTGTGTGTGCACATTGCTTGAATTGCTTGTGTGTTTGTGCATCACCTATACTCATCCAACAAGAGCTTCACATAGCGCCTCAACCCATATCTAGGGGAATCAAGAGGAGTTAGTCCAGAGCCTCGCAAGGGGAATTCGGCTACACTTGTTGGATTGTATTAAGTGTGTTGCAAGATTTGCATTAGCTTCCGCATTTAGCGCACTTAGTTTGCATTTAGTTTATTAGATTAGCACTTACACCTATTCACCCCCCCCTCTATGTGTTTTACACTTCCTCCAAGGCCTGAAAGAGTTTGAGAGGGTCCATCGAGGGACCAGAGAAAGTCGTTGGAGAACACATCTTCAAGGTAAGTCTCAATCCGTGCTTTGCTTTCCATTATCCAGGTAGCCCTTCTAACTGATTTCTTTGCAGGCTGTAGTGTTCATTATCCAGTCTTCGGGTTGTCAACAGGTCACCATGAGGGAGAGGACTTGGCCATCGTCAACCTCTAGAAGAAGCTTGAAGAGTCATCTGTAGAAGGAGGGAGGCTAACGAGAAGCTCGCAAAGCTCCAGGATGACTTGGACCAAGAGTTGGTCACTCTTTGAGGTCGAAAAGGAGAACTAGTCGGGCTTCGGGGAAGCTTGAGGAGAAGATTGCCAAGTTAGGAAGGAAGCCCTGAGAGCTAGGCCAAAAAGACTTTCAGTTTCAATCCACTCGGAGGGAATTGGGTGAAGCACGCCAGCTGGCTGAGGATGCCAAAGTCGAGCATGATCGCGAGAGAGCTATCTTCCACGACGAAAAGGAAGGCATGCTTCGTGACTTGAAGCAAGCACAGGTTGACAATGTTGAGACCGAGAAGAAGGCTGGTGACTTCATAGCAAAGGTGCAGAAGAAGGTCCAAGTATATAAGCACTTGAAGTATGAGCAAGGACAGAAGGACTGGACGTAAGGAAAATATCCTCTTGAGGTTAGTGTCTCTCAAGGGGATCAAAGTGCATCCAGATCCTTGGCCTCCGATGCCCCGCTCCCCACTGTTGCCTCCGTTGCGACACAGAGGATCCTCAGGACCCTCCTGCAGGCGCGGCCACCAAGGCTCCTCTGGCAGAGCCTACCTTTAGAGATGCCAGAGCGTCTCTCCAAGGAAGTGTGAGTGCTTGATTGTATTTATAATGAACTCGTTGTCTTGATTGTACTAATGATGAATAAATCAATGAAAAAATTCTGAAATTATGTCTAATGACTTGTTTGGATTTTGATCAATATCTTAGTATTGTGTTGTTGATTGTAACTCTATGGGGTTGGGGATGAAGTGTCTCCCGCTCCCCGAGAGGTTTCCCTAAGTTAGATCGAACCCTCTGGGGATGCTATTGAACATGGGGCCCCACGTCTTAGAGGTCATGTGAAGGGTTAATCCATGGGGATCAGGCTTCTTGAGGAGCCCGTAGAGTCCACGGATGATGAAGACTTCGAAGGCTTGGACGCAAATCCTAACTTAGGCCTCGGGGAGGAGCCTGGATCTTTACTCAACTATTTGCGCGTTCGACAGGACCTGGTGATGAAGAGCTGACTCCCTTATATGCCTGGCCTTCCGCTCTATAAGGAGATATCGATGCATAACAGCCTCATTTTTCTGCTAGAGCGTGAGCTGACCTGCCATCAATCAGAGGGTAACAAGCTTATGGACATAGCATCCAAAAGGATAGACGATGGTCTGAGAAGAGACAGAAGCTGAAAGAGCTACAGAAGGAGAATCTTGACCTGCCCATGGATCTGAGGCAGCTGAAGAAGGCGATAGATGACATTACTGATCTACAGAAGATTCTTTTTGAGAAGGAGTCGGAGATCGCTTATCTTCAGTCGCTATTGACTTAGGAAAAAGAGGAGGAAACTCATGCGCTGAAAGTAAGGTCCGAGAGCTGGAGCTCTGTTCGGAGCAGAATGAGCGCGAGATAGAGCGACTCGGAGGAGAGGTCCGCCAAAAGGATGATCTCTACTAGAAGTTATTCAAAGAGAACAATTAGCTATGCTTTGAAGTGAACAAGCTTCACACTCTAGACCGATATAGCTTAGGAGGTGGTGGCCCGAGTAGGAGGCGCTAACTGCAGGATGCTTGTTTTGGCATTTGTATCCATTTGCGCTTCTTTTGTATTCCTAAATTTGTAATAACATGTGTTTGCCCGAGACTTGATTTTTTTGTATGTGTGTTTGATATATTAGCAATGGGCTATCATGTTTGATTCTGAGTCTAGATTTTGCCTTTCTGATGTTGGTATGACTTGTTCGTCTGATTGTGTTAGATCCCAAGTAGTGAGGACTAGGACGTGTTGACAGTTGTTGGAGTTGCTTGACTATTGTCATAGCTGAGCGGAGAACTTCTACCTTGCGAGAGAATCTCCAAGTAAGGGTAGCCATCAAGGTGATGGCCTGATATAGGCTATTGAAGACGTAAGGAGGACTTTCGTCTTTCAGGAGAGTCTCCGCGTAAGCTTGGCTTTCAGGGTGAGACCCCGCTATAGGTTGTTGGGAGAGCCTACTCTTTTAGGAGACTCCTTGAGAAGGGGTAGTCATCGGGGTGAGAGCCCGCTATATGTTGTTCCCAAAGTAGTCGTTAGGGCGAGAGCCCGATATAAGTTATAGAAGTCGCGGGGAGGACTACTGTCTTTCAGGAGAGTCTCTATAATCACCTAGAAGGGGGTGAATAGGTGATGGCTAATCTAATGGTCAAATAATGCGGAATTAAAAACTTATTAAACTAAACACCAAGTATAACACAAGAGTGTAGCCGGATTCCCCGTGAAGGGCTCTAAACTAACTCCTCAAGATTCCTCTAAATAAGAGTTGAGGTGCCGCGTTCGCTCTCTTGGTTAAATACTAGTGTTAGCAAACACACCCCAATCATATAACAATTATGAGCACAAATATATATCAAGCATAAAAAGATGAAAGCAATATAAACATGCAAGATATAAACAAATAAGAGATAGAGAGAGAGCAATCGCAAATACGGGAGATTTGTTTCGAGGTTCGAGCACACTTGCTCTACATCCCCGCCTTCAACATTTGAAGGATTTTCACTATAAACTGATCCCACCGGATCACTCGGTGTCGCAACACCTACAAGGAGAGTTCACACTTGAACTCCTTGGACTCTCTAGTCCCGAACACACCGCAAGCCTACAAGCTCGCCGAGACCGCACCTCAAACACTGAGTTCCCACTAGAACCCGAAACAATGCGAACACACACGTCCGCCTCCTCAAAGCAAAGAAAGAAGTCTTTGGTAATCACAACACTTTGATCACCTAAAAACAATCTCACAATAACACTCATATAGGTAGATATAGCAATGGATAGCTCAAGTGTTTGTGTGAGAAAACTAGGATTGAAATGGTGGAGGAAAACTCAATAAAATCACTTTGAAAACACTCTTGATAAACTCCCCTTTTAATTGGAAATATTAGCTCTTAAACAAGTAGAGAAAAACCTCTTAATAGAGTGGGAAGAACTAGTGAAAACCCACTTGAAAAATCTTGGGTAAAACAGCCCCAAAACCCCTCATATTTATAGGCTAGAGAAAACTAGCCGTTGGGGCATTTTTCAGCCCTGCTGGCTGACAGTCGACCGCCAACAGTCAGAATTCTGAACATTGGAGCCTCGGTCGACCGGCCCGGTCGACCGCGGCCTGGAACAGAGAATAGAGTCGACCGGCCCGGTCGACCGGGGCTTTCCAGAGAGCAGAAGCTCTCTGCGGTCGACCGGGTCGGTCGACCGGCCCTCCAGCCAAACTGGCGTGCACGTTCTGTGCACGTCGGTCGACCGACTCGGTCGACCGACTTCAAGCTCGGTCGACCGGTCTGGTCGACCTGCATAAGCCAGAACAGGGATTTTTGGGAAAAGAAAACTTGGCATTTTGGCTTTGATAAAATCCCATAAAATTATGAAAAATCTACAAAAATAGGTTCAATATTATACTTTAATAATCAAACATGTTTGAGTAAAATCAAGACATGTTACAAACAATTTAAACTATTTTTGTAACTTAGAAATTTTGGTTAAAAACGAAAACCGTATTTTTCCAAATTGGTTTTTCAAAACTTATTTTTTCAAAACTTCTCCAAATACAAAAATAAGATATTTTAAACTCTTTTAAAGTATAAAGTGTATGGATATGATCCACTACATATATATGGTGAAATATCTATGTTTTTGACAATAAGCACTAAATATGATTTTGGTTAAATACATGTAAACTTTGAATACCAAAAATCAAACCGGTATTTTTCAAAAAGAAAACTCTTTTGTATTTTTTCAAAATAAAATTCTTTTATGAAAAACTTATCTAAATCAAGAGTGTGTGTGTATATGGTATACTTGAGCAATCCACCAACTATTCTATCCTTTACATTTTAACCTAAAAACATAATCTTATAAAAAACAAACCTACACACAAGTCTTGATCTTGAAGTCTTCACTTGAAGTCTTCTTCTCTTCTTGACTTGGTCCAAACTTGATCCAACGAGCTAGACTCCTCTTGAGTGCTTGATGTGGTCTTGATGCACAAGCTCTTGAATCAAACCGTGTTAGCTCCAAAACTTAACTTTAAATTCTTTGTTGAAGCTACACACCTACTAAGATCTTGATCATAAATCTGAGACTAAATAAACACAAGATCATTAGTACTATAACTACATGAGTTGATCATCATCAAAACTAGAGTGATAGGCCTTTGGGCCAACAATCTCCCCCTTTTTGATGATGACAAAACTCATGAAGTTATATATGCATGGATTAAAGTAAAGCTTCAAGGAATCTCCCCCTTAACTCATGCATCACAATAAACAAATATATATGGCAATGAAGCACATAAACATGTATGACATGTATGCAAATACAAGGAGATAAACATGCCAATCAAGCATAAAACTCATCAAATTCTTTTTCTCCTATTTGCAAAACAAAACATATATGCATAAACATAAATCATTCTCCCCCTTTATGAATAAAGTAAGGAAAACATGCATATATATACCAAATACTTCTCCCCCTTTTTGTCAATCATCAACAAAGGAGTTAAAGTAAAAACAAAACAATGTGCTCCCTCTTTATGTTCAAAAACAAAAATCAACAAAGAGGTGAAATCAAATCAATCAATAAAGAGATATATGCGATATACATTCATGAAGAGGAAGACGCTAAGTTAACTTCCCTACATATATGTATTACATGAAGAAGGGATGACAAGCCCTATCTCACATAACGCATAATATGCAATGCATAAGAGGAGATGTGAAGTTCCCCCTACACACGTGTACCACATAAAGAAGAGTTGTCAAGCTCCTCAATATAAGATACACTCAACATAAATCTATATGTAGAAGAGATGTTAAGCTCCCCTTACATATAGTCAATACAAATCAAAACATTTTTAATTTTTTCATTAAAAACAAATTTTGAGATATCTTAGAAAATCAAATTTTAAGATATCATATAAACAAAAAATTTTAAAGTACCACTTGTAAACAATCAAATTTTAAGATACCAATTGCAAATAAACATTACAAATTTTGAATTTTAATCAAAATAGAATCATATTGATACCAATTGAAAATTTATTTTGATATCAATAAAAATACCAATATTAAAAATAATGCATAAGCTTATTAAGATATCAATTGAGAAACCAATTGAAAATAAAAATTTGAATTAAGCTTAGTATAAACAAATTTTATGCTTTAAACAAGTAAATATCTTTGAGAATCAAGCACAAATAAATTATATATATGTATGAAAATAAAAATACCAATAGAAATTGATATTATTTGAAGTATGAAGCATACATATATAGAACCAAAATATGAGTATATATAAAATAAATATCAATTGAGATATCAATTGACAATAACAATATAAATCAAGTATATAACTCATAACTACCACCCATTATATGCACAAGTTAAAAGATTTTCAATAGGGCTTACAAGGCATACTCGCCCATCCGTCCACCCATTACGGTGTTGGTAGGGGTTTTAAAAAATAAGGTTTGAAAATATTTTTATAGTGAAAAACACTACCAAATTGAAGAATAAATAACTAGTTAAAGTAATTTTTGAAAAACTAGTTAAAGATCCTTCAAAACATGAAACCAAATACATATATCCATGAAGCATACTAAATACATAAGAATTAACACTCGAAATCTATAAAGCTCAAAATGATCATGAAACATAGTCATGAATAAATAAATAATGTGAGTGCACAAAAATCATGTAATTAGCATTTTTCATAAAGATAATCAGTGAAGCTCAAAACAAACATGAATCTTATTTTATCAAACAATCATAAAATTCATTTTTCATATAAAGATGAAAATCATAAAAATTCATTTTTCATCTTAAAAACAAACTATTAGGTATATGTATGATTTATTCAATCCTAACAATATGCATGCATATCCCAAACATAAAGAGAGTCTATAATGTAAATTGCATGAAGGTAAATGACTCATGGGGTATACATGTATATTTATTAGATTTGAATACAAAATACATATACATGAAGTAAGACATGAAAATAGGCAAAACAAGTGTAAATGGGGAAATCATCAAAATTAGGCTATACATGTGCATATAGTAAGTACAAATGAACAATGAAGTACAAACATATATGAATCAATTTGTTGCTCACTACTTGTACACGTATATACACAAGTTTTGATAAAAACTACATTTAAACAAGTATTTACCACATGAAGCACAATCATAAAAACAAACATGCTAAAAATCATCAAATGAAAGCATGTAAATAAACTTAGGAGTTTTAGAGATAGTTACCAACACATGAACTATACTCTAAATCTCCAAAATATGGTGGTCGTCCCACCAAACCTCCTTGATAGCGGTGCATCAAAAGTATGTCCATCATGTCCATGTGCATCCACCATCAAGGCACCATCCCTCTCACGTTTTGTGAGAGCCCGCACCTACATTAAAAACACAAGGTGGGGATTTTGGTACCCATTTTCTTTTGGGTCCTTGAGGGTTAGCTTTGTAAGAAACCCAAACATTTTTATTAGCAAAATTTATATGATGTATCTTATCAAAATAAAACTTTGCTAAATGGTCTTTGCGGCCGCAATGTGTACACTTATACACTCTAAGATGCATATGTGTATGAGTGTGATCATGACGTGCAAAGTGTGCATATGCATGATGAGGATGATGTGCATGAATATGTGGGACTTGTTTCCTTGAAAACAAGGTTTCCAATCTCTTATGATTAAATGCACATTTGCTCAAAGTTGAACTCAAACAATCAATTTTATTTTTCAAAAATTTAACTTTATTTTTATCAATGGTTGTGGCATGAAGAGCATGATCAACAATCCTTTTCTTTTTAGAAATATTTATTTTTCTTTTTCAACCATTTTTCTTTTCAAAGAAGTGTTTTCATTTAAAGCAACTTCCTTTTTTTTTTCACCAAAACAATTTTATTTTTCAAAGTAGTATTTCCTTCACAAAGATCATTTAATTTAGACATCAAGGAAACATTTTCATTTTTCAAAGACTCATTTTCTTTTGAAATAATTTCAAATTTTTCTTGTAAAGAATCTTTTTCTTTTAACATGGCATCAAATTTGTTTTTCATTTTTCTTGTTGTCCTTTTTAAGCAATTCATATTTTTCTAAGAGTTGTTGACAAAATGATGCAAGCTCATTATAAGGCATATCAACATCCTCATCTACCTCGGATTCGGTATTTACCTCAAGGGGGTTATCCTCTTGGACCATGTAGCACACGTTGGAAGCGTCACTTCCAACATCCGAGTCGCTCCCCGCATAGTATTGTTCTTTTTCGCCAAGGGAGATCATGGTATTCCATACTACAAAAGCCGAATCAATATTAGAAACCCTAGATAAATATTCATCATTTAGGGTACTTTTCGAAGCATGTAGGGCTTTTGCATTAGCCTAAAAAATTTTGCCATTTAAACAATATGAATCTCTAGTAGTGGCAAAATAAACATGAATGCCTAGGGCTTTAAGGTATAAGGACATCTTAACCTTCCAAGTTCGAATGTTAAGAATGTCAAAGGAGGGAGGTGACATGAAATCCATGGTGTGTGTAAACAAATGTTGTGATTAGCAAAAAAATGAGGATCTTTAACTCTAGGTTGTTAGACCCAAATCAAGAGCACTTGGCTCTGATACCAATTGTAATCACCTAGAGGGGGGTGAATAGGTGATGGCTAATCTAATGGTCAAATAATGCGGAATTAAAAACTTATTAAACTAAACACCAAGTATAACACAAGAGTGTAGCCGGATTCCCAGTGAAGGGCTCTGGACTAACTCCTCAAGATTCCACTAAATAAGAGTTGAGGTGCCGCGTTGGCTCTATTGGTTGAATACTAGTGTTAGCAAACACACCCCAAGCATATAACAATTATGAGCACAAATATATATCAAGCATATAAAGCTGAAAGCAATATAAACATGCAAGATATAAACAAATAAGAGATAGAGAGAGCAATCGCAAACACGAGAGATTTGTTTCGAGGTTCGAGCACACTTGCTCTACGTCCTCGCCTTCAACACTTGAAGGATTTTCACTATAAACCGATCCCACCGGATCACTCGGTGTCGCAACACCTACAAGGTGAGTTCACACTTGAAATCCTTAGACTCTCTAGTCCCGAACACACCGCAAGCCCACAAGCTCGCCGAGGCCGCACCTCAAACACCGAGTTCCCACTAGAACCCGAAACAATGCGAACACACACGTCCGCCTCCTCAAAGCAAAGAAAGAAGTCTTTGGTGATCACAACACTTTGATCACCTAAAAACAATCTCACAATAACACTCCTATAGGTAGATATAGCAATGGATAGCTCAAGTGTTTGTGTGAGAAAACTAGGATTGAAATGGTGGAGGAAAACTCAGGAAAATCACTTTGAAAACACTCTTGATAAACTCCTCTTTTAATTGGAAATATTAGCTCTCAAATAAGTGGAGAAAAACCTCTTAATAGAGTAGGAAAAATTGGTGAAAACCCACTTGAAAAATCTTGGGTAAAAACATCCTCAAAACCCCCCATATTTATAGGCTAGAGAAAACTAGCCGTTGGGGTATTTTTCAGCCCTGGCGGCTGACGGTCGACCGGCCCGGTCGACCACCAACGGTCAGAATTCTGAGCGTTGGAGCCTCGGTCGACCGCGGCCTGGAACAGAGAATAGAGTTCTCTGCCGGTCACCAGAGAGCAGAAGCTCTCTGCGGTCGACCGGCCCTCCAGCCAAACTGGCGTGCACGTTCTGTGCACGTCGGTCGACCGACCGGTCTGGTCGACCGGCAGAAGCCAGAACAGGGATTTTTGGGAAAAGAAAACTTGGCATTTTTGCTTTGATAAAATCCCATAAAATCATGAAAAATCTACAAAAATAGGTTCAATATTATACTTTGATAATCAAACATGTTTGAGCAAAATCAAGACATGTTACAAACAATTTGAACTATTTTTGTAACTTAGAAATTTTGGTTAAAAACGAAAACCGTATTTTCCAAATTGGTTTTTCAAAACTTATTTTTCCAAAACTTCTCCAAATACAAAAATAAGATATTTTAAACTTTTTAAAGCATAGAGTGTATGGATATGATCCACTACACATACATGGTGAAATATCTATGTTTTTGACAATAAGTATTAAATATGGTTTTGGTTAAATACATGTAAACTTTGAATACCAAAAACCAAACCGGTATTTTTCAAAAAGAAAACTCTTTTGTATTTTTTCAAAATAAAAATTCTTTTATGAAAAACTAATCTAAATCAAGAGTGTGTGTGTATATGGTATACTTGAGCAATCCACCAACTATTCTATCCTTTACATTTTAACCTAAAAACATAATCTTATAAAAAAACAAACCTAGACACAAGTCTTGATCTTGAAGTCTTCACTTGAAGTCTTCTTCTCTTCTTGACTTGGTCCAAACTTGATCCAACGAGCTAGACTCCTCTTGAGTACTTGATGTGATCTTGATGCACAAGCTCTTGAATCAAACCGTGTTGCTCCAAAACTTGACTTTAAATCCTTTGTTGAAGCTACACACCTACTAAGATCTTGATCATAAATCTGAGACTAAATAAACATAAGATCATTAGTACTATAACTACATGAGTTGATCATCATCAAAATTAGAGTGATAGGCCTTTGGGCCAACAGTCTCCGCGTAGGCTTGACCATCAGGGTGAGAACCCGTTATAGGTCATTGGACAAGCCTCTATTTATTGGGAGACTCCCCGAGAAAGGATAGCCGTTAGGGCGAGGGCTCGCTATAGGTTGTTTCTCGATTAGCCGTTAGGGTGAGGGCCCAATATAGGCTATAGGAGCCATAGGGAGGACTTTCGTCTTGCAGGAGAGTGTCCGCGTAGGCTTGGCCGTCAGGGTGAGAAACCGTTATAGGTCGTTAGGAGAGCCTCTATCTTTCAGGATACTCCCTGAGAAGGGTACCCGTCAGGGCGAGGACCCGCTATAGGCTGTTCTCCGAATAGTCATCAGGACAAGGGCCCAATATAGGCTATAGGAGCCGTAGGGAGGACTTCCGTCTTTTAGGAGAGTCTCCACGTAGGCTTGGCCGTTAGGGTGAGAACCCGCTACAGGCCATTGGGTGAGCCTCCATTTTTTGAGATACTCCTTGAAAAGGGTAGCCGTCAGGATGAGGGCCCACCATAGGTTGTTCGCCAAGTAGCCGTCAGGGCGAGTGCCCGATATAGACTATAGAAGCCATAAAGAGGACTTTTATTTTTCAGGAGAGTCCTAATAGGCTTGGTCGTTAAGATGAGAATGACGAGCCTCCGTCTTTCAGGAGACTCCCTGCTATAAGTTGTTTCCCGATCAGCCGTATGGACGAGGGCCCGATGTAGGCTTTAGGAGCCATAGTGATTCGTCTTTTAGGAGAGTCTCCATGTAGGCTTGGTCTCAGAGTGAGAACACATTATAGGTCATTGGGCGAGGCTCAATCTTTCAGGAGCCTCCACGAGGAGTAGCTGTCAGTGTGGGGACCCGCTATAGGCTACTGAGACACTCAAGATGTCGTCAGGGTGAGGGCCCGATGTAGGCGGTTCTCCGACTAGTTGTTAGGACAAGGGCCCAGTGCATACTGTTGAAGCACTCGAGATGTCGTCAGGGCGAAAGCCCGATGTAGGCAGTTCTCCGAGTAGTCGTTGGGGCGAGGGCTCAGTGTAGGTTAGTGAGACACTCAAGATGACGTCAGGGCGAGGCCCGATATAGGCGGTTCCCCGAGTAGTCGTCAGGGCAAGGGCCCAGTGTAGGTTGTTGAGACACTTGAAATTATTGAGAAAGATGGTTGGTCCTTGATGGCACTGTACACCTAATCTATATAGACTTTGAACGGAATGAAGTTGGCTTCATCCCCGTAGGACTTGGCGAGGTTCCGAGCGGGCTTTTTGACAGCTCCAACCGCCTTTCTCGAGGTCTTCTTTGGAGGAACAGACTGCGCCTTATGCTTCTCCATTTTGCCCTCTCGCATGGGGGAGTGGTTGGCAGAACTTCGAGTAGCATCCTCAATTTGAATACACTTCTGGGTGCAAGTGAGGATGTCCCTCATCTTAGTGACTTTGTATTTCATTAGATGCTTGTAGAAGGAGTTGGGGACTTGCAGTTCATTGATAAACGCGGCGGTAGCTACGTTGTTATTGTAGTTATACACCAGAGACATTAGGCTTTGAAAATAACTGACATACTGGTTGAGGCTCTCTCTAAGGTTCATCTTGATGGTGAGGAGGTGGTTGTTGTTTTTCTTTAGCTCTCGTCGGGAAGCGTACTAGAGGTAAAAGGCCTGCTTCACCTCTAGAAGCTCTAGAGAGATTGTCTCCGGAGTGTATAAAACCAGTCGTAGACAGCGCCCTTGAGACTGGATGGGAACACACGACTCGGGAGAAAGTCATCATGAGAGTAGACCGTCATCTCATCCTGGTATTGACAGAGATGTTGGACAGAATCGGTCGCTTCCGAGTAGCACTCGAAGCTCCATATCACGAACATCTTCTGAAAGCGGTGAGAAGTGATATCCTCAGAGAGCGTAGAGTTGAAGGTGCTCAACCCATAAGGCTCTGTTTCCTTTTGGAGAAGATGACTTTGAAATCACCTAGAAGGGGGGTGAATAGGTGATAATGCTAATCTATTGAACTAAATGCGGAATTTATAAACTAATTGCAATTAACAAGAGATGCACACTCAAACAAGCCAAGCAAATAATTATGAATGAACAATATGAATTGATGCAAGGCACAAAGTAAAGAGAGAGAGAGAGATAGAGTAAGAGCCAAGGGAACAAGCGCAAACAACAAGATATGTTTCGAGGTTCGAGCACCCAGCTCTACATCCCCGCCTTCACACAGAAGGATTTCAAGTCCACTAGCTTGTCCACAAAGGACTCCCACAAAGGGAACCTCCACCGAGGATTTGGGACAATCACAATTACAAGGAGTACCCAACTCCTCTCCTTACAAACACAACCTCCTCCTTGAGGCACAACTCCAAGCCAACAAACAATCACCTCACAACTTGAGGGATTAACACAAAGCTTACACAAGAATCACCTCACAACTTGAGGGATACAACCCAAAGGCACAAAGCCTAGCAAAGATTGGGTTTTCAACTTGGTGGTCTAAACAACAACCACAAACAATTTCTTTCTCCCACACAAAGATCCTATAGAATAAGAAAGTAGATGTAGCTCAAGTGTGGAGAAAACCAATGGAATGGAAATCAAAATCACAAAGAAAATTCTTAGGAAAAACTAGAAACCAAGATGAAGAAGTTCAATCAAACTCTTTTCCCAAAAACCCTTTTCTTTGATCTTCCAAACCCTAGCAAAAACACCAAATAGATTGTTCAATTTAAATCCCAAAACTTCTTTTGATTGCTGTGAAAACACCAGAGAGTAAGGAAAAATTCGCACAAAAAATCTTAGAGAAAACTGGCCATTGATGGGATATTTATAGCCCCCAGAAAAATATAGCCGTTGGCAGCAATTTCTGCCAAAACAGAACTACTAGTCGACCGTCCGGTCGACCGTCCAACGGTCGGATTTGACCGTAGGCACCATCCCGGTCGACCGCCCGGTCGACCGAAAAGAACAGAGAGCACTGCTCTCAATTCCGGTCGACCGCCCGGTCGACCGGCCTACTGGGCTGCCAAACGTGCACAGCTCTGTGCACGTCGGTCGACCGCACGGTCGACCGGCCCTTGGTACGGTGGACCGTGCGGTCGGCCGACCTGGCCTGTCAGCCAGTTCTGGGTCTGATAAATAGGGTAAAAATAATGATAAAAATTCTTTTATCTTAACTAAAAATTCCAATAAACTTGTTTTGACATTGTATATTGAAATATAAACTTGTGAAAAACATTTCAAGACAATTACTAAACATTTGAACTCTTTTTGATGTCTAGGAAATTTTACCAAATCCAAAAACTGTATTTTCTAAAACTTGAATTTTTGAATAGAAAATACATTTTGTCCAAAACTTATCCAAATACAAAAACATGATATTAAACAACATTTAGGCATGATGTATATGGATATAATCTTATATACATGAAACATATATATATATATATATATCCATGTTTTTGTCATTAATTCCAAAATATGTTTTGTTAAAAATACCAAAACATAAAACACATGAAATAGACTATCAAACTAAGTTTGTCTAAATAGTTGAAGCATGCATGTATATAGAACAAATCTAATATACATTAAACCATGTAAACTTGTTTTGATATAATATCTATTCATGCAAACCAAGATCGGTTAAACCAAAAATCGAAAACCAAAACATGAAACGTGTGTGTTGTGAACTTGAGCATATCATACTATTCTAATCTTTACAATTTGGATCTAAACACAAACTCTAAACTATGGTACCGATGTCTTCTTGTAGAGCGCAATCTCCAAGCCGACTCGATCCAAAACTCTTTGATCCACCGAGCAAGTGCTATATATGATCTTTGACGCTCGGGCTCTTGAATCAATATGTGAAAGCTTCCAAATCATCTTGTTGAAGCTAATCACCAACTAATAACTTGATTAATGATCTAAAACTAAATAACACAAGATTATTAGTACACATAACTACATGAGTTAATCATCATCAAAACTAGAGTGGAAGGCCTTTGGGCCAACAGACTTGCTTTATTAACCTACTTTCGGATGATCTCCTCGATGTCTTCTATGCAAGGAGACTTTAGGGCCCTATGCAACCCAAAGTTCTCGGAGTGCTGACTGTCATTCGGGGAGAGTGATCTATCACGCCTTCGATTGCTCTCGGTGCGGGATGCCCGAGTAGTGCTCGGTGGCAGAGACGGAGGAGTGAGAGACCCTTCTATCCTTTAGTTCCTAGTGGATTACAATTTACAAAGGATCTATATCTCAGTGACCAGCTGGTTGTGTGGCGGGCCGCCACTTCTCTCTCGAGGGTAATCTTCTTACGATCATGAGACACCTCAATCCGTTATTCATCCATCTGCTTCTGAAGGACAAAAAGCATATGGATGAGTTGATTCTCGGGAGCATTGCCCTCTGCCCCCGGGGGCAGTAGGCGGCGAAGATAATCCTTTTCTGACATCTTCGATGTGGACGACGGGAATGAAAGGATGTTGATCAGAAGGCCCCGTGTGATTAGGCTTTTGCGGCTGCTGTTGTGAAGGCATGGGAAGTGTTTCTCCTTGATGGGGCCACTACGACTTCGGAGAGGCTTTTTTGAGGAGGAGAGAGGATTTTGAATTGGGAAAACTTTGAGCGTGGACTTAGAGATCTCAATGAAAGTACAAAAATGTAGAGATAAATTCCTCGGAAAAATTTATCTACACTCATATTGTAAACGGGAATGTAAATCAATCATAAATACCAGAGAATTAAGTGAAAAATCCAAAGAGAAAAACCACGGTGTAGAGAGAGAATTCACTAAATCAAACAGATTATAATAAGTTCTCAATGTTATATTATAAGTTCAATTCTCTAGAGTTCGATCTCTTGCAAATGAGAAAGAGATCGACTTTTATAGCTAAGGGTTGATGAGATAAGTCGTGGTTTCCGAGATCTCCTCCTATGGATCAGCTCATGATCGTAACTGCACGTAACACCCCAATTGGAATTGGTAGAGTGGTGTGTGATCTTGGGGGATCGCGCTAGTTGACGAGGATAATGACTCAGATCCGCAGTTATCGCCCACCATGTGTCGGGTTGTTGTAACTGTCCTATTAGTCAGGTGGTCGGGTAAGATCATAACAGCTAGATGAGATCGAATCTAGAACCTCCATGATTGTGAGATTTGTCAAGTGTCACGATCTCCCAGAGGTCATAATTTGAACACTACAATTAGCAGTGAAGGGGATTGGAAGTTTTCTATGTTATGTTCCAAAGGAGGAAATATGAAAACAAGATAAATAAATGAATATTTAAAAAATCCTAATCTAATTACTTCTCCTAATTTCAACGCTGAGCCAAGTGAGCAATGACTTTTGAACCAGATTTGAGTCTAAACTTTGCGATTACGTTAACATAATATAATCCTTTCGGGCTCGGATCAGTAAAATAATAATCTTTTTTAAATAAATCCGATTAAGGAGTAGAAGGGATTGTTTTTTCTCCTCTCTTTGAATGTAACTAGGTGGTCATTGTTACTTCCACAAATAAAAATCAAAATCAAAAGTAAAATGTCCCCAAATAATGATTCAAACATCCAACCTAATTAATTAGTTGATAAAACATATCTGAGTTATACTTGTAAGGACTTGGGACACCATCTCAAAAAGTTAACATATTAGGCGAAGTAACTCAAATCCTTAACACTTGGAAGACTATGTGCTCCATCGATATCACAATTCCTTGCGTGGAGGCACCGAGAGCCCGACTCTAGCTCCACGGGGGCCTCCAATGCGCCCTTTTGGGATCAAACACTATCCACACAATTAAGGGCGTGTTTGTTTCGCCGCAAAACACTACAAAACGCAAGTCGTAAAACTTCTTTTCCGTTTTCCGTTATTTGTTTCGCTGAAAAACAAGTTGCAAAATGCAACTCTTCTTTTCCCATTTGCAGTTGCTACAGTTAAATTTGTGGTCATGTAAATATCACTTTTACACTCATATTTTCCCACTTGCAGTTGCTATAGTTAATTTTATGTTCATGTAACTCTCACTTGTAGTACACTTATAGTTCAAAACAGTTACTTAATAATCAATATATAATTTAATATTATTAAATATTTAATATTTTAAATAATGTTCAATTTCTTATTTAATTATTTTAAATTTTTAATCTTTAATTTTTTATTGTTTTAATATTTAATATTTTACTATTTTAATTTAATATTTTATTAAATATTTTACTTAATACTTTAATATTTTATTAATACTTATTCCATTTTTTATTATTTTATTTAGAGTTAATATTTTATTAATATAACAATATTATACTTTAATATAAAATTATTATATATTTAATTATTTATTTTTAATATAAAAAATTATTTTATTAATATCATAATATATTTAATTATTATATTAATATTTTATTATGTTAATATTGTAATAATAATTCAGTATAATAATACTATAATGATAATTTATTATTAAATTATAATTATATTTTACTTTGTTAATTTTATATTTCTATAATATTACAATAATATTATAATAAAATTTATATTATAATAATTTTCAAGTATTTTTAATATTATAATATTATAACTATATTTTATTATTTTAGTAAGATTTTTTAATATTATAATAATTTTCAAGTATTTTTAATATTATAATATTATAACTATATTTTATTATTTTTTAGGATTTTTTAATATTTATATTTTATTAGTATTCTTAAAATTTTATTAATGTTCTTTAGATTTTCTTAAAATTTTATATTATTTATTTAGTTAATTTTTTAGTAATATTTTACTATTTATACTAATATTTTATTAATATTATTGTTATAAATAAAATATTAAGATTATTAATTTTTTATCTCAAATTTATTAATATAATTTAATTTGCAATAGTAGATTTAATTTAATAGTATTTATAATATTTAAATCACTGCTACAGTTAATTTTGTGGTCAACTTTTCTACTTACACTTTTACATTACCAACCAAACACCGTAAAACACAATATACTTTACCATTTACACTTTCACTTTATCAATCAAACACCGTAATACACAATATACTTTTCCATTTTCACTTCACTTTATCAACCAAACAGCGTAAAACACAATATATTTTCTCTGCTACAGTTCACTTTTTCCATTCTCATTTTACGACTTGCGACATTTTGCAACAAAACAAACAGGCCCTAAGTTTGAAACATGGTTCTAATACTACTTGTAAGGATTTTGGGCACTATCTCAAAAGATTAACTTGTTAAGTGGAGTAGCCCAAATCTCTATATAATCAAGATCATCTCATGTTTAGCTGATGTGAGACTATCTATTCGACATCTAACTCAACAAGACTGTCTCGATTCTCTATTTAAACTAAACCAGTAAGTAATCATAGAACTCTCAAAAAAAGCCACCAGAAAACTAATCTCCCCTACAAGCTGATAAGTAGAGAATTCACTTTTTTAATCACAATCGTTTATTATTATCATGCAGACAATGAAATTTATTTTAAACAAAAAAAACTCTCGAAAATGCACCGGTCATTGCTTTTGTTCAAAAGAAGGCAGTCCACTATTTTATTAGCGGTGGGGAGGATCCGAATCTAAAGAAAGACTGTGTCCACAACTGACCAAAAACTTGAAAAATGAGCTATAAAGGTCCTGATCAGCGTACATGACAAGCAAAGAAGAAAATGACACCGCCTCATGGGAGAGATGTGAGATCCCAGCTCATGTTTGAAATATCATGGGCCCCATAAAATCTTCTTGACACTGTATTGTAGCTAATTTACAGGTTGGATTTCAATTTATAATGGCCCAATTTCCACATAAACCATGGTGCAACCTTTATCATCTCTCAATCTCAATTTATTGATTTTTATTTTATTTTTATGCACGTGCAGAAAAATTCATAAAGACTTAGTGCACCATCTCAAAAGACTAGACTTTTAGGTGAAGTCGTCCAAATTCTTATATACTCAAAATCATCCTCATGTCTAGCTGATGTGAGACTATTTGTTCGACATCCAACTCAGCAATCTCTCCTTCGAACAAAGAGTCTCTTTTCACACCTGAAAGATATATGCTCCATCGAGATCACAACTCTTCACCGTGCGGAGGGCGGACACTCCATCGACATCAAACTCAACAAAGACCTCTAACTTCTGAGAAACTATTTGACAACATCAGCCATACCATTTGTACAATCTTTGGGTACACTACAAGCTATGAAGATGGGGTTAAATTAATGCTCATTTGTGCCTAAGGAGAGATCAGTGAAATAGTTCACAACAATATGAAGAAATCCATCTAAGGGAGGTCTGAAGCACAAGCAATAATGTTATCAGAAAATAGATATGAACAAATTAAAAAATAGTGCCCAACTTCATTTTTAAAAAAAAATGAAATTGCTGACAAGAAAATAAATTTATTAATGCAACATTAAATTCAAACTTTATGCGGCTAATCAAATAAAAAAAAAAATTAAACCAAAAGTACGAACCGAACTTTGAATACACTAGTCACATTACGATTTGAAGGTTCAAGCACGTTATCCAACCCCAGAAGGATACAATTCTTAATACCCATAAAATTCAACCAACCTTCTTAAATTTTACAATGGCACTTCAAATAAAAACCTCAATAAAAAATCAAGAAATCAGCACTCTATCTCTAGTTTCAAGCAAACGTTTCGTTTGGTCATGCATCAAATGAAAAGTATACACACATAATTAATCAGCTAAATTTCGCTCAAAAGAAAAACTAATCAGCTAAATATTTATATTAACAAAAAGAAATAGGAAAATTTTCTCTTAAATTATAGCGTCAAGGGCCTCGTATCAAATCTTCTAGTTAGACTGGGGAATACGAGAATACAATGATAAAAATATAAAGCTAGCTAGCTCTTTAGAACAAATAAGCAAATAATTGAAGCATGAGGTAAATAGAAGAAAAAAAATTCTACTCACACCCACCTCTTTTAATGTATACACTCAATCTTCTCTTTTTACCTACTTATCAATTTCAAGTTATCACAATTTGCTCTATATTCCCTTAAATCTTCTCAAAATATCTTCTTCTATCTTATTATCAGTTAGATTTAAAATTACTCATTGAAACTCATCAAAACAAAACTATTAGCTTTTCCTAATTTGTGTCTCCTCCCCAGCATCCTCCATTATATCATCTTCACGTCCATATCTCATCATTTGCAGAACCCCTCCATTTCCTCTCTTCGTAACAAATTCACCATTCTTCATCTCGTAATCTGTATTAAGAACCATTCTCCATCCCCTAGTCTGTATTGAGAATGCAGCAACAAGTAGTTGACATCAAATCAAATGAGTTTTAGTTCTTAAAAGGTCAAAAAAGAAGAGAAGAAAAAAATTTAATCTTTCTGGTGGAAATTTATGGAAAAAGTGAGGTGTCAACTGTGAATCTTGAAGCAGAAATGGTAATGGAATCTAATTCTTTGTTCGGGAAGTTACAGAGGAGAAAATGGTGAATGATGCATTTTTCATGAGCTGGCCATGAAGATTCTGAATCATCTTGAGTTGAAGCCCTCAACTGTAGCTGGCGCCCCTCATCGTGATGTCGTAGTTTTGGTGGTAAGTTTATAGCTAAATTGGGCTCGTTTGGCTGTCGTAAGTGACCGTAAATCATAAATCATATAATAAACTCTTTTACAGTTATAAGTGAGTTACATATAAGTAAGTTTTATGGTATTTGCTTAGTAATATAAATTTGTTAGTGAGAAAGTATATTGTATTTTATTGTGCTTGACTGTCGTGATGTGTAAGTCATAAGTGAAAATTTTGGTCATAAAATTGTTGTTGATTTAAAATATTAAAAAATTGTCATAAATACTAAAAATAGTAAATATTAAGACATTAAATATTAAATTAAATTAAATATATTTATAATATTATATATTTAAAAAATTAAAAATTAAAAATTAATAAATATCAAAAATATTAAAAACTAAATATATTAAATATTAAATAATTAAAAACTTAATCTAATAGTCAAAACATATTAAATTATTTTTAAATATTACTATTTTATAAATAAAGTAAGAATTATAATAAATGAAACATATTATATTAATGAAGTAATAGAAAAGATTAATCTAGTAATAAAAAGTTCTAATATTAAAAAATATTAAATTAATTAATAAAAACTAAAATCTAATAATTAAAAATAATTTCTCAAATTTAAAGAAATAATCTAGCAATAAAAAATATTAATATAATTACAATTAATTGTTAGCAATACAAATTTATATGACAACAAAATTAACTGTTTATATTGCAAGCAGGCAGTAAGTGAGATTTTCATGATCACAAAATTAACAGTTTGTATTGTAAATGAATCCTAAGTGAGATGCAAGTATATTTTACGACTTACGGTCTAAATAAACATCGTAAATCGTAAGTCACGGTTACCACCTGTGACTTACAGATTTACGGTGAAACAAACATGCTTAGCTTAGAGTGTATTTGTTCTTAGCACTGTAGATGTGCCCTTTGTTTGTTTTTTTTTTGCCGTTTTCTTGTCTGTTTTGTACATCCACTGTCTCTTGAGGACGTAGTTTGTAAAGTTGAAACCTGGTCTCTTCCTAGTGACTCTTTTTCTTCTTTTTGGACTCGTAGTTATTGTCTTTTTATTTTTATGTTATGAAATATTGTTGTTTTTACTTTTTATTGCTATTGTCGTGCATTGTATGGGAAAGACCGTGTGAGTAGATATAGCCATTGATGTTTTCTCCAGAAACATTTGCAAGCAAAGCTCATAGGGCTGGAGCTGCCAAACGGCCATGATGAGGATGAGGAGGACGAGGATGGCGATGAAAGGCTTCAAATCAAGGCAGGTGGGGGAGGGGAGGGGAGGAGATGCCAGAGCTCCTCCACGTCCACCTCCACCATCTTTTCTCATTTTGTTTCTCTCTAGAAAAAAACTCCAGCAAAGAAAACCGAATTGACTCCAGCAAATAAGAGTATTATAAACTTTTCATGTATGAGTAAAATTGTAAATCAAAAATCATTTTAGAGATGAGTGTGTTGGCCCGGAGGCCTTCCTCTCTAGTTTTGATGATGATTAACTCATGTAGTTATGTTTACTAATAATCTTGTGATTTTAGTTTCAGATCATGTAACAAGATATTAGTTGGTGATTGCTTCAAAAAGAGGAGTTTGGAAGCCTTCACTTGGTGATTCCAGGGCCCGAACATCAAGATCATACATAGCCATGCTCGGTGGATCACGTTTGGGATCGAGTCGGCTTGAAGATGAAAATCGTCAAGAAGATTTAGGTATCCTAGTTTAGTTTGAGTTTTAGATCCATGTGTAAAGCTTAGAATAGTTGATATGCTCAAGTGCACAACACACACGTTTTATGTTTGGATATTGGTTTTTCGATTTTGGTTTAACCAATATTTGTTTTTCATGAATAGTTGATCAAAACAAGTTTAAATGGTTTATATGTATAGTAGATGTATTCTTCTATACATGCATGCTTAAACTTCTTAGACAAACTTATTTTGACTATCCTATTCATGTATTGAAAAAATCAAAGTTTGACAAAATACAAGTTTTGGTTTTTGATAAAAATGATAAGACACAAAAATAGTTCAAATTGCTTGATATTTGAGTTGAAATTTTATCACATGTTTATATATCAATGCAAAATGTTAAAACTATTTTTGAGGATTTTTAGAAGTTTTTATAAGATTTATTAGAAATTTTTTAACATGTTTTTCTGACCCAGTTTCTGACCCAGAGCTGACAGGCCAGGTCGGTCGACCGCTCGGTCGACCGCACCAAGGGCCGGTCGACCGACGTGCACAGAGCTATGCACGTTTGGCAGCACAGTGAGCCGGTCGACCGACCGGTCGACCGGACCAGAGAGCTTTGCTCTCTGTATCCGGACGGTCGACCGAGATTGCCCAACGGTCATATTTATGATCGTTGGCGGTCGACCGGCCGGTCGACCGCCAGCCTGTCAGGCTGACAGATCAGCCTAACGGCTAGTTTTCTTTTGGGCTATAAATACCCCATCTCTTTAGGGTTTTGACAAGATTTTCAAGAGCAAAAATTCCTACTTTTCTGAAGTGTTTTTAAATTTTAAAAAGTGTTTTAGAGCTTCAAAGATTTCATCTTTATTGTTTTTCAAGGGTTTTAGAAAATCAAAGAAAACTAGGTTTTGGGATATTGTTTGGATTTTCATTTCTATCATCTACAAGAGATTTCCCAAGTAGCTTTTCTTATTATTTGCTTTCCAAAAACACCTTGATATCCACTTGAGCTATATCTTCTATCCTAATCTATATAGGATCTTTGTTTTGTGGAAAAGAGAAGTGTTTGAGGTTGATTAAGCCTCCAAGTTGTAAACACCCTTACTTTTGTTGTATCCCTCTTTGGTAGAGGTTGATCGGGTGATTGGTTTGCTCCCTCTTTGGTAGAGGTTGATGCTTGTGTTTGCTCCTCTAGTGAGAGGTGGAGTTTAGTTGTAACCCTCTTCGGTAGAGGTGTTGGTTGTTGTTTGGCTACGGGCCTACCCCTCGGTTGTGAGGCGGTGTTTGAGAGAGGAGTTCGGTATTCCCTTGTTGTAAAATCCTTCTCGGTGGAGGTTCCCTCGGTGGGAGTCCTCGGTGGACAAGACAGTGGATTAGAAATCCTTCTCGGTGAAGGCGGGGACGTAGAGCTGTTGGCCCAAAGGCCTTCCACTCTAGTTTTGATGATGATTAACTTGTATAGTTATGTTTACTAATAATCTTGTGTTGTTTAAGTTTCAGATCATTAACCAAGATATTAGTTGGTGATTAGCTTCAACAAGGTGTTAGAAGCTTTTCATGATGATTCCAGGGCCAAAGCGTCAAGATCACACATTGCCTAGGCCATGGATGGAGTTTTGGAGCAAGTCTTCTTGATGACACAAAGACTTAGGTATCCATAGTTTAGTTAGTGTGTTTAGATCCAATTTGTAAAGCTTAGTATAGTTGATATGCTCAAGTGCACAACACACACGTTTCATGATTTAGATTTCCGTTTTCATGGATAGTAGATCAAAACAAGTTTACTTCATTTCTATGTATATAGATATGTTCTAAATATACATACATGCTTACATGACTTATACAAACTTAGTTTGACATACCTATTCATGTAGTTTTATGTTTGGTATAAAACATATTTTTGAAATTAAAGACAAAAACTATGATATATTTGTTTAATGTATAGTAGACCTATGTCCATATGCATCATGCTTAATAATGTTCAAATATCATGTTTTTGTATTTCTATAAGTTTTAGGAAAATCAGATTTCCTATTGAAAAATCAAGTTTGACAAAAATACAAGTTTTGTTTTTGATAAAATTGGCAAGACACAAAAATGAATTGATATGTTGATATATTGTCTTGGAATTTTTATCACTTATTTGAGTTTCAATATAAAATGATAAAACAATTTTTATGGTATTTTTAAAAGTATTAAAAGATTTTTATAAAATATTTTTCCCAAGTTTTCTGACCCAGTTTTTCAGTTCCAGACTCAACCAGTTGACTAAGCAAGGCTATTAGTCGACTTGGCTAATGTCCGGTCGACCGGGCCGGTCGACCGGACGTGCACAAATCTGTGCACGTTTGGAGTCACTGGGACGGTCGACCGAGCCGGTCGACCGGGTCTGAGAGCTCTGCTCTCGGGTTGTTTGGGTCGACCGTGCCGGTCGACCGGGATGAGAGCTCTGCTCTCTGTTTGTTTGGGTCGACCGGGCCGGTCGACCGCAGTTGCCCAACGGTCATATTTCTGACCGTTGGCGGTCGACCGGGTCGGTCGACCGGCAGCCTGTCAGGCTGCCAGCTCAGCCTAACGGCTAGTTTTCTGATGGGCTATATAAACCCCATCTCTTTGGGATTTTGGCCAAGTTTTTGAAGAGAAAAAATTCTGGTTTTCTGAAGTGTTTAAAACAAGTTTTCAAAAGTGTTTGGGGCTTTAATCTTTCAATCTTTAGTGTTTTAGGTTTTTGGAAAAATCAAAGAAAAGAATATTTTGGGAGATTTGTCTTGGTTTTCATTCTATATCTTTTGCAAGAATTTTCCCAAGTGTTTTGCTTTGTTGCTTGTTTTCCAAACACCTAGTTTTTCACACTTGAGCTATCATACTATCCTAATCTATTAGGATCTTGTTTTTGTGGAAAAGAAAAGAGAAAAAGAAAGAGAGAGTTTTGAGGTTGTTGTTGTAACCTCTAAGTTGTACACCCTTATTCTTGTTGTATCCCTCTTCGGTAGAGGTGATCGGGTGATTGGTTTGTATCCCTCAAGTGTGAGGTGATTGAGATTGGTTGTGAGCCTCTTCGGTAGAGGTGTTGTTGTTGTTGTTGTTGTATTTGGCTACGGGCCTACCCCTCGGTTGTGAGGAGGTTGTTTGAGAGAGGAGTTAGGTACTCCATTGTTGTAAAAATCCTTCTCGGTGAAGGTTCCCTCGGTGGGAGTCCTCGGTGGACGGTATAGTGGATTGGAAATCCTACACGGTGGTGTAGGCGGGGATGTAGAGCAAGGGTGCTCGAATCTCGAAACATATCTTTGTGTTTGCGTTTGATCCACTTGTCTCTAAACTCTCTCTCTCTTTACATTTGTGCAAAGCATCATACTTCATTCATATCATATTTGCTTGTGTTGAGCATAATTCATCTTGTCATATCATATTTATTTGCTTGTGTTGTGCCTTGCATAATCCATATAGCTATATCCTTGATTGCTTGGCTTGATTGTGTGTGCACATTGCTTGGATTGCTTGTGTGTGTGTGCCCAACTTATACTCATCCAACAAGAGCTTCACATATCGCCTCAACCCATTTCAAGGGGAATTAAGGGGAGTTAGTCCAGAGCCTCGCAAGGGGAATTCGGCTACACTTGTTGTATTGTATTAGTTTGTGCATAATTTGCATTAGCTTCCGCATTTAGCGCACTTAGTTTTGCATTAAGTTTTAGATTAGCACTAACACCTATTCACCCCCCCTCTAGGTGTTTTTCAATTGGTATCAGAGCTAGTGCTCCTGATACTTAGGCTTAACATCCTAGGAGTGAGATCCATTTGCTTGCTAATCTATTATTTGCATTTGCTTGTTTGCACACATATAGTTTACCATGGCCTTCATGACCCCACCTATGTATGACCCTTCCAACATTCATGTTTGGAAGATTAGGATGACCGTTTATTTACAAAACCCTAGGTCATAAAATTTATCTTGCTATTACAAAGGAATCCTTCCTTAGTGATCGCAATCATATAGGGGCCAATGCACAAGCCCTAGAGGCCATTAGAAGCACATTACCTAAAGATTATCTTATGTGTGTTTCTAACATTGATTCCGCCTTTGCAGTGTGGAACAAATTGACAACAACAACCACCACCTCGGAGCTTCAAGTGCAAATTCAAGAAGAGGAATCTAGTGGAGAATCCGATTCACAATGCTTCATGGTCCAAGGGAATGACTCCCTTGAGGTACATTCGGAACCCCACTTAGATAGTGATGATTGCTCTAGTTCTTCAAATGATTATGTTGACTCCCATGCTTTGAATGAAGAACTATCCATAGTTTGTGAAAAATTAATAGAAAACTATAAAGTTTTGAAAAAGAAGAGTCTAGGCATTAATAATGAAAATAAAAATTTGATTGCTAGACTTGATATTGTTTTGCAAGAGAAAGAGGAGATTGCTAATGAGAGGGATTCATTAAAATCTCAACTTGATCTTGCACTTAAAGAAAATGAGTTTTTGAAAAATAAAAATGATTGCCATGTTCTTTTGAAGAAAAATGATAACTTGTCTTCAAAAGTTGATTTTATTTTAAAAGAGAATGTTGATTTGAAAAATAAAATTATTTCCATTTCAAATGATTTAGATGTGTGTTTAAAGAAAAATGTTGTTTTGAAAAATAAGATTGATGAACATGTTTGCCATGCTAAGTTAATTTCACCTAGATCACCCCTTGCATGCTCCACTTCTTCTATGATTAAAAATGATATAAATATGTTGAAGGAGAAAATGGATTGTTTGGGCTCCACTATGAGCCAATGTGCTAAGAACCATACACGGTTGGAAACCTTGGTTCGAAAGAAACAAGTTCCATCATTTATGCATGCACACCCTCCACGGCATACACATGCTCCACACGGACACCATCAACACATGTATGCTCATGTGTACACATGTACACATTGTGGCCGAAAAGGTCATCTTGCTAAATTTTGTTATGATAGATTAAATGTTTCAAATTTAGCAAAGAAATTTGTTTGGGTTAGGGAAGGGACTAACCCCCATGGACCCAACAAGATGTGGGTACCAAAGACCACCCCTCCTATTATTTTTGATGTAGGTGTGGGCTCTCACATGACGTGAGAGTGATGACACCTTGGAGTGGATGCGTTCCGGACTTAAAGGAAATCAATTGGATGCATCACTTTCAAGGGAAGATTTGGTAGAGATGACCACCATGTTTTGGAGACAAGAAGAGTTGCCTTCTAGGTTTTGGTAACAACTCTTAACTCCTTATTATTGTTTACATGCCTTCATATTGATGTTTTATAGCATGTTTTCATTGTCTATGGATTAGTATGTAAATATCACATTTATTAGATCCTTAACATACATGTATAGTATTTGAGACACGCATGCTTGCATGAACCCATACTTAGTGTTCTCACTTTTGTTTAAGCTATAATGTACATCATGAATCTAATACATGTGAATTTACATAGTAATCATGTCTTAGTTTTATCATGATGATTTTTATCTTGTTTTTTTGATGCTTCATGTTAAGATTACTTGTTTAGATGTTAGTTTTCATTAAGACTAGTTATATACTTGTTCATAGAATGGGCGACAAATAATTTATATATAGTTGGGCTTGATTCCTTATTTGAACCCATTAGATATGCTAGTATAGTCTAGTTTTGATGATTCATACATTTTAAACTTGTATTCCCATTTTGGATTTGTTTTATGAGTTTTCACTTCATGTATATGTTTGTATTGCCAAACTTTAAGATATACATGTATAACCCCTTAAGTCATTTGCCTTTCATGCAAATCTATATATGGACTCAATTGTGTTTAGGGATATGTATGTATACTTATTGTGTTGACAATTCATACATATACCATGAAATGAAATTTGTTTTGATGAAGATTTAGTTTTTCTTGATTTTGTGTTTAATTGTTTAACTTCATGTATATGTCTATCTTGTCCAAACTATTAGATATACATGTTTATCCTTTTTGAGCCATGTGCCTTAATGCATATATTTTGTGGACTCGTTGTGTTTTGGATATATATGTATATTTTAGTTTGTATTAAACATACATATGCCATGAAGATTAAATAAGTTTTGATGATTTTCGTGTTTTCATGATTAAGGAATAATTGAGCTTAATTGAATATTTTCATGATTATGATATTCACACTTTATTTGTACACTCACTTTTATTGCTTACTCATGTTTTGTTTCATGAGTCAAAATTGTGATTAATTAGATTAGAGTGTTGATTTTCATGTGGATTTCTTATTTCATGAAAAACTATTTTGTTTTATCCCTTACTTGAAGGATTTCGTACTAGTTTTAAAAGTTTTTCCTATAACTAGTTCGTATTCTTCAATTTGGTAGTGATTTTCAAACAAAACTACATTTTCAAATCTATTTTTGAAAACCCCTACCATCTATGGGCGGATGGATGGGAGATCATGGTCTTGTATGCTTTAAAATGAAAATCATTTAAAACTTGAACCTTGATTGGGTGGTAGATTATATGAGTTATATCATTCTTTTATTGTTATGTCAATTGGTATCATTGAACTCTTTCAATTGGTATCATTTTGATCTTTGTGTACACTCATATGTTTATTGTGTATGTATATTTTCAATTGGTATCATCTATTGGTGATTGGTACTCATTCTATTTCATACACTTTCATTGGTGCTTAAGATATAAATTTTTCACAAATCTTGTTTATGCTAGTGCTTGAGTTTCAATTTTGTTTAAATTGATTACTTTTAAATTGGTATCAAGACTATGCATTATTTTAGTTTGTATTTCATAAAGGGGGAGAAAATTTAATTTTGTCTTTCAATTGGTGATTCTCCAATTGGTATTTGTTTCCCACTCCCTTACTTTATGATTGAAAATTTCATATTGGTATCATATGTTTAATATGAAAATTATTTACATTGGTATCAAATTTTATTTAGACGTTCAAAATTTATTATTGATATCAAGATGTTTCATGTGTTTTTACTTAAAATTGGTATCTAATTTTTTTTAAAATACAAAAGCTTTGATTTGTATTGATTATATGCATATAGATTCATGATGAGTGTATCTTGTATTGAAGAGCTTAACATCTCTTCGTTATGTGGTACACGTGTGTAGGGGGAGCTTCACATCTCCTCTTATACATTACATAATGTGTGTTATGTGAATTAGGGTTTAACATCCCTCTTTCATGTAATGCATATGTGTAGGGAAGCTAACTTAGCGTCTTCCTCTTCATGAATGTATATAGCATATAATATCTATTGATCTTTATTTATTTTCAATTGATATCGAGATGCTTCATTGACATATTTATCTATTGATATCATATTGTTTGGATTGTTTAACCCCTTCTTGATCTTTTTGTTTGACAAAAAGGGGGAGAAAAATTTGTTTCATTTGATTTTACTTTGTTTACCCCTTTGTTGATGATTGACAAAAAGGGGGAGAATTATTTGAGAGTTTAACATGTTTTTATATATGCATACTTATGTTTTTGCATATATTAAGTTTTATTGGTAAGTATTAAGTTTTTATTGGTATCTAGAGCATCTAGTGTTTATGTTGTTAATGCTTTTATTAATTTAATTGTTTAAATAGAGCTTTTAGAACATGTGTTTGTGTTTTATGCATATTGATGCATACATGTTTATGTACATTCATTGCATATATTTTTTTTATACATGAGTTAAGGGGGAGCTTCTTTGAAGCCTAACTTTAATCCATGCATATATAACTCCATGAGTTTTGTCATCATCAAAAAGGGGGAGATTGTTGGCCCAAAGGCCTTCCACTCTAGTTTGATGATGATTAACTCATGTAGTTATGTTTACTAATAATCTTGTGTTGTTTAAGTTTCAGATCATTAACCAAGATATTAGTGGTGATTAGCTTCAACAAGGTGTTTAGAAGCTTTTCATGATGATTCCAGGGCCAAAGCGTCAAGATCACACATTGCCTAGCCCATGGATGAAGTTTTGGAGCAAGTCTTCTTGATGACACAAAGACTTAGGTATCCATAGTTTAGTTAGTGTGTTTAGATACAATTTGTAAAGCTTAGTATAGTTGATATGCTCAAGTGCACAACACACACGTTTCATGATTTGGATTTCCGTTTTCATGGATAGTAGATCAAAACAAGTTTACTTTATTTCTATGTATATTAGATATGTTCTAGATATACATACATGCTTACATGACTTATACAAACTTAGTTTGACATACCTATTCATGTAGTTTTATGTTTTGGTATAAAACATATTTTTGAAATTAAAGACAAAACTATGATATATTTGTTGAATGTATATTAGACCTATGTCCATATGCATCATGCTTAATAATGTTCAAATATCATGTTTTTGTATTTCTATAAGTTTTAGGAAAATCAGATTTCCTATTGAAAAATCAAGTTTGACAAAAATACAAGTTTTGTTTTTGATAAAATTGGCAAGACACAAAAATGAATTGATATGTTGATATATTGTCTTGGAATTTTTATCACTTGTTTGAGTTTCAATATAAAATGATTAAAACAATTTTTATGGTATTTTTAAAAGTATTAAAAGATTTTTATAAAATATTTTTTCCAAGTTTTCTGACCCAGTTTTTCAGTTCCAGACTCAACCAGTCGACTAAGCCAGGCTATTAGTCGACTTGGCTGATGTCCGGTCGACCGGGCCGGTCGACCGGACGTGCACAGATCTGTGCACGTTTGGAGTCACTGGGACGGTCGACCGAGCCGGTCGACCGGGTCTGAGAGCTCTGCTCTCGGGTTGTTTGGGTAGACCGTGCCGGTCGACCGGGATGAGAGCTCTGCTCTCTGTTTGTTTGGGTCGACCGGGCCGGTCGACCGCAGTTGCCCAACGGTCATATTCTGACCGTTGGCGGTCGACCGGGTCGATCGACCGGCAGCCTGTCAGGCTGCCAGCTCAGCCTAACGGCTAGTTTTCTGATGGGCCTATATAAACCCCATCTCTTTGGGATTTTGGCCAAGTTTTTGAAGAGAAAAAATTCTGGTTTTCTGAAGTGTTTAAAACAAGTTTTCAAAAGTGTTTGGGGCTTTAATCTTTCAATCTTTAGTGTTTTAGGTTTTTGAAAAAATCAAAGAAAAGAATATTTTGGGAGATTTGTCTTGGTTTTCATTCTATATCTTTTGCAAGAATTTTCCCAAGTGTTTTTCTTTGTTGCTTGTTTTCCAAACACCTAGTTTTTCACGCTTGAGCTATCATACTATCCTAATCTATTAGGATCTTGTTTTTGTGGAAAAGAAAAGAGAAAAAGAAAGAGAGAGTTTTGAGGTTGTTGTTGTAACCTCTAAGTTGTACGCCCTTATTCTTGTTGTATCCCTCTTCGGTAGAGGTGATCGGGTGATTGGTTTGTATCCCTCAAGTGTGAGGTGATTGAGATTGGTTGTGAGCCTCTTCGGTAGAGGGTTTGTTGTTGTTGTTGTTGTATTTGGCTACGGGCCTACCCCTCGGTTGTGAGGAGGTTGTTTGAGAGAGGAGTTAGGTACTCCATTGTTGTAAAAATCCTTCTCGGTGAAGGTTCTCTCGGTGGGAGTCCTCGGTGGACGGTATAGTGGATTGGAAATCCTACACGGTGGTGTAGGCGGGGATGTAGAGCAAGGGTGCTCGAACCTCGAAACATATCTTTGTGTTTGCGTTTGATCCACTTGTCTCTAAACTCTCTCTCTTTACATTTGTGCAAAGCATCATACTTCATTCATATCATATTTGCTTGTGTTGAGCATAATTCATCTTGTCATATCATATTTATTTGCTTGTGTTGTGCCTTGCATAATCCATATAGCTATATCCTTGATTGCTTGGCTTGATTGTGTGTGCACATTGCTTGGATTGCTTGTGTGTGTGCCCAACTTATACTCATCCAACAAGAGCTTCACATATCGCCTCAACCCATTTCAAGGGGAATCAAGGGGAGTTAGTCCAGAGCCTCGCAAGGGGAATTCGGCTACACTTGTTGTATTGTATTAGTTTGTGCATAATTTGTATTAGCTTCCGCATTTAGCGCACTTAGTTTTGCATTAAGTTTTAGATTAGCACTCACACCTATTCACCCCCCCCCCCCCTCTAGGTGTTTTCAAGAGTTAGGGGCTCGAACCTCGAAACATATCTTTGTGTTTGCGTTTGATCCATTGTCTCTCTAACTCTCTCTTTTATTTGTGCAAAGCATCATTCATTCATCATATCATATTTGCTTGTGTTGTGTCTTACATCATTCATATTGTTGTATATCCTTTATATGCTTGGATTGTGTGTACCTTACTTATACTTAACCACAAGAGCTTCATATAGCACCTCAACCCTTATCTAGGGGAATCAAGAGGAGTTAGTCCAGAGCCCTTCACGGGGAATTCGGCTACACTTGGTGGTTGTATTAAGTGTGTTTGCAAATTTGTTTTAGCTTCTGCATTTAGTTTCTAGATTAGCATTATCACCTATTCATCCCCCCCTCCCCCCCCCCCTCTAGGTGATTTACAGAGTTTAGACAGTAAAGAGAGCGGGTGTGAGTAAAATTTCCTAATAGAAAATGTTCTGTTAATAACAACTAAAATAGAAAGTACAAAAGAAGATTTATGAAAAATGAGAAGAATATTAAAATTCATCAAGCAACTAAAATGGTAATGACTAGTCATACTAACATTAAATACTCTATGATAATATTCTCATTTTATGAACTAATAAAAATTATTTTATCTTCTCTAATATTCTTTTCCTTAAATTATAACTCTCCCAGTTATTCTTCCACCATGCAGTTCATACATGTATATTTTTAAAAAATCAATATTTAAAAAATAATATCAGAGTAGAATTTTTTTTACTTATCGGACAAGTGCAAGATGAACTAGTCAAGTTAAAATGAAATTATGATTTCATTTCAATTATAAAATGAAACCGTACAAATCATGATTTTTTAAAAACATGATTTATAACTTTTATGACATGGTTGGCAACCAAAGTAAGAACTTGAGAGAGAGAGAGAGAGAGAGAGAGAGAGAGAATCATAGTTTTGATCAAAACTTGACTAAGGCCAAAGTTTTGACAACTATGATTTTGATCACTTTTGAGCCTCTCAAATCATGATTTTGAAAACCAGAATTTAATTGTCAAATAAGATAGTTTCATTTTTTTGTGGTTTTAACTTAAAATTCATAAATCAAAACCATGTTGTCAAATAAGGCCTTAGTTAGTTGCCTTTATATATAGTTTTTGTACCTGGTGATTTTTCTGCATGAACTAATCGAGCCTAGTGACCCTCGCACATCGTGACGAGTCGATCCATAATATATCTTCTCAACACACTCAGCAGGTTTGCTTCAAAATTAGCCCGGATGGGAAATCTGTTGGTTACAATACAATATTTTCTTTTTTTTCTTTTTTTTCTTAAAACATGCAACAATTTTATTTATAAATATGTAACCAATTTAAATTATTGTCCTAAAAAATGCAAGTAATAAAAAGAATTAAAAGGAAAGAAATTGCTGGCCTAGGATGACAGTCGTGCAGAAGCACTGCCCTAGAAGATAGATAATCGGTCCCTCGTCAGGACCTTAGAATCACCTCCTCTCCTAGCGGTAAAAGTTCTCCCGGTGATCTGCCTCTGCTCAGATGGAAATTCGCTGAACTGCGAGAAGCTATTTATAGATTCTCAGAGTTCATCTATTGTAAAAGTTCCGCTGAAAATCTGCAATGCAAATCTGCACACGATCGCAGTTCGCGAGCAGATTCTCAGAGTTCATCTGTTGTAAAAGTCCCGCTGCAAATCTGCACACGATCGCAGTTCTGAAGAGCCCCTGAATCGAACTGCACACGTGTGAGGATGTGGCCCATGGCCTAACACTTAGACATGTGAGGAGTTGGTACCTCCCATCTCCTATTCAATGTGAGACTAAAACCAAAATCAAATAAGAGGGAAACTCAAGTTTTCCTCCAGCTCAAAACACAACCAACAAAATCAAACTTGCAGCATTCTATCGGGGAAAGAAATGCTTTTGCCGCATGAGCTATAATGAGTTGGCTGTTCTCGTGCCGTTGAGATCTGATGTAGAGATAATCATGTAGATTCGATCATAAAAGGTCAAGAAAAATTATATTCTCATGGATTATTTCAATTTACGGAATGTAATATATAAATTTAGTTATATTGAGTGCAAATGATAAAAACAATCACAAAGCACGTGCAACACGAGATAAAGAGAGAACCGATCACTTTGTTTGATACGCTCAACTTCCGCTCGCGTGATGATCTTCCCTTTCAAAAGTCAAAATAACAAGTTGTTCTCAATAATACCTTGTCCATTTTGTAAGAGGACTAGATCTACTGCAAATGTATCTTATACGTAACAAGCAAGTGGGGACGGGGACCAAAGGATGCTGGAAATATATTTCAATTTCAAATAATGTCAGTAAAGGTTTTGATCAAAGCAGAGTTAAACTAAAACTAGAAGTTCTATTTATAAGAGTTTTTATTTCTTTAGAAACCAAAATCTAATTATGATTGTATTAGGAGCTTCTGTTTATTTGAATTTTCATGTAATGTGTATTTGGTTATTTGAGTTTATGTAGGAGTAGGAGATTGAAAATTTATATTTCTATAAACAGAGGAAAAAAACTCAATTTTATATGAAAAAATTGTATGAGAAATTATTAGAGTCAAAAAAGTTATTGTTTTTCTTTCTCCATAGATTCCTCTCCTCTCATTTTTTTTTAATCAAAAATCAACAGAAAGCAAAATCAACAGAAAGCAAGCATTGGCCAGGTCGGTGACTATTAGGTGGGAGGTTTTTCGTTCAATAGAACGTTTCTTAATTACACTATGGTGCTAACGGAATCCGGGAAGGATATAAACGTACTTTGGAGGCCAAACGGTTCGGTCTGCCGCCGCCCGCGCGCGTGTGGGCATGATTTCCCCCAAATCGCGCGCGAAAACTCTAAGTACCCGAAAGGCAAACTTTTTGTTCCATTTTTCTCTATTTAAACACTTCAAAATTCCATCCCATGTCCAATGTGGGATTAAATGCTTTTAGCTACCTTTAGTCCCCTTTTGGCCTTTGAATTAGGTAAATTTTAGACTTGAATATCTCATTCATTCGAAGTCGGATTGAACATGTAAATATACCATGTTCATCCTCAATGGAAGGAGAACACACTCCAACCATTATCCAATTGATTCTATCAACGGATCTCACCGTAATTCAACTCAAAGATTCATATTAATTCTTCATATTTCCCAACAATTATTATGATAGACACGCCCGATTCTCCATAAATTTACCAATCTTTCTGCATATGAACTGTGCTAGAATTATTGAATATCCTTGTATATTAGTTACTAAGTAGGTGTAGCAATGGGTCAGATTCCGCTTGGTTCCATTATAAATTTGTAGGAGTTAATTAAAGATCCAAAACAACCATTAAAGCCAAAACCTAAGTAAAAAAAACTAAATTCAGTAGCTTATCATGTTCAGATTTCAAGATACAATTTTAAGGATCAAAATCCAAAAATTTGAATCAGATTCAAATTGAGTATTCAATAATTCATTGCTACCCTTGCTCCAAATCAGTGAAAGTGAGAGAAAATATGATAGAAGAGCTCAAATCTTATGGCTTGCGCAGTAGTTCGGCATTTGCAGAGTATTGAATAAGTTTGAGCTTTAATGGAGTTACAACTTGTCTAATTACTAAACTTCTAAACAAGATAAATGACTTGCTTTTTCTATCTTTAGTTTTTTCTTTAAATTTCTCTTTCTCTGTAACTCATCAAAATATAGTAACCTCTTGCAACAAGAGGGGTCGAAATGACAATGACAACAAAACATGGGCCAATTGTTTCAAAAATAAGGATAAAAGAAACTAAGAGCCCCTTAAATTGCCCTCTTGAATTGTACTTTTTATCACATTGTGTTTGATTTGAGATGACATGAAGTGAAAAAATTGAAATGAATGTTGCCCACCTTATACTTGGAGAGAGAGACAGAGAGAGAGAGAGTGTGTGTTCTTCAAAATAATATAACCTAACAAACAAGGCATGTTCCTCAAGAGACATTTTCCTTTTTCAAGTAAAAAGATAGTGTTATTCATTTTCAAATTGAGCATTAAAGAAGAGTTAAAAGGCTAAACAAATGTCGTCTGAAGTTGGCTCGTCGGTTAGGCTTTGAGTTTGCTCCACAGAAATCACCGATTCGAATCACCTCGAGCGGACATTTGTAAAAGTGTGTGTTAAACTTGAGAGTAATTTCAGCTTATTTAAAAAAAAAAAAAAAAGGCTAAACAGACAAATAAAGTTGTGAGAGAGAGAGAGAGAGAGAGAGAGAGAGAGAGAGTTCTAGCTTGTTATAAACAAACAAAAACAAAAAAGGCTAGAAAAAGCTGAGAGAGAGAGAGAGAGAGAGAGAGAGAGAGAGAGAGAGCTCAGAGTGGTACTGACATATTGTGCTAAGACGGACAGATGTGAGAACATTAACAACTAAAGAAAGTGGGACAATAGAAAAGCATATCCAATAGTGTCATTACCAACTTTGTTCAAAGAATAATTTTGATACGTAATATTCTATGGACTGTATGAGCTTTATCTTGGGCTTCCACATTGTACATGGAATCTCTTTTGTTGCACAAAAGACAAGGAAAATGATCTTTTGTGATTAAGAGATATAATAGATGTGATCTGAACTAACCACAAAATTACTGAGATATTAATACGAGGTTCCTTAGAGTGGTAAACCAAAGGTAATAAGAAATTAGGTTTTCCTTTACCCAGATGTGGGAGAAGGGCTCTAATTCTATGCTTGTTGGTAATTATAGTAGAATGCACGTAACTGTCTTGTTGGTCTGACATGCCATATGTAATATGCGATATGTCATCGAGATAGAAATAACAGTCTAATTGAGAAAGAGTACACTATATAAAAAATTGTATAAGAGGTTTACTGTAATTTGAAACATATAAAAACATAACAGTTTTCTAAAATTGCAAGAAATGACACGTGCACGTTAGGGCTCTGTCATGTATACCACTGGTTTGCGGTCAATTGATCGCATCACCCACCTGTAGTGTTTTGACCATCAATTGTAAGATAGAAGCCCAATCACATTAACACAAATGGTAGAAACACACTAAAAATTACAAATTATGTGGTATGTCATTTGCAACCAACCAACATAAACTTGAAATTTGAATTTGGTTTAACATGTGGGCAAATCATATTCGGTGTAGTATTTTAGTTTAATCAGTGGAGAAAACATGTTACGAAAGATGAAACAAAAGCAGTATATGATACAAGATTAAAAAAAAAAAACGCTTAAAAACCTTAAAAAAGTGTACGATAATAGAGTTTATTATTGCCCGATTAGCTTGTCAATTATTCAGCAAGAATCCTCGCCAAGGTCTTGTTAATAGGCTTGGCGAGTCTTTGGTAGGATCATTGATCCGTTGTAAAGTGGATCCAATATAAAGGTACAATAGCTTGAATGGCTTGGATCCAACTCATGAGTTGATATATCAATGCAATTAGATACCACCAACGACTTGATCTCATCGCTTGTCCCTCAAAAAAAAATCTATAGTGACATAGAGGAAATAATAATAACAACAATTTGTGTCACCCACCAACAGTGGAATGAATAAATGTGTGCAGGAGTACTGCATGATTTGAGATAAATCGCACAAAAGTAAGAACGAGAATGGATATATCCATGACCCTCTTTGGAGATGTCTAACAGATATATTTTTCTATAAGAAAATGAGAAAATGCAAATTATTATGGAAAAATTTCTATTAAGCATCTCTAATAAGAGCTCATGAACACGTCCATTCTCATCCCAACACAAAAGACCTAAAGAAGAAATTAAAAAAAAAAAAAAAAAAATCTATTCTTATATGCATTATTTGGAGGGTAAAATATCAAGCTATTAACGGTGCCCCCATCTTCAATTTGTGGCCTCCCCCTTCTTTAATTTAATCAGCTTCTCTCTCCCCACATTTTGATTTTGTTTCCTTCTTCGCATCTCCTTATTTTCTTTTTCTTTTATAAAAAAAACACCTAACTTTTTTAATCCTGAAACATGTCAAAATCTAACTCTTCGCTTTATTGCTAAATTAATCAGACCTCGGTGGTTACTCGTCCTCTCATTCTATACCTGTCAGTTGTATATACGAGCCTTCTCTGTGTTTAATAAATTTCTTTTCTTCCTCTATATTTTTCCTACCTAAACTATTCACAGCTAACAACTAGATTTATAGATCTCATCGAGCATGCTCTATAACACTCTAGCTAGTCAGCGTAAATGAGTGATCTATCCTCTCTTTTTTTTAATAGTCTAATGAGTGATCTATCTGTCCCCACCTCCCCATTTCTCATTTCTGCATATTCTCTCTCGGCCCAAACCCCATATCCAGCCCACAAACACGCACATGATAGATTACAAGTTTAAAGAATATTTTGCGTCAATATGTTAGCAAGAGTTACTTCACTGCAAAGGGCAGGATTCTAGTTCAAAGACACAAAGATTACACAGTGAAACAGAAATGACCAGATGTCCGGCCACAAACATCTCAATGATATTTCTCTCGTATCACATGGTCATGTGTCCAAGAGTTTCACAGGAAAAACGAATTTAACAGATATACTGCAATGTAAATTCGATTGACCAAGGATGAAGAGTGTGACTATTCTTATTGAACAACGAGGTCCACAGAGCAGCATCAGGGCCATCAATTGTAAAATCTTAAACTACTACATCCCAAACACTACTCCAAGGTTCCAAGCTGCTATCAGCCTTGTTGTGATATTCAATAGCTTCCTTCAACATATGCCCACACGTTGTTACTCTGAAACACAGGAAAAAGAAAATTGTGTAACGTGCGCGTCAGCAAAATGTAGCTCAAACTAGGCTTAAGGCCATTTTTATGGTGACTGACAACTCCTAGAGTGGAAAATTCAAGAAATATCTCAAAGTCAGAAGTGTCGGTACTACAGATTTGTACAGGATAGCAACATGAAAGTCCTAGTGAAATGCAATCCAAGTTATATTTGTTTCAGGTGAGTTTTTTCTCATACTGTGTAGCGTTTTTCTGGGAGCCATGTTACTTGGATGTTTGGATCTAAAAGGAACCCAGTTATAAAGATGTCTCTTGTATTCAAGATGATTAAAAAGCTACCCTTTTTGTTCTTATTCATTCCTCTTATGTTTAGTGCACTCAATCTAGTCAAATTCAAGGAAATAGAGACACAGTATGAAGAAAGAATTAGGTCAGCTGACAAGCCAAATAGTCCAGTCCATTCTATAATTTCTACCCCACTACTCACTGCTGGTGAGCTAGGAAACGACTGAATCATTCTGAAAGATGTGAGTGATTTGCTCAACTCTCACAATCTTGTGAAAGTCCTGGAAAGAGGAAAGGATGTATTCAAAACGCTGTCAACAGATACATGAACTAGAAGCATTACCAACAAATAACAACGCAAAATGCATTGAGCTAGCAAGCCACACAATCAATGACATGACTAGTAAATAAATAGGCATCCATGATTTCAGGTGTTCCTCTGTTTCCTCAGGAGAAATGCCAAATGGAGACATGTTCATGGAGAAACCAAAAGTAGTCATTACCTGGGGGTGGAATTAATCGTTCCACACATGCATGAAAATGATCAAGCTATCCCTAATGGCACAAGTTATTGTAAGTACTCAAAATTAAAATATTTCATGCACATAAAAAGTAATTCCCAACTGAAAAGCTATCAGTCGTAGAAGATTCATAGATTCATGAAGCAAAGAGTAGAACTGAATTTTATTGGCTAGTTTTGAATACTGATTTGGTCAAAAGACTCAAAAATGGAGCCTAAAAGGTCATGCAATTTGTGTTGAACCAACATATTAGAGAATATTTCTTGCTAAAAATGAACCAGGGTTAAGATAGTTGGTGGGAGAGGAACCAGCCAACAGGCTATGTTCTATCAGTACAAATCAGTTGAAAGCTGTGTAGTATGGACACCTCAATCGTGAACCCTGTCATGTTGGATAAAATGTCAGACACGCATCTCTCACACACTATTATCAGCTCACGCATATGGGAATCCATGAGCAGACAAAGTAATCAAACGTGATCAAGTCAGAACATACAATGAGAAGAATACGTAGGAGGATTTTAGAGTTATTGTCAACGCATGAGTGCCAATACCACATTCATCACACACACGCGCGCGCGCGCGCGCGCACACACACACACACACAAAACAAGAGAGAAGAAAGGCTGTTAATGAAAAAGATGAAAACAACAAAAAGGACGTGCATTTACAGAATCTACTAGAACCTAGAGCAGGAAGATGCAAAAGGAGAAACAATGACTGTGATTTGAAGCTTTGTTCTAATATGCAAGAAGCCGAGTGAGACAATAGGTTCAGTTTCACACTATGGATGGGGAACAACCCTGAAATTAGGAGGGCTGGGTTCGGTTCAACCATTTCAGCAAGATGATTGCACATGTAACAAAAATTTATGCTTCAAATATAATAAGAGTAAAATGAAACATGAAATAAATGAAACATGAAATAAATAATTAATCATAGAATAAAAGAAGTGCCAGAATCTATGATATGTTAAAAATTCCCCCTAATGGAATAAAGTAATTTCAGTTGTAATAGAAGTGAAATGAAATCATAGAAAAAGAATTCAGTTAAACAGAAATTTAAAGAAATTTAAAGGCAATTAATGAAACAAAATTTGTGATGCGCAAATCTCCAAGATGGAAGAGATGAGCTTTCTTCCTGCCCAGAAGAGATGCATCTGGTGTCAGACTTGCATGCGCGCACCCTGCGTGTGTGTTGGGGAGGTGGGGTGGGGGCACCATTTTGGCCAGTATCATTCAGATTTAACCAAAGCTTAAACCATGTCCCCCGTTATACTGAAAGTTATCAAGATTGATGACTCGTGCAAAAATAAGACATATGCTGAAGGGAAGAGTATGCATTCTGAAGCATTAATTGTGAATGAGAAAATGTATTCAACAGAAAAGCCAGTTCTGTGCTTGGTATTATGAAATCTTCTCATTACAAGATTTTGGACCAAGAAGGTCAATTTTGTGGAGATTCTTCAGCACGATTTATGTGGACAACATGAAATTTCGTACTTTTAAAACAATGCAACATGGTACAATCTCTGAAAAGGACACTTTCACATTTGCTAAAGATGATCATTTGAAAGTGAGACTAGTTCCCATGGAAGCAAAGGGGGAAAAGGTGATCAGAGGAAAGGAGGAAGGCTGCCTAGTTCTCACTTCTCAGCATGACTAAGTGAAAGCCTTAAACTAATTCTAGTGGAGTTATGCTAAACAGCCAACAGACAACTTGTGTCATAAAATGACACAGGGCAGAGTTTGAATACAACCAATCTTCCAAGGGAAAACAACACAGCAGGATCACCCTGTAATTGAACAATGAGATGGAACATGAAGACATATATGTCTGTTGTGCCATCAATGCCATCTAATATACCTCACAAACAGCTCCAGGAAAGTGTAGCTCACGGTCCAAGTTACCCAAAGGTAAAAGACATAATATATCAATCATCAATTCCAAGTGTCAGATACAATTTGCATCAATTACATTGCAAAATCATATCTTTAGATTTGCTGATAGTAAATACGTGTACGAGAGAAAGACATGTAATAAACATCTTTACAACCAAAAAGATGACCTATACTAGTATTCAATAGTTTTGGCTTTTCCGATTAATTTAGCACCTTTATGGCTTTATCTGACTGGTACGTCAAGTCCAAGGTCTTGTAAAGAGAATTCTAGCTATGTTCTTTGATGGTATTCTTACGAATCTTACCTAATGCAACTGAAACTGTACAGAGTAATCTATGTTGAAATCAAGAGGCTTAAGAGACCTATAAGCATATCTGGGGAAGAGATTTTTCATCAATGTTGTTCCTTTTCCCTCTTCTAACTTTATCACTATTACTAACAAGTCCTAGTTCAAAATGACAGCATGCAGGCGGATGAGTATCCAGGGGCATACTGGATTGTTCATATTATCGAAGTTATGCTGACTATACTCCTAGCGCGTCACATTCCTGTAGCAGAGACAACCTCCCACACAACATTGGGTAGAGACACAGAACAAGAGCATTGGTGAAGTAACAAGAAGATATACTTAAAATCCTGTTCAGATCTCTCTTTTAAAATTTTCAAATTTTCGAGCCATTTATTCCTTGGCCTGGGATAACCATTGTTTATGGACCAAATTCATCTTAGCTCAACACCCCATGCCAGAAGGAGCACAATACATTAAGAAGAGGAACATTTATTTAACTCTGGGTGTTCCAAAATGTGCAGACTTCTATACATCTCTTTCCCATTTTGAGATGCAGATGGAATCAAGGAACAATTATAGTCCTTCATTACTCCCATTATTTTCTACAGAGCGAGATTCAAGCCAAGTCAATATGGATAGCGTACCACATCCATTTAATTATCTCGCTCCTCCACAAGATGATGTATACCACTTTAAGAGAGTTACAAAGCTATAATCTGTCATTCATAGCAAATTTCAGTACAACACTTGGAAAGCAAATGACCAAGTCAAAATTACGGAGAATAGGGAGACAAAATAAATGTATGCCCTGAAACTGCAATTACTTGGAATCCACGTACCCCTAAGGCAGAGAGGAACAGTCACAGGCATGTAAGATCTTGATGAATAGAATGCAAAATGTCAGACCTAAACCAAACACTTAAAGTTTTTCAATCCCATGCAGAGCCCACAACCAATACATTAACTGGCCATATATGAAGCCAATTATAGAAGTCCGCTTACATGTGTTATCAACATACAATTAATTTGGGAACAACTTCATGATGTAGGAGATCAAAGAACAAGGCAAGACAAATAGCAGGCCAAAATAACTTGACATGTCGACATCCCTTCTTTTGGACTGTCAACAGGCTTTTCCAAAAAGTAAGAATCTGTCACTTTTTTCCTTGGTTGTCGACAACGCCCTTCCAGCTGTTGACAGCCCTATAACGGAACAGAGCATCTGAGTTTACTTAGGATTCTATTTTGGGATCCAAATTTAAATTTTAATAGATTTTACACTTTCTTTATTTTGAACTTTTTTTTTTATTTTGATTTAGTTTTCATAGATAGAATAGGACTTATTATAAGCCTATAAATAGGCCCTTGTATCCTTTCTTTTGTGAATCATCTTTTATCCAACTTGATTAATATAATTGAGTTTTTCTCCAAATTGCTTGTAGATTCGAGTTGTTATCTTTTTTTCGTGGATTCGAGTAAATCACTCGTGGATTTGGGTGTCATGTTCGTGGATTCGAGCACAATTCCTACCCGAAAATCTTCAGGGTTCGTGGGTGCTAGAATGAAATCTAGCCGGCGTCGTTTGTCTTCCCTACTTCCTGCGTCAATTGGTATCAGAGTTTCGACAAACTTTCCTATGATGTCGGAAATGACAACGAACCACCAAGCCTTTCCACCAGAGTAAGCGTTGTCAGTGTTCTAAAAATCGGATTAATTGGCCGATTAATCATATTTGTTGGCAACCGTTTAATATTACATTAATCGCTCTGATTATGCGCTCGAGGGATTAATCGGATCTAAAATGATTAATCCCCGATTAATGCCCAATTAATCCCCGATTATGGTCGATTAATCCGATTAATCTCTGATTAATCATTTAGGCATTTCATATGTTTTTAGTTTGAAAAACTTATCACTTTGTGTGTTGGATCGCTAAGTAGTTTATGCTGTGATGTTGATAATTTGATAATGATTTTTTATTAAATAGTAGATGAACTGTTATTTATTAAATACTAGATGAATTATGATATTTTATTGTTGTATATTTTGTATAAGTGATACTTATATTTTATTTTTTTGATTATTTCTCAAGTTAACTTATTTAGCAATCTTTTGCCATCATTCTTTAAAGCTCATTATTTTGATTGATAAATTAACTAATTTTTTTATTTATTTTATTTTGCAGGTAAGTTCTTTGATTTATATTTATGTTGCAAAATTTGAAATATTGGATTACTACTGCGAAGAGATAAGTTCATTTACTTCTTCTTTTTACTATTTATTTATATTGTCTTGTTGTTCATCATATCATGGTTTATAACTTCACATCTAGATATTGTCTTATATAATATTTAGGTATTTTCAACAATTAACTAGATATATTCATCTGTAGTTGTGTATAAATATAATTAAATATATTAAAATATTTAAAAACAATTAATTCCCGATTAATCATTATTCAGTGTTGGACCGCCCGAATAATGAAACTAATTTTTAGAATACTGGGCGTTGTTGAAGGAGATAATAGCAACATAAAGTCATCCTTGGACCGTGTGGCCAAAGCCATGGAAAAGATATCTCTCAAGATCAATGATCGCAATCTTGACGATGGTACATATCGAAGCGGATATAGGCGTTCATCAATCAATCTTCCACCACCTCCACCTCCACCTCCATCAGATAACCCTCATCCACAACCTCCACCACAACAATTTTCCTCCAACCATGGTTCACAGTCGCGGTCTCGGCCGCCGACTCGGCGGGCGCTAAGACGGATCAGTCTCGGCGACTCGGATCGGTATCGGGCGATACGTACAAAATGCTACATAGAAAGTTAAAAAAATTCTTAAAAAATCACAACAAATCTTAAAAAATGTAAACATCCACATTCATGTATCATATGTCCAAAATATATTACCTAGCACACTAAACATAAAGCGAAAGCATAAATACACGCGTCGTCGGTAGAAGCATATCAAAATACATGCACAATATAGTAAATTACACAAACTACATTCATAAATACATGCTAATGTAATTATTTCCACATTAAATTGAGATGAGGCACAAAATTATCATCATAATACCGAGTCGACCGAGTCAACTCCGATTCTCGGCCTAGTCGGTCTCCTCTGAGTTGAGTCGACCGACTCGTGACTCGGACTCGTCTCGAAGCGGGCCGAGACGGATACGACTCGGCCGACTCGTCTCCTACTCGGCCGAGTCTTTGAATCGTGCCTCCAACGACCACCACCACACAACATCCACGGCAACCATCACCACCCCCAAGACATCCTATATGAAATCTTCCTTACGAAGATCTTTCCGACAAGGAGTTTCACAACCCCTTCTATTCAGAAGAAGACTCTGAAGACAAGGCTTATGACGGAAGGATGGCCTACGAGCGAGGCCCACGGCAGATGGTCAATCTAAGTCCCAACAGGAGAGGAGAATTTTCTTTTCCTAACCCAGATAGGTGAAGAGGAGAGCCAAATTCAAACGAGTACCGGATGAAAATCGAGATTCCTTCTTTCAGTGAGAACCTTGACATTGAATCATTCTTGGATTGGGTCTATAAAGTTGAAAAGTTCTTTGATATGGCTTACATCCCTGAGGAAAAGTATGCCAAGTTCGTGGCGTACAAGCTCCAAGGAGGAGGAGTCGCATGGTGGGACCGGTTACAAATCACAAGAAGGCGGCAAGGCAAGCCACCCATGATGACATGGAGGCGCATGAAGTAACTCCTATAAGGTAAATTCCTTACACCCGACTATCAACAGAATTTCTACAATCAATTTAAACAATGCAGGCAATATACGAGAACCGTGAAAGCATACACGGAGGAGTTCTACCGCCTTTCACCGCAGTGCGAACTATCAATGATAGAAGAGCAACAAACCGTGAAGTACATCAATGGGTTAAGGTATACCATCCAAGAGCATGTAGTCCTCCACAACGTATTCTCTGTTGATGAGGCTCATAACAAGGCCATGAAGATAAAGAGGCTATAAAGCAGTGCTCCATTTTTCAGGCGTCAATTGTCAATAGAAGAACCCGTAAAAGGCGACGGAGTTCAACCGAGTTCCATGACGGCCGGTCAACCACTAACACAACCGACAACCAAGGCTTCTACGTTGACACCAACAAGTCAACAACAACCCCCGCAGTCGCCAAGAGTAAAGACAATTCTTACTCTAATCCCGGAATTGGCAAGTGTTACAGGTGTGGTGAACCTGGACACAAGTCCAATGAGTGCCCAAAGAGAGGACATATCAACAAGGTTGACTATAAAAAAGAAGACGGTGTGCTAATAGAGACAGAGCTAGAGAATTCTGATTTCGTCGAAGAACATGGCGATCACGTCGCTTGTGTTATTCAGAAAGTGCTTTGCATCCAGAAGATCCCCGACACCACGCAAAGACATTAAATCTTTTATTCCAGGTGTTCGATCAAGGATAAGGTCTGCAGTCTTATCATTGACAATGAAAGCTGCGAGAACATCGTCTCTAGAGTACTTGTGGATCACTTGAAGCTAGAGATAAGATTGCATCATCCCTATGACATTGGGTGAATCAAGAAAGGCCCATGCATGAAGATAACAGATCTATATATGTTCATATTTTTATTGAAAAGTTCAATCAAGATTCCATTGCATGTGATGTTATCGATATAGATAAGTGTCATATTCTTTTGGAAAGACCGTGACAAAATGACGTTGACGCTACCCACAAGGGAAGAGAGAATATATGTTTTCACTTGGAAGGACAAAAGAATTGCATTGAAACCAATTCCCCCGGCTACAAGATTTATAAAGAAAATGGTGTCTTCACCTGTATCACGGCGTAATCAAAGTGATAGAAACTCAAGGGCAAGTTCTTTTGAAGAGGGAGACTGATATAGGAGACCAAAGAATAAGGCAAGAAAAACAGCAGACCAAAATAACGTGACATGTCGACAATCCTTCTTTTGGATAGTTGATAGGTTTTTCTCGAAAGTAGAGGTCTGTCAGTTTTTCTCTTGGCTGTCGATAACAACCTTTAGCTGTCAACAACCTATTACATAACAGAGTATCTGAGTATGCTTAGAATTCTATTTTGGGTTTCAAATTTGGATTCCAATAGATTTTACACTTTCTTTATTTTGAACTTTCTTTTCTTTATTTTGAATTTAGTTTTCATAAATAGAATAAGACTTATTGTAAGCCTACAAATAGCCTTTTGTATTCTCTATTTTAGCATCTAATTTTGATTAATAAACTTTGAGTTTTCCTCCAAATTGTTCGTGAATTCAAGTTGTTATCTCTTGCTCGTGGATTCGAGTAAATCACTCATGGATTTGGATGCCGTGTTCGTGGATTCGAGCACAATTCCTACATGAAAGTCTTCAGGGTTCATGGGCGCTAGAACGAGATCTAACCGGTGTCCTTCGTCTTCCCCGCTTCCTGCGTTTATTTGAACTTCGCTATTAAAATCAAAGGCACACTATACATTTCCAGACAAAGCATATCTCTCATTTAGATATGTAATATCTATTATTGCAATCAGTTTCCTAGATCTCAAATTCCAATAAACTAGGGTACTCTTATTACGTGTGTTTGTGTTAGGGATGAAGGAAACCAATACATAGATGTTATGTGCCGGGGAGAAATTCTCACACTGTTGGCATCTTTGTGAGCTAATAGAAGAGCTGAGAGCATGGACTTAAAAAATTTTGTTGCTCAGGAATAGTGGACTGATTGACAATTATAGTTCTAAATATAAGAACACTCATATGGGGTATTGAATAAACTAATGTTAAAGAAGCAGTTAAATGCTTATGATTTCTGGCTTTGTATGCCTCTCCCCCCTCTAACAATAACCTACTCTAAACAAATATGGAACACTAATCATGCATTTCAGGGGCATCACAATAATTTGATTCAAATAGGACAACTACCAGACCTAAACTCATGTATGAACTAGTAAGAAAAAGAGAGGCATGGGCTTATTCTTGTCCTTACCTCACATTATCTGTCAGAGCTTGTAAAAACGTCGAGCAAACCACAACAATTCCAAACTTTTGCATGGAGTGCTCGACCTGGACCACAAGCAACCTAAAGGTACCCAACAAAACCATATCAATAAATCATAGAACAGAAGGCTAAACAACTTAATAACACCATCTAGTACCTTATTTCTCTGCTCAATCCCAGTTTTTTCAGCATCCAAAGGGGGTTCTGCAGAAGTCTTCATCCTTCCACGATGTGAAGCATCACATACGCCTGCCAAACTCTTAGAATTCACAGGGGGTGTTTTACTACCATGACCTGCCTCTTCAGTAATAAGAGCAGAATTTTCAGCAGAGACAGAAATCTTCTCAACAGATACATCAAATTTATTATTAGTCAACTCCACGTCAATCTGAGGCAGCATTCCTTGAACTGATTCAACCACATCCTTCGAATTCTCATCAAGAGTAACAGGTTGTTTGTTCTCGTCGCCTAAATTCAACTCTCTTTCTAGATTTCTGTCACCATCACCATCACCATAACATTCCTTCTCAGAACAAATAACCCCAGCATCAACATTCACAACTCCATTGCCGGCACGTATCTCCAAATCCAGCCACGGCACTACTTTCACTTCCTTCTCATTGGATGAAGAAACAACAACCTTTTCAATTGAACCAATGGGAGTTCTCTCTTCATCAAGAGGAACAGATTTCTCAATCAACCGGACATCCTCAGTCGGAGTTCTCTCTTCCAAGTTCTCCCACATCACCTCCGTCTCCTTAACTGGTGATTCCTCTTCTTTTTCATCCAATTTCGTCTCTTTCAAACCCTCGTCATCCTTTTGATCTTCTTCTCCCTCTTCAGAAGGAATCTCCTCATGCGAATCATCAGAATTCTCAGCAATAACACCAGATTCCTCCCCCTTCATCTCGAAGCTCTCCTCCTCCTTCAAAGGAATCTCCACATCCAAACTCTTGGAACTCTCACCAAGAAGAACGTTCACCTCACTCCTTGAATTTCTCGGGTTCAGGTTCTCCATCGAATAATACGGCGTCTCCGGTTGAAACCTCGGCGTCTCGAACGTCTCCTCAAATTCATCGTCGATCGCAGACGGACGCCTCTCGTGCCCGTTCCCTGCGTCAGATCCAACCAGTCGATCAATCAAGAACCATCGAAACCAGAAAAGAAGCACAAACAAATGAAAAGGAGAAAGAACCAAACCTCGAGATTCAACCATAGGCGAGGGAAAATCAGAGCTAGGGTTCGGGCTCGGCGGCAAACCTTGCTGCTGGTTGTCTTCCGGAATGTCGACGGCCGTCTTCTGATTCTTCCGCTTCGCCGCCTTCCTCTTCTTGGCGCCTGAGGGCATGGCGACGAGATTAGGGAGCTACGGTTTCACTCGCTCTGGACCGCGATTCTTTTGAGGGTTTCTTATCGATGAAGTCGGCGAGAGATTGAGAGAAATGATGGTGATGATGAGTTTACTTATATTATATAAAGAAAACAACAAATTGGAGGGAAACGTGGAGAATTTTGAAAGGGCGAGGGCGGCAGAATTATTACTGAACCCGTGAATTTTATTTTGAATCTTTTTTTTACTGCGGCGTTTTAATCTGCATTGTCCATAACGCAAGAGAAAGAGGGAGATTTTGAGAGGAGGAAGAAGGTGAAACACGAACAGCCGATAATAATGTCGTTTTGTTGTATGGGTGTCAGTTTGGGTAAACATGGTAGTTTCTAATTGGTGCGTTTTGCTGCCGCGATGTTTAGATTCCTTTTTGGGCATAATGATCATCATGACAGCTAAGGCGGACAGATGCGGATACGGGTTCCCTTTGCTGTCGGGTTTTACCTGCTTTTCCATTTACGGGTGTGGCCCACAGGCCCAGGGCCTGGACAAGTGTAATGCACTACGGGCCTGATTGGGTTCTACGTTTTTTCTGGTGATTGTTCGGTTGGTATTTTTTTAAAAAAAAATCTAAAAATAATTATAATAAAAATAAACCTCCGTCAAAAAAATATTTTTAAGAATAGACCTCTGATACGTTAGTGTCACATCAGCGTCGCCTCCACCTCCACGTTGGTCGCCAGCGTGACACTGGCGCTGGCAGGGGCGAAAGCAGAAATAAATTTTGAGTTGGGCTGCAATATTTTATGACATATGCTTGTGCAATTTTGAATATACTAAAAAAATAAAATAATATTCTCCACTAAATTAGGAGCGAAATCAGAAATATCAGAAATAAATTTGTCAAAAGAAAATCAAAATAACAGAAGGTTTAAGACAATATATGAAAAAGTGAGACGGGCTGTAGCCCGGCCCTGCCAATATATGGTTCCGCCCGTGAGCAATGGCGGAGGTCGTTATAGGTTCAACCGACGTTGGCAACCCCAGTGGAAAGATATATATTCTTTTTTGCCAACCCCGACTGAATTTTGTTGATCTCATATTAAGATGGACCACTTAACCTAGGTTAATTAACATTGGATTCCTAATTAAAGTAAGCTGATATCATGTATGCCCATATTAAAGTTATATTTGCATAAAGTTTAATTAATCATGTGTGTGGTATTAAGGACTATGATGGGTGGTATTATCACATGATGGTTATTTTGCAATTAAGGCCCACTTCTCTCCTCCTGTAAAGAAAACAACTTTTCCCCTCCTTTAGGGATTCCATCATCATTTGAAAGAGTTGTGAAAAGAGAAGGAGATAGAGAGAAGAAGGTGATTGCAATTAGGGTTTGCAGGATCATTGAAGGAATTGAAGAAAAGGGATCAAGGTCTTCATCCATCCATCATTCTCAATTCATCTATGACTTCCGGTATGTATTTAATTTGTATATGCTTTCAGTTTCCTTGAGATGTATATGATTCTTAGATTCATGGCCATTATTCCGCATTAAATCTATTTTATTTCCAACATTTGGTATCAGAGCCGTGTTTAAAGAATCAATACATCTTGAATTTAGGAATTATGGAAAGTTAGGGTTTTTGATTAACAATTCATAAAATCGAATTTTTGATCTTTTAATTGTAGAATTAGTAGAGGATTTAATAGCCCTAATATCATGTTCATATTCCTCTAATTATGCAATTAAATTGGGATCAAAATCAAAGGAATTGTAAACCCTAATTTTTGATAATTTTGGGATTAAAATCGACTAAGCAGGAACTGCAATTATATAACTGCTTCGTCGACTATTAGTCGACTAATCCCATCGTATAGTCGACTAATTCCCTTTTCCAGAAAGTTTTAAAGTCTCTGTTTGCTGCAGGAGTCGACTTGATTTTTAGTTGATTTTATGACTAGTCGACTAATTAGGGTATAGTCGACTAATCATATTTTCAAGTCGACTAATTCGGTGACCCGAAAGTTGAGAACTTTCTGTTGGATTCAGGAGTCGACTAATTAAATGTGAAGTCGACTAATAAAGTTTGTAGTCGACTAATAATATGGGTATAGTCGACTAATTTTCTTTTGCACTAGTCGACTAGACCTAATGTGTAGTCGACTTGACTTGACCCAAGTCGACTAATCTTTCCTTGTAGTCGACTAATACTTGTTAATATTCAATCATTAATGTATATTACACATTTAAATTGTTGTGTTAATAATGATTGATGCTTGGTCAAGTAATGTATTGAGGTATTATGGCTTTACTCAAATAAAATATTAGAGAATATTATAGGTTAGTTTAGTATTCATAAGGCTTATTGATTTAGTAGTTGCCAAAGTGACCTATGTTAGTAAACCTTATGAATATACAACTGCATAAAAGACTTGTCAATGAGGAAGACATAAAAGACAATAATATTCTCGATGGCGGTTCTAGTTAGGAGATTGGGACTGGCCCAAAGGAAAGTCTCTTTCAAATAATTATGAACCGGGATAGGATAGTGTAATTTATGTAACTTAGTGGTGTGGAATTGGATACCCAAAGGTAACATGACTTACTAACTAAGTGACATAAATTATATTAGACCTACATAGGTGATAAAAGTTCTCACCTAAAAGAGTGAACACTAGATATGCTTAGGTTTCGCCCAAAGGAGAAATCAAAGTGATATCAATAGTTCATCTTAATTAATTTAAAGTTGATGTATTGATTAGTGGCCCTAATGTGAGCTTGTCCTATTATGTTTCAGTGAACGTCCCTACTTCCCTTCACACTCATGCCACCAGCATTCCGGCCTTGGATGGTACAAACTTCTCAGAGTGGTTTGAACATGTACAGTTTACACTGGGTGTTTTGGACCTAGACATGGCTCTAACAGTTGACAAACCTGATGAAGTGACTGCTGAGAGTACAGCAGAACAGGTCAGCCATGCCAAAGCTTGGGAAAGGTCTAATAGGCTCAGTCTTATGTTCATAAAGATGACCATAGCTAATAACATCAAGACTTCACTCCCTCCTACAACTAATGCATCTGAACTATTAAGTGCGGTTAAAGACCGATTTAAGTCTGCAGATAAGTCATTAGCTGGCACCCTTATGGCTGAACTTACCACCATGAAATATGATGGTAATAGAGGAGTTCAACAACACATTCTAAATATGACTGATAAGGCTGCTAAGCTAGGATCACTGGGAATGAAGGTGGATGAGTCCTTCTTAGTACAGTTCATCCTCAACTCACTTCCTTCACAGTTTGGGCCATTCAGGATCCACTACAATACTCATAAGGATAAGTGGAACTTGAATGAGCTAACTGGTATGTGTGTTCAAGAGGAAGTGAGACTGAGGCAAGAAGGACAGCACTCAGTGTTGGCAGTAACTTCAGGAGGTATCCATAAGAAAAGTAAATATGGAAGAGGTAAGAGATTTCCATCAAAGAAAGGAAATGACCATGGGGAAAGTAGCCAAGGTCATAGAAAAGCTTTCACTGTCAAATGCTACTTCTGTGGCAGAAAAGGACATGTGAAGAAGGACTGTAACAAGAGGAAAGCTTGGTTCGAAAAGAAAGGTACAAATCTTTCTTTTATATGTTATGAATCAAATCTTGCTGAAGTTCCTTCTAATACTTGGTGGATAGACTCTGGAGCCACAACTCATATAACTAATTCAATGCAGGGATTCCTTACAACCAGGAAACCGAAGGAAAGTGAGAGATTCGTCTTTATGGGGAACCGTCTCAAAGTGGAGGTCGAATATGTTGGTGTTTATCGACTACTCTTGGAGACGGGTCATCAGATGGATCTTGAGGATACTTTTTATGTACCTTCGATTTCAAGAAACTTAATGTCATTATCCAAATTAGATGTTTTTGGATATTCTGTTTTGTTTAGTTGTGGAAAACTCTCTTTAATGTATAATTCAATTCCGGTTGGACATGAAATTTTATGTGATGGTTTATATAAAATTTCATTGAATGATGAGTTTGCACAATCTTTATTATCTCTGCATTCGAATGTTGGTATAAAACGTGGCTTAATAAATGAAAAATCCTCAATCTTGTGGCATAGGCGACTGGGGCATATCTCCAGGGATAGAATTATAAGATTAGTGAAGACTGGAATTTTGGATAACCTAGACTTCACTGATTTTGATGTGTGTGTGGATTGCATAAAAGGAAAGCAAACCAAACACACTAAGAAATGTGCCACAAGAAGTAAAGAACTCCTGGAAATAATTCATACAGATATTTGCGGACCACTCTCCATTCCATGTTTTACTGGAGAGAGATATTTCATTACCTTTATAGATGATCTGTCACGTTATGGTTATGTGTATCTAATTAATGAAAAGTCTCAGGCTGTTGACATCCTAGAGGTGTTCATTACAGAAGTCGAGAGACAATTAGATAGAAAGGTTAAAATCATAAGATCAGATCGAGGTGGTGAATTTCATGGTAGATATGACGAGTCAGGACAACTTCCTGGCCCATTTGCCAAATTTCTAGAAAAGCATGGCATTTGTGCTCAATACACAATGCCAGGTACGCCTCAGCAGAACGGTGTTGCTGAAAGGCAGAACCGAACACTTATGGATATGGTTAGGAGCATGATGAGCTTCTCTAATGTACCCAATTCATTGTGGAATGAAGCCTTAAAGACTGCTATGTATATATTAAACAGGGTTCCTAGTAAGGCTGTCCCAACAACTCCTTTTGAGTTGTGGACTGGTAGGAAACCTAGTTTAAGACATTTACATGTTTTGGGTTGTCCAGCAGAGGCTAGAATATATAATCCACAAGAAAAGAAATTAGACTTAAAAACAATATCTGGGTATTTCATTGGTTATCCAGATAAGTCTAAGGGATACAAATTTATTGTCCTAACCATAGTACAAGAATAGTTGAAACTGGTAATTCCATATTCCTGGAAAATGGTGAAATTAGTGGGAGTGCTGAACCAAGAAAGGTAGATCTTGAAGTGGTAAGGGTAAATATCCCAATACCCTTTCCTTCAAGAGAGATTGTTGTCCCTCAGCTTGATCATCAAGTTGAGATTCCAGAACAACAAGTTAATGTTGGTTCACCACTCCATGAAGATATTCCCATTGAAAATATTGTAGAACCACCACAACCGGCAGCTTTGAGAAGATCTCAAAGGGAAAGAAGATCTGCCATTTCAGATGATTATGTGGTATATCTACAGGAATCTGACTATGATATTGGGATAAATAAAGATCCAGTTTCATTTTCACAAGCCATAGAATGCAATGATTCTAGTAAATGGGTTGATGCTATGAAAGATGAGTTGAAAACTATGGACCAAAACCAAGTCTGGGATCTCGTTGAATTGCCTTATAACTGTAAGAAAGTCGGGTGTAAATGGGTCTTTAAGACCAAGCGCGACTCTAAAGGCAATATCGAACGATATAAGGCTAGACTTGTGGCCAAAGGTTTCACTCAGAAAGAAGGCATTGACTATACAGAGACCTTCTCTCCAGTATCTAAGAAGGATTCTCTTAGAATCATTATGGCACTTGTAGCTCATTATGATTTGGAGTTACATCAAATGGATGTGAAAACTGCTTTTCTAAATGGAAATTTGGATGAGGATATCTACATGGAGCAACCTGAAGGGTTCGCAATTAAAGAACAAGAACACTTGGCTTGCAAATTAAAGAAATCTATATATGGACTTAAACAAGCTTCCAGGCAATGGTATATAAAGTTTAACGATACCATTACCTCTTTTGAATTTACAGAAAACACTGTTGATCAGTGTATATATCTAAAGATCAGTGGGAGCAAGTTTATTTTTCTGGTTCTGTATGTAGATGACATCTTGTTAGCCAGTAGTGATCTTGGTTTGCTGTATGAAACTAAAAGCTATCTTACCAAGAATTTTCAGATGGTTGATATGGGTGAGGCAAATTATGTTATTGGCATAGAGATCTTCAGGGATAGATCTCAAGGATTGCTAGGATTGTCTCAGAAAGGGTATATCAATCGAGTCTTGGAAAGATTTCATATGGAAATGTGTTCAGTCAGTCCTGCACCCATTCAGAAGGGTGACAGATTAAGTGGTAGCCAGTGTCCCATAAATGACTTAGAAAAGGGTCAAATGCAGAAAGTTCCGTATGCATCAGCTGTTGGGAGCTTGATGTATGCAAGCACTTGTACCAGGCCTGATATCAGCTTTGTTGTTGGGATGTTGGGAAGATACCAAAGCAATCCAGGAATGGAGCACTGGAAGTTGGCTAAGAAGGTTATGCGATATCTTCAAGGGACAAAGGACTATATGCTCACATACAGGAGATCAGATCAGTTGGAGGTGATCGGCTATTCAGACTCAGATTTTGGTGGTTGCCCAGATAGCAGGAAATCTACCTCAGGATTTATTTTCTTGCTAGCAGGTGGGGCAATCTCGTGAAAGAGTGTGAAGCAGTCCATTATTGCTTCATCCACGATGGAGGCTGAGTTCATAGCTTGTTTTGAGGCCACAAATCATGCATTATGGCTAAGGAATTTTATCTCAGCACTTGGTGTAGTTGACTCTATTGCCAGGCCGCTGACGATATATTGTGACAATACAGCAGCCGTATTCTTCTCTAAGAATGGTAAGTACTCTAATGGTTCTAGACATATAGAACTTAAATACTTGGTGGTTAGAGAAAGAGTTGAGAAACAGAAAGTGTCAATTGTAAGTTTAAGTACCACTTTAATGGTTGCTGATCCAATGACAAAGGGATTGCCTCCAAAGACATTCAAGGAACATGTTGTAAGAATGGGTCTTTTGGGCAATCTGTAAATGTGTATTTTGATACTTATGTAATTGACATTATTGTACAAATAAAAGTTCTGTTTCTGTGTTTCCTGTTATCCAATTATGTGTGCACATATTATGTATGGATGTTTGTTAAACAGGAAATGTCTTTACAAGACAATTACAGGGGTCATTTTGGTTATGGACTCAATTAGTAAGGGTTATCAATGTTGTGGTACATAGAAGAGAGTATGACGTGGATGTTGTATAACCGCTATGACTCGCATTGGTAGTCCAAACTAATTGCAGTATTACGGTATTTCATGTTTGGGCTTATCAGTTGTTGTTTTTTAAAAAAATTCGTGATCACGTGTCAAAGTTTTTCAGTATGGAATCCAATGGAGTCAAAATGTTTTGAAAAATGAGTCTTTTCTTTTATTTATTTGCTAAAGTTTTAACCTAATCGGTTAATGGTCCAAGTGGGAGAATGTTGATCTCATATTAAGATGGACCACTTAACCTAGGTTAATTAACATTGGATTCCTAATTAAAGTAAGCTGATATCATGTATGCCCATATTAAAGTTATATTTGCATAAAGTTTAATTAATCATGTGTGTGGTATTAAGGATTATGATGGGTGGTATTATCACATGATGGTTATTTTGCAATTAAGGCCCACTTCTCTCCTCCTGTAAAGAAAACAACTTTTCCCCTCCTTTAGGGATTCCATCATCATTTGAAAGAGTTGTGAAAAGAGAAGGAGATAGAGAGAAGAAGGTGATTGCAATTAGGGTTTGCAGGATCATTGAAGGAATTGAAGAAAAGGGATCAAGGTCTTCATCCATCCATCATTCTCAATTCATCTATGGCTTCCGGTATGTATTTAATTTGTATATGCTTTCAATTTCCTTGAGATGTATATGATTCTTAGATTCATGGCCATTATTCCGCATTAAATCTATTTTATTTCCAACAAATTTTCCTCCAAAATTCAAGTGAAAAGTCTACTGGAACCCCGGCCAAACGTTTTTTTCTTTTGCATGTTCACGACATACACGTTTATGTATGATGCAATGCATGATTTCATGCATGCACACGTTGATGGATGCATGCATGTGCACGCATGAACGTGCATGTTCACCAAAAAAAAAAAATGGCGCTGGCTAGGGTTGCCAGCCCTGGCCAGGCAAAACATTCCCACTGGAAATTTAATTTCAAGTGAAGTTGGGCCTCAACTCCCAAGGGCACAACTAACACTCTCTCTCTCTCTCTCTCTCTCTCTCTCTCTCTCTGTTTATATGTATGTATGTATATGTATGCGTATGTATGTATGTGTGTGTGAGAGATATAAATCCGCTTACACAGGAGACAACTTCGTCCTATGTCGCACTCAAAAATTATATTTCCCAAATGAATTTTCAAGATCCGATCGCACATTATCATTTTCATGTTCTAAAATATATACATATAAAAAATCAAGTGATTTGAAGTTCGTTTAGTCGTTGATCTAATCGTTTCATTTTGTTCCACTGTTAAAAAACCGTTAATGTTTGAACCAAAAGAAAATGGAGTAAACAAACTCCAAATCACATGATTTTTTTATATGTATATATCTTAAAACATGAAGATGATAATGTTCGGTCAGATCTTGAAAATTCATTCGGGAAATATGATTTTTGAGTGCGACATAGGACGGAGTTGCCTCTTGTGTCAGCTGATTTACATTTCTCTCTCTCTATATATATATATATATATATACATATAAAATGTAAAAGATGGAAATGAAAAGAGTAATATTCGTACAAATAAACACTAGATTTTCGCATGTCTGTGCATTAAAAATTGAATTAGTGTAAAATAAAACTACTAAGAATATTTTTTGAAAAAAAAAAAATGAAATTTCATAAAGCCATTGCTTCACTTGCCGTTGATAATTCTCGACATTTTAACAAGTGTTGTCCATTATAAATTTCTCCCTTCAATCAAACAAATCCTTGCATAAAATTTGCTTTCATAATTTCCACTGCATCAAACACAAACCAACATCATCAACATGAACTCACCCTCTCGGATTTATTCAACATTCAATCACACCAGTCAATCAATCCAAACAATCGTCACTCAATGAACAAGAATGATTTTACAAGAAAAATAAAAGAATTGACACTGGAGAAATGCACCCTCTCTTCTTATAATTCTCATTGCTCCATGCTTTTGATTTAAGTCCTTGTTCCAATGGCCATAGTAGGCGATGCTCCATGTATGGCGAGAATGTAAACAAGCTGGGTTGCTGAAAGAATGATTGTGAATGCCTCCATTGTTCTCTGCACAAATACGACAAATTATTTTCTCTAATTCAACAACTAGCCACATGAAAAAGATCCATATTTTCAGAGTAACCAATAGAAAATCATTAAGAGGATAATTCCTTTGTGTTTACTTATTAAAAAAAGGGTTACCCTTACTAAAATACTATTCAAAGACAACAACAGAGAGCCTAAATGACAGACAAATTCTTGAATAACTTACCAGGCGCACATTTCGCCCCTCCAGATCAATCTCCTTGCAAGCCAAACTGCAAGTTAATTAAAATAAATTGTGAGCATGTTAATATTAGAAATATAAAGATAGCAAAATAGCCCTTCCCATATGAAGACTAAATTTTAGCTTGCTGATAGTCTTTCAATGGAAGAAGGTCTCTACAACTTGATCTATATTTCATTCAAATGTTCTTCGAACTACAGTCCTTGCTACCTATTTAACAACTTTATTTATAAAGTGTTTATTAGGTACGAGTTTCCTGGTTACATTGCATAAAACTTTTCTGCACTGTCAATACTGACAGTAAGTCTCATTTTTCTACTGGTTTGGGCAGAAACTTCCCATTTTAGATGAGTTTTTGACAAAAATTAATAGAGAACAAGGGGGAGTAGCACAATTCAGACGGCTTACCCCATTGCCAGAAGAGTTAGGGTCCACGCAATGACCGCCGATGATGCCGCGGCTGGCAAGCTATTGGAGTTCCATGTCCGTATGTGGTTGAGTCCGGCGATAGCAGAGGCAGCGCCGACCACTCCAGCAATCAACGCGAAGATCACAAAGAATCCGGTGGCAGCGTTCCCCATCGGGAAGAACACCGGGGAGAAATGGGCCGGGAGCACGAGCCCAGAATCTGCAGCAACAAGAAAATAATAGTAACAATAACAATAATTTTCTGATGCAGCTGATGTGACACATCATAAACAACTTATTAAATAGATCCACAGGCATACCAATGGTGTAGCCACGATCAATGGCGACGTCGAGGGCCCAACCTCCAATGCACGCGATGATAGCGTACATACAGAAGTTGAGGAGGAGGAGGAGGGTGGCGACGGGCTTCATTCCGTCGGCCATTAGGAGGATGATTAAGGCTTGATTAAGGCTAAGTACTCTCCCTAATTGTCGAAATGGAGGTTGGTTGTGGTGATGAAATGTGGCTTCTTAGAGCTATATTATATGAGGAGATGTTGTAAACATTTAAGGTTTATTCTTTGCTTGCCGGAGCATGAATTTTTGTGGGGCTGTAAAGGGGAAGGGATCCTTTAAATGCAAGGCAAGGAGCGGGAAGCTCCACTATTTGAAGGGTTCTATTTTGCATATTCACCCATATGAGTTCCGAAATTTATTTTAGGATCGCTGGCTAAAACTACAATTTGTACATTGTTGTTTTTTATATGATAAGAAATCTATAAAATCTTAGGCCACCTTTTCTTTACTCTCCAGTATTGCATTCTCCAATGGCCGACTGAAAAGATAGACAAAAATTTAATACCCCAAATTATGAGATTATATATTGTATTACAATAATTACATGTAATGTAATAATGTACGTTCAAGAATAATTAATGGCAAAGAGAAAATGTTAACGTGCTTCTCATTTTCTCAAATGTTTTTTTTTTTTAACAAAGAGAAAGCCAGGACACAATATACGCCTCTTCATAAATCAAAAAAGAGTGTTCAAAAGGGTTAATGTGCTGAAACACATTTCAAGCTCATTTGCTTAGGGGCCATTTGTTTCGCGTAAAAGTCCGCAATTCGTAAATGACTTACAACTCAGTTACAACTACGGTGTTTGTTTGGACCGTAATTCGTAAAAGACTTACACAAATCAATTGTCACTCACTTGCAACCTAATTACTACTCACTTACAGCTCAGTTACAGCTAATTTTGTGGTCATACAAATTTGTATTTTTTTTTTATGTTAATATTATTTTTTTTAATATTTAGCATTTTTAATATTTATTTGCAATATTAAAACTTTTTAAATCACCAAATAGTTAATTTTGTGATCAACTTTTTCACTTACGACTTACACATTACGACAATCAAATACCGTAAAGCACAATACACTTTTTTACTTACAACTTTATATTACCAACCAAACACCATAAAGTATACATGCATGTAACTCATTTACAACTGTAAAAGACATTACCAATTATAGCTTATGAATTACGGCCAATTACGACAACCAAACAGACCCTTAGTTTGAAGTTTGAGACTTGGAAAGAGTGTTCATTGAGCTTCACTTTATGCTTTGGCTATATCAGTATCAGCTTTTGTAAAAGGGAGAGGGCAAACAAATATTCTCTCCCCCTCCCATTTGATGAATATGTATAGTGTCAGCTTCCAAAGGTGTCTCACATCTCCGAGTGGGTATCTCTCTATTTTGAAATGCCATTTGAAAATTTGATAAGATTTTTAATGTACTGTAAAGTTTCTTCAAAAGCTGGCTACAGAGATTCTCTCCTCTCATTGGGTTTTCAGGAAAGCATCAAAAGCTGTCTTCTAATTAACAGATGTATCTTCACGAAGACACGAATACATAGATTCTTTGTGAGAGAGAGAGAGAGAGAGAGAGAGAGAGAGTACCCACGTCCCGCACTGAGATGATGACAACGGGCCCCATTTTCAGGCCCAACGGTCCAATTAAGTCCCCATACGGAAGCTTCAGGCCTGAGTTATGTTATGAAGCCCAAGTTGGCAAGCCCATTTTCCATGATCAGTTTAGGCTGGGACCGACTAGTTTCTGTATTGAAAATAAAAGTGGGAAAGTTTCGTGTTTATGCTTTTCTAGCATTGCTCAAGTTGCGTGAGAAAATCGTGGTGCTAGATTTTATTGTTCAAGAAATTAAAAAAATTAGGAGTTACTTAAAGAAATATGTTAAAAACTCATTTATATATAAGAAAAGTATTGAAATATTTATTTACATTAGTTTGAAATAATTGAAATGTTTAAAAAAGTGTATTGAATGAAGAATGTGTACTGAAAATACATGTTAGAAATTATATTTAGATAAGAATTACATATCAAATATTTTCTGTATGACTATTTTTTCTTCGTAAAAAACTTATCTCTTGCATTTTTTAAATAGAAGCGTCTAAGTTAGCTTGAAGATTTTGCACATATAGAATACAAACACATATATACATATTTACATGTGTTTCCCATGTTTTTAGGATTGTGTGTCCCGTATTTGTATCATGTGCCGTATTCCGCTTCAATGTCGCGTGTTGATAACTATGACTCACCCCCTCAAAGGAGAAAGAGAGAGATAAAATGAGACCTACTTTTAAACGGTTGTGAATTTTTGATGAAGTAATGATTTTTTTTTTTTTAAACTTAAAAATTGAAGAGGAACATGTTAAACAGCATGTGAGAATAGAATGGAATATTCCTGTTGTGGCAATAAGTTGGTTATTATGTCATGACGTTGTAGGTGCTGATGTCTCGATGGCTCAAGCTGAAAATGCAACTGCAGGCAGAGCAGTGCTGGTCCTGTAAAATTCAATATTCCGAACAAAATTTTAAATTGTGTTACTAAACTCACTAATCACAGATACAACAAAGCAAATCTTTTTCTTTCAACGAAGAAATTTTCTTTACTTTGAACAGACGCTTGGATTGGCAATCAAGTTTGAGCTTTGGGCTCAAATAAACTATTGATATAATATTATCCAAAATTAATGACAAATTTTAATGAGTTATAGAAAAATTTATAGGTGAGACAACAACAAGATCAGAGCTCTGATGTAATATTTCTAGTCAATAAATACATGCTTTAGTATTAAATAATAGTATTTCGACACAAATACCAGATGATAATGCCACTGATTGCAATTATATATAATGATAATTTTGTTGGAATATGAAGAATATTTATGTGAATTTTTGAATTGAATTACGGCGAGATCCGTTGATCGAATCAATTGGATGATGGTTGGAGTGCGTTCTCCTTCCATTGGGGATAAACGTGGTATATTCACATGTTCAATTCGAATTCGAATGAATGAGATATATAAGTCTAAAGATTACCTAATTCAAAATCAAAATGGGACTAAAGGTAGCTAAAGGAATTTAGTCAAACTGCAAATTATATTCTAAATAGAGTACCCCACAAGAAACTTGATCTTATACCATTTGAGTTATGGCATGGAAGGACACCTTCCTACCATTACCTCAAAATGTGGGGGTGCCTTGCAAAGGTGTAGCACCATTACCTAAAAAGACTAAGTTTGGAGCAAAAACTATGGACTGTATATTCATAGGCTATACCCTAAATAGTAATGCCTATAGATTTCTGCTTCATAAATCAGAAATACCAATATTCATATAAACATGATTATCGAATCTAGAGATGCTGTGTTCTTTAAAGACATCTTTCCATATAAACGGGAAGCAGATAAGACTCTGGGAAAAGAACACATGAGATGGCATTCAGGGACGAAAGCCCCGAGAACCGATTGTTAATGCAGAAATTGAACTAAGAAGAAGTCAGAGATCTAAAATCTCAAAATCGTTTGGTCCAGATTTCATAGCATACGCTATTGAAAGCGAGCCTCAAACATTTAAGGAGGCCATGTCAACCCCAAAAGCACAAATGTGGAAAGAAGGTATAACTAGCAAAATAGAATCCATACTAAGCAATCATACTTGGGAATTGGCAAACTTGCCTCCTAGCAGTACACCAATTGGGTGAAAGTGGATTTTCAAAAGAAAATTAAAACCCGAAGGATCTATCGATAAGTACAAGACTAGATTAGTAGCCAAGGGTTATTGACAAAAGGAAGGACTTGACTACTTCGATACTTATTCACTAGTAACAAGAATAACATCCATTCGGATGTTGATTGCAATTGTAGTATTGCATAACTTAGATATCCATCAAATGGATGTCAAGACTGCATTCTTAAAGGGTGAATTAAATGAAGAAATATATATGGAGCAACCTGAAGGATTTATAGTTAAGGGCTAAGAACACAAAGTGTGTAAATTGGTAAAATCCTTATACGGTCTAAAGCAGCCTCCAAAACAATGGCATGAGAAATTTGATAGTGTCATGATCAAAGGTGGATTCACTATCAATGAATGCGATAAGTGTGTTTACACTAAAATAGTTGGAAATGCATGTATCATTGTTTGTCTTTATGTAGACGATATGTTGATACTTGGGACTAATAATGAAATTATTAAGTCCACTAAAAGAATGTTATCCAACAGTTTTGACATGAAGGATCTGGGGGTTGCTGATGTAATTTTAGGAATTAAAATCACCAGAACACCAGATAGAATCAGTCTATCTCAATCTCACTACATGGATAAGATGATAGAAATATTCAAGGATCATGGAAAAAAGGAGAATACAAATCTTTTTCTCCCACACGTCCACCTTCATAAGAATACAGGAACTGGAATACGCCACTTGGAGTATTCTCAGATTATCGGAAGTCTAATGTATTTGATGAATTGTACTAGACCCGATATTGCTTACGCTGTAAGTAAGTTAAGAAGATACACTAGCAATCCTAGTGATCAAAATTGGACTGCTCTACTACGAGTATTGGGTTACGTATCACATACCAATGAATATGCCTTGAGATATGGACAGTATTCACCTGTACTTGAAGGATACAGTGATGCTAATTGGATTGCAGATTCTGAGGAATCAAAATCAACTACCAGATACGTATTTACTCTAGGAGGAGCAGCGGTATCTTGAAAATCTTCTAAACAAACATGTATTGCCCGTTCCACTATGGAATCGGAATTCATAGCCTTAGATAAGGCTGGAGAAGAAGCAGAATGGCTTCGATAACTTTTAGAAGATATACCATTATGGCAAAAGGCAGTGCCCGTTATATGTATACATTGCGATAATCAAGCAGCTATATCTAGGGCACAAAATGTTATATACAACGGTAAGTCTAGACATATTCGTCATAGACATAATACTGTTAAGCAGTTACTCTCAAATGGAATTATCTCTATTAACTTTGTCTCATTAAAAGATAATTTAGCGGATCCGCTTACTGAAGGTTTAAGTGGGGAGCGTATAAACTGCTCATCGAGAGGAATGGGTCTAAAAGTCTAACCTTACCGAGTCAGCTTAATGAAAATCTTACTTAGCGACTGGAGATCCCACGGACTAAGTTCAAGAGGAAAAATTAGTTATGATTGACTCAGCAAGTAAGCACTTGGGAGCTTGACTCCAATCCATTCCTAAAGTGCACATAAGTGCTTTTCTATAAGTGGATTAAGGATAAGCTTAACGCTTTTAATGATGCCTATATCTTGTTACTAAACAAGTGGAGTAGAGTAGACTACTCTTAATAGGACGATCACCTATGTGACTATAGAGTTAGGTCGGCTCTTTTGAAATTTCTATAGAGGCTGTTATTCCTAAAGATACTCTCTGAAACTAAGAATGTCCAGGGCCAAAACGGACACAACCGAGAACCAAAGTTGATTTAGAAAGTCAGTGTGCGAAGCTTGTTGACTTGGCTTACACTAACGGCTAACAGTTCAGGACCTAGTTCACTGATTAGCCATTAAGTCTGATAAAACTTTCGCTATGGAAAGTTCAAGACCTAGTTCACCTATCCTCATGCAGTTTCTTTTCTAAAGTACCTTTCACAATAGAGTCAGTCTCTTTGTGTGTCAATTCCTTGAATCTCCATTCATTGTGGGGGATTGTTGGAATATGAAGAATATTTATATGAATCTTTGAATTAAATTACGACGAGATCCGTTGATCGAATCAATTGCATGATGGTTGGAGTGTGTTCTCCTTCCTTTGGGGATGAACGTGGTATATTCACATGTTCAATTCCGACTTCGAATGAATGAGATATTCAAGTCTAAAGATTGCCTAATTCAAAGCCAAAATGGGACTAAAAGTAGCTAAAGGTATTTAGTCCCACATTGGCCATGGGATGGAAGTTCGTAGTGTTTAATAGAGAAAATTGAGAACAAAGGGCATGCCCTTTGGGTACTTGGAGTTTTCACTCGCGATTGGGAGGGAACTATGCCCGCACATGTGCGCGCGTGCCGCCGCTAGCGGCGGCGGCCGGCAGGTGCCGGGCCAGGCTCGGATCCGGGTGTGGGTCTGGGTACCCTACCCGGCCTAGTTCTTTTTTGAATCGGGTCTCACGGTATGGGTTGCGAGCATACCCGCTCCACCATCCGAACCGCACCGCCAACGGACCCGCTCCGCTATCCGGATCCAAACCGTCCCGCCAACGGCTGTCTGTAAACCGTCGCGGCGGTTGGGCGGTTGGACGGTTACGACGGTTGAACCGTACAGTTGCAACGGTTCAGACCGAACCGTTGCAACTATTGGATGGGTTCGGACCAAACTGCCCCTCCCGGAGCGCTATAAATAGCGCTCCGTTTTCTCATTCAAAAACACACAAAAACTCAATCTGCCTTCTGATTTCTGAAGGAGATCCTCTCTCTCATTCTTGAAGGAACTTCCAAACAAGAAGTGGGAAATCATTAACACGGTTTCCAAAATAAGTGGGAATTCTGCAACTCAGTTTTCAAAGTGACTTCCAAAAGAGATTCTGCAAACTTCATTCTGAAAGAGAGCTCAGAAAATTCAACAGATTCTTTAATAGAATTGTTGTCTGAATCTGGGACTTCCGAAGAAGAATATTCTTCAACCTTCCTTCTTCCTCTACAGCTCCCGAAATTTGTCTTTGTTCCGCTGCTTCAATAATCCTGTGAAGGTATTGGTTAACTAAGGTTCGACCGTACGGTGATTTGGTAGTGCTATCCAAATACCGTGAAGGAGTGTTGTATCTTGGGAGACTAGCATCCAGTAACCCGTTAGCACCGGTCTGGGGACGTAATTGTCTTAAGGAGATTCGTTTTAAGCGTACCTCACTCCAAGTACTGTATAAGTGAATTAATTTCTTTATACAGGGAATATACTGATATTCAGTATATTGAGACTGATTTATATCAGCCTAATTGGTGTTTAACCAAGGAAGAAAATTGAAAGGTGGTTCTTAAATTAAGGAACGTTCTATTGAACGGAAAACCTCCCACCTGATATTTACCGACCTAGCCAATTAGATTGTTGATATTTCAATGATATTGATTAGTTGTCAGATTGATCCCAGAAACCAACAAATTTTAATAATTAATAACAATTAATAATAATAATAACAACCAAATAAATATTTAATATCTCGATACAATATATATAATAACAAATATAATAATAATTATATATATATATGGGGTTACTGTACCTCAGCCGACGGCTGAGAGAGTTTCTCAGCCGGCGAGACGTGGCAACATAATAGCCACAAACTTCTCATAAATTTTGGCGGACAAAAACTTGAAAAATCCCGCCTAATTTACTCTCAGTCACCTCAACTTTGTATTTGATGAAAATACCCTCCGTCACAACTTTTTACCTTATGTAAAATATTTCTTTTTAAAAAATTTTAAATTTATAAATTTTGTAAAACAGTGACAAAATTCGCTTTTTTTCAAGTTTTTTCATTTCCTTCTATTTTAACCATGGTCGCAGTTGTTTGGAATAATCGATATAGATATATGCGACCTTGCTAATAGTTTTTTAACCAAATTTTTTTTCATACACTATATGACGACCTGGGTCGCTGTTGTTAAAATTATAGTTCCAGATCTGTCCGACTTAGTTCGTAGTTTTAAAATTTTAATTTTTTTTGGACTTTGCGTTGTAGATGAATGCGACCATGGTCGCAGTTTATGAAACATCCTTTGTTTTTTATTCCCTACTTTGCCGACCTGAGTCGCAATTGTTTCAATATGCGTTTTAGAGTCATGCGACCATGGTCATAGTATATTTAACGTCATATGTTTTTCATTCCCGGTGGCAGTTCTTTATATTTGCACTGTAGGTTTATGTGACTTTAGTCGCAGTGTAGACCAGGGTCGCAGTTGTTTATATTTACATTGTAGGTTTATGCGACCTTGGTCACAGTGTCGACCCGGATCGCAATTGTGTATATTTACACTGTAGGTTTATGCGACCTTGGTCGCAGTGTCGATCCGGGTCGCAGTTGTTTATATTTGCACTGTAGGTTTATGCGACCTTGGTCGCAGTGTAGACCAGGGTCGCAGTTGTTTATATTTGCATTGTAGGTTTATGCGACCTTGGTCGCAGTGTCGACCCGGGTCGCAGTAGTTTATAATTGCACTGCAGGCTTATGCGACCTTGGTCGCAGTGTCGACCAGGGTCGCAGTTCTTTATAATTGCACTGTAGGCTTATGCGACCTTGGTCGCAGTGTCGACCCGGGTCGCAGTTCGTTATATTTGCACTGTAGTTTTATGCCACCTTTGGTCGCAGTATTTTAAAAATAATTTGTTTTTTATTCCCTTATAATATTAAAATAATCATTGGTCTAAAGTTTTTAATTTTTTTATTCCCTTATAATATTAAAGTCGAGCGGTCAAAAAATTGCGTTGTGGGAAAATAATAATAAACAATAACGGAAGTTACGGAACGAGTAGCTTTTAACAATGGGTATTTAGTAATTTAACTTTTTCTCATAACCGGCCCGCAAGTTAGTACGGTGACAGATATTGAGTCACGTCACCGCAGGCTGAGAGAGTTCTCTCAGCCGTCGGCTGATATACATCTCTCTCTCTCTCTCTCTCTCTCTCTATATATATATATATATATATATATATATATATATATATATATATATGAGAAAAATGTATATCAGCCCGCGGGCTGAGAGTACTCTCTCAGCCTGCGGTGACGTGGCTCGAGTTGTCACCTCACTGACTTGCGGCCCGCTTTTAGGGAGAAGTTAAATTACCAAATACCCCTTATGATAACTTTTCCTTATTGTTTATTATTATTTTTTCCCCCTTTTATTTTGCCGCTCTTTATAGGATATAAATTACTTTTCGCCTTATTTCTTTACCTCTTTTTTTGAAAGATGTAGTTTCTCCTTTTCAGCCTGGGATAAATTTTTTTTGAAAATATAAAATCTTTTCAGATCAATGTTTTCAGCCTGCGATAAAATTCTACTTTATAGTTTAATTTTTTTTGTATATAATGTAGTCAGAGTCTTGGTCGCATTGTACATTTAAACTGCGACCTTAGTCAAAGTCTTTGGTCGCAGTGTACATGGTGAAATGCGACCAAGGTCGCAGTGTTGTTATTGATAAAGATAGCCAGCAACTGCAATCTAGGGTTGCATTACATGGACTGCGACTTTGGTCGCAGTACGTTAAGTAATTATTTTTTTTGAATATAATGTATTCAGAGTCTTTGGTCGCAATGTACATTTAAACTGCGACCTTAGCCAAAGTCTTTTGTCGCAGTGTACATGGTTAAATGCGACCAAGGTCGCAGTGTTGTTATTGATAAAGATAGCCAGCAACTGCAATCTAGGGTTGCATTACATGGACTGCGACTTTGGTCGCAGTACGTTAAGTAAGTGTTGTTTTATTAAGTGTTGTTTTTTAGATTAAGTCATTTTTTGAATCTAAATGAAAAATGAAAAGTTGTATGTTGTCTGATGCGACTTGGAGTCAGTCCGTGAGACGCGACCTGTCATAAAGATTTTATGAGATCTTTTAACGTCAAGTCTATGTTGACGAACCCCGCACCATTCATTATTTCCCGAAGCGGTTGTCTACGCGTCGGTTCTTCATTGGGTTTAGGCGTTAATGTCTTTTAATGCCAAACCGGCGCTGGCGGTTGGAGACGATTAATGCCGACGATTCTGATTAATGAACCATTAATTATGGTTATTATGGGCTGCCTATAAATAGGGCTCACGCTCTCCCTTTAACAGTCCATAATTAGACTGTTTTCTTTCGAGAGCAATTGCTCTGAGAATTTCCGTCTTCTTCAGAGTCTCTAACAGGGGCCTGCCTCCATGGATGAAGATGACCCTATTGACGAACTTGATCGATCTTCGTCCACAAGGGAAGAAGTCATAGACCTCATCGTCCACAAGGGAAGAAGTCATGGTCCTCGTCATTCACAAGGGAAGAAGTCATGATCCCTGACGAGGACTTAATCCTCACCGAGATCTGCTCTGACTTGATGCACCAGTCAAGCTTGCTGGTAACGGATGGTCAAAGTGGGTATGGCGGCGGGGGATGTGGTGGATATAGTGGTGGGTAGCATTCCCTGTGAGGTCTAAAAACCTCCTCTCTTACCCCAGAAGTGACATCGAGGAAACTCCATGCTCACTGGATAACCTTCTGGTGAAGAGATGTTCATAAACGAAAGATTCTGCTGCCACCATACCTCCAGGAGAAGATTGCTCTTAGTAGTCAACAAGGGCTCTTCTTGGCTCTTCTGATGTTTTGTCTTCTTGGATACTTTGATGTTTAGTGTTCTTTGTAACACTCAATCTTATTGATTCTGCTGCCACCAGACCTGAAGAAGAAGATTTCTCTTAGTCAACAAGGGATTTTTTGATGTTTAGTCTTCTTGGCTACTTTGATGTTTAGTCTTCTTTGTAACACTGAATCTTATTGATTCTGCTGCCACTAGACCTCAAGAAGAAGATTGCTCTTAGTCAACAAGGGATTTTTTTGATGTTTTAGTCTTCCTTTGTACTGCTGTATTTGTAACACTCAATCTTATTGTATAAGAGATCGTTTTGTATCATTTGCACATGCCTGGAGATAAATGCCTCGACATAAATAAAAAGCATATTTGTTTTTTTTAATAAACTACGAACTTTTTCGCAGCCATGCATTGCAAAGAAAACAACTATGATCATAGATGACACTGCGACCAAGGTCGCATAAGATACATTGCAAACAGTAACTACTGTGACCAGGGTCGACACTGCGACCAAAGACTGCGACTAAGCAACTGTTGCGGTGACGTGTCACATCGTCGCAGTGTTGTTGTTGATTAAGACTGAAAACCAGCAATAGCGACCAAGATTGGAGATTATTTTTTTAAGACTGCGGCCATCAACTGCGACCAAAGTCGCAGTGTTGTTGTTGATTATTTATAAAGACCACCAACTGCGACCAAGGTCGCAGTGATGTTGTTGATTCGTAAAGACCAGCAACTGCGACCAAGGTCGCTTTGTATTTTATTAAGACTAAACAGCAACAACTGCGATCTAGGTCGCAGTTTATTTTATTAATATTAAGGTCAGAAACTGCGACCAAGGTAGCAGTGTTGTTGTTGAGTAAGACTAAAGTCCAGCAACTGCGACCAGGGTCGCAGTGTATTTATTAAGTCTGCGTCCAGCAACTGCGACCAATGTCGCAACCTTTCATTTTAAAAATTTTTAAGGGTGAAGTAATATAATTATTAACTGCGACCAAGGTCGCAGTGTTGTTAAGGATAAAGATGGTCGCAGTGTACATGGTTAAATGTGACCAAGGTCGCAGTGTTGTTGTTGATAAAGATGGCCAACAACTGCAGTCTTAGGTCGCTTTACATGGACTGCGACATTGGTCGCAGTACGTTAAGTAAGTGTTTTCCTTTAGATTAACATGCATAGCGACCAAGGTCGCCGTGTTCTTGTTTTATTAAGTGTTGTTTTGGATTAAGTCATTTTTTTGAATCTAAATGAAAAATGAAAAGTTGTCTGTTGTCTGATGCGGTCAGAAACTGCGACCAAGGTAGCAGTGTTGTTGTTGATTAAGATTAAAGACCAGCAACTGCGACCTTGGTCGCATTGTATTTATTAAGTCTGCCTCCATGGTCGCAGTATTTCAACCGATACATAGTAGTAAAAAATGTAATTCACACAAATAACTTTAGAAAACAGATTTATATATATTTAAAAAGAAAAACTCCCATAAATAACTCAATTTGATTTATATATATTTAAAAAGAAAAACAAAATACAATTTTTTAACTTCTAATCGTCGTCATCACCATAGTAATCAGATTCGTCGTCAAGAGTCATGCTTTCGTCTTCTGTATCGCTTTCGTCTTCTGTCTCTTCCTCCTCTTCAGGTACAGTCTCATCGTCGCTTTCTTCCTCTTCATGTTTGTGTTTTGGTTCATCAATGAACTCTCAGAAAGGGTCGTCTGTATCAAGCTCAGATTCTGACCCATAGCGAGACATTGTTTCAGAACTAAACATAAAATCATCATTTGATGATTGGCTTCTTCCGGTGAAGACGGTGGTGATGGTGAAGACATTGTTTGAATGTATTGGCTTCTTTCCGGTGAAGAGGATGGTATGTTTTTAATCCTTTGCTCATGACCCTTTATATATTTTTAATCCCGGAATTTCAAAAGGTTTAAGCTCTCGGACCACGTGAATATCTCTCAAATATATTTTCTATCTTTTCCCAAAAATTGTATACTTCCTAAGTGACTGTTCAGTTATCCAAAACAGTTTAAAAGTTAATACACTATAACTTTAAATTACTTTGAACTCCAAAACAGTACATTATTGCGACCAAAGTCGCATTGGGAACTGATAAATGATTAACTGCGACCATAAATTGCATCCGTAGTAGGATTGCGACTATGGTCGCAGTGTTTAAGAGCAGCAGTCGCAGTTTGGATATGTAATTAAAAGAGCTTATAAGTTAATATATTGAGAAAGAGACCTTACAAAAAAAATAGAATTAAAAGCTTTTAAAAGAAGACAAAATATAATTGAATATCAGAAGATCAGGAAATCCTAATCCTCGTCATTATCACCATCATAAGCAGATTCATCGTCTTCATTCTTCTGCTCTTCCTCTTCATCACTTATTTCCTCATCATCTTGCTGGTTTTGAGGTTTTTTTGTTTCACCGATGAACTCCCAGAATGGATCGTCTCTATCAAGCTCTTCGTCTGACCCGTTGCTAGGAAGCGAGCGTACAGCATCAGAGGACATGCTTTCATCAAGCATGTCTCCGTCAAGTGGCAGAGGAATAATGTCTTCTTCACTAACCCACATGAAAAATTCATTATCATCATGAATAGGAGGATCAGTTAATACATTATTTGATGTAGTGAGATAGTCAAAAGGAGTGAAGTCCAGACTGGTATCAGATTCACTAGAATATCCTAAAGACAAAGGACCGGTGGGGGATTGATTGAAGTTGAATTCTGAGTGTTCAGAGGAAGAAGATGGGGAAGACATGATTCAAGAATGAATTTTTTTTTGGAAGTTTTTGAAATCAAATTGAAAAGGAAGAGCAAAATTATAGTTTTTTAGGTATGAGGTAATATATTAGTTACAAGCTTTATATAAAGGTGAATATTGTGGAAGAACATGAATAGTAATAATAATTGTTACAGGTGAGGGTTGAGTATGGTAGGAAGTGGTAAAAAAAATTAAATATTTAATTGAAGACTTATTGCTGGAGAATCCGAAGTACAAATTAACTTTTTATAGAATTGTTTGGCTATATCTTTAGATTACGTATGGTGCACATCTTTCCTTTCTCGAGATTAACATTAGTGCATATCTTTTTTTCTAGACTGGTGTTGTATCACGGTAGATATAATATTAATTACTTCTTTTACAGAAGGCATGAGAAAGAAGATTGCGAATTTGGTCGCAGTACCGAAGGAGGTCGCATTGCTATGCGATAGCATTTTTTGTCTTGTATTCTTTATTCTGTATTAAGTCTGCGACCATGGAATGTTTTTTTACTTTTGAATGCTAGAAGTCGCAGTCGTCATTTAAAAGGGGTATTTTTGTCCTTTTGATTCACGATTGTTTAGGCGGGATTTTTTGATTTTTGTGGCGCCCACACTCTGCGACCGATGTGTGGCCTATATTCAGCCACGTCCCGCAGGCTGAGAAACTCTCTCAGCCCGCAGGCTGAGGTACAGATTCCCCTATATATATATATATATATATATATATATATATATATATATATATATATATATATATAATGAAATGATTAAACCAGTTAAAAGGGATAAAAAGAACAAAAAAAAATATGTATATAACACAAAGGTCCACGCCCACAACCATTAAACCCTTGCTCAAAAAGGGCAAAATAAAAATTTATACTCTGGGGATCGAACCTAGATCCCTAGTGCAGTAACCCAAACATTGAACCAATATGTGGAACAATAAAATTTATATATGAGAGTATAAAAGAATGAGACTTTTTTGGCCCCCTTGTGTTTGGGCGATGGTCGCCCTGGTCCAGAGCCGGCACTGTGGAAAAGATGATGGTGATTCTGTTGTTTCGTTACGAGCTCAGACATGGGAGAGAATAGATGTCATTATCATAAATTGAACTGTTTATTTTGCTACGTTATTATTATTATTATTATTATTTTTTTTTTGAGATAACATCGTGAAGTAAAAGAAAAACTAGCGTTTCATTGAGAGCGTGTTTGAATTCATGAAAGTGAGAGGAAAATGAGAAATGAGAAATGTGAAAAGTGTAGTGAAAAATTGAGAATTGTGAAAATAAGTTTTTCAATAATTAGTTGTAATGTAAAAGTATAAGTGAAAAAATATAATATGTTTTTCGTTATTTGATTAGTAATATGGAAATAAAATGGAAAAGTGACAAAAAAAATTGGTAATATAATAATATTAAATTAAATATTATTTTTAAAGTGACATCTTTTGAACTTTAATTTGAAATGTAACTGAGATTTACATGACTTTAAAATTTAATATATTAAGTTACAACTTATTACACGAGAGATTTACGTGACCACAAAATTAATTGTAGCGTCCTGAAAGTACGAAAATGTTAGTGTAAAAAAGAGACGCAAAAGGAAAAAAGAAAAAATGTTTTCTCATTTCTCATTTCCCATTTCGGGTTCAATACAAATAAGAAAAACGAGAAATAAGTTTTCTCACTTTCCATTTTTCTCTCACTTTTATAAATCAAAACACATTCTAATAAGACCTTAACAAAACATTCACTATGTTCATTTTGTGCTCCAAATTTAGATTTTGAGAAAGGAGGGAGTTGGCTGATCTGTAGCATTATTTACACACATGCGTTTGGTATGGCCGAACAACTTAGCATGATAGGAAAATGGCTGGTGTTGTATAACTGTGCAAAGTACGCAAAAGATTTGGTCAATACAACAACTAATAACTCTCTCTGCATCAGAATCGAAGTTTGGAACAAATCCTGGACCGTACAGAGAGACAAGTCAACGTAGGAGCTAATTATTAGTTATTAATAAACCTGTATATTAAAGCTGACTTTTGCTCCCCCCAAGCGTTGACTTTGGGGCTTGTATGAATTGAGTCACAAGCACACAGTGCCGGCTCGTCTCGTGGGTTGACTTGACTCGAGCTTGTTGGAGCTGTGAAGGAAAGAACGAAGTGGCTCTGCCTACCAAAATCCTAGCTTGTACACAGTGGTCAGCGCGCAAAATATTAGGTCAACAAGACATAGGCCTTCTGAGATTTAGGGCTTGTTTGTTTCGTTACAAAACGTCGCAAGTCGTAAGTCGTAAAATGAGAATGGAAAAAATGAACTGTAGCAGAGAAAATATATTGTGTTTTACGGTGTTTGGTTGATAAAGTGGAGTGTAAATTGAAAAGTATATTGTGCTTTACGGTGTTTGGTTGATAAAGTGAAAGTGTAAATGATAAAGTATATTGTGTTTTACGGTGTTTGGTTGGTAATGTAAAAGTGTAAGTGGAAAAGTTGACCACAAAATTAACTGTAGCAGTAATTTAAATATTATAAATACTATTAAATTAAATCTACTATTACAAATTAAATTGTATTAATAAATTTGAGATAAAAAATTAATAATCTTAATATTTTATTTATAACAATAATATTAATAAAATATTAGTAAAATTAGTAAAATATTACTACAATATTAACTAAATAAGTAATTATAAAATTTTAAGAAAATCTAAAGAAACTGAATAAAAATTTAAGGATACTAATAAAACATAAATATTAAAAAAATCTTAAGAAAATTAATAAAATATAGTTATAATATTATAATATTATAAAATACTTAAGATTATTTTAATATTAAATTTTATGATAATAATATCGTAATATTATAAAAATATAAAATTAACAAAGTAAAATATAATTATAAATTTAATAATGAAATATTATTATGATATTATTATAATGAATTATTACAATATTAACATAATAAAATATTAATATAATTTTAAAGTATATCATAATATTAATAAAGTAATTATTTATATTAGGAAATAAATAAATTAAATATATAATAATTTTATATTAAAACACATTATTGTTATATTAATAAAATATTAAATTTAAATAAAATATTAAGAAAATTGGTGTAAATATTAATAAATAATAAAGTATTAAATAACAATATTAAATTATATATTAAATTAAAATAATAAAATAGTAAATATTAAAACAACCTTAAAAATAATAAAAAACTAAAAATACCAGTATAAAATAATTCGGTAAGAAATTAAACACTATTAAAAATATTAAATATATTAAATATTTAATAATATTAAATTATATATTGATTATCAAGTAACTGCTTTGGCACTACGAATGTATTACAAGTAGAATTTACATGACCACAAAATTAATTGTAGCAGTTGCAAGTGGGAAAATTTGAGTGTAAAAGTGAGATTTTTATGACCACAAATTTAACTGTAGCAACTGCAAGTGGGAAATGAGAGTTGTATTTTGCGAAATGTTTTGCAACGAAACAAACAGCTGAAAATGGAAAAGAGTTTTACGACTTGCGGTTTTGCGGCGTTTTGCAGGGAAACAAACAGGCCCTTAAACGAGTCCATGATTGAAGTCAACACTCACCCACACATTTTCCATGGGGGTAAGAGATTCTGACCTAATCCAAATCAATAAGCAAGCACTAGCTGAAGGTAAAAATTGGGGCTAGCGTATTTAACCACGAAAGACCTTAGTCAGGTTCAGAATCGACATATGATCCTTGTTTTAAGAAAAATGTAAATTGTAAAAAAAAAAAAAAAAAAAAAAAAAAAAAAAAAACCTTTCTGTATTGCTAATAGTTTCAAGAAAACGTTCATTTCATCGAACGAGTAGAAACTCTCACATTTGAATTCATCGAAAAGACTCTTATATTATCATAAAGTTTGATAGTTTGTGTATCTAATACAGTAAATTCAATGAAATAAGAATTTTCTATTCATTTCAATAAATGTACGAGAGTTTTTCTTCTAATTGCGGATAATACAAAAGGAGTTTTTTATAACACTCTTAAAAAAATCAACGAGGAAAAAAAAGAGGAAGGGGAGGAAAAATAAAGAAAAAACAAGCAATCTCGCAACCAAACAATATATTGTTTGGAGTTACTTACGATTTATATTCTTGCATAAAAAGCAGAAGAATTGAAATTTTTGTAGAAACAAGGTACAATTGACCTTCCGTACGACAAACGGTGATTTCATTTTTCTATTTTTCTATTCCCTTTTGCATTTTATTTTGATGTGCTTTCTCGAAATTCTTTGATTATTGTTAAGAAGCATATTTATTAAATTTTCATTATGTTTTTGGAAGCATTTTACATTCTTTTCTAGAAATATACCCATTGTAAAATTATAGCCTCACATGCAAGACTTGCACCTTCAAAAAACGCCGACGACATGTAGAAAAACCTGTGTTTTACCAACAGGGGCGGAACCAGAAATAAATTTTGGGATGGGCTGCAATCTTTTATAACATATACTTATGAATTATATGAATTTATCAAAAGAATAAAACAGTATTCTCCACTAAATCAGGAATTGAACTAGGAATAAATTTGCTAAAAGAAAATCAAAATAGAAGGGGATCTAACACAATATATGAAAAAGAAAAAAAATAGAAATGGGTTTAAGCCAATATATATTAAAAAAAAATCGGCCGGGCTGCAGTCACTACTGGGTCCGCTCATGTTTACCAATGCATTAAACACTAAACAGTGTCAAAAAAAAAAATCCACATTTTATAAAAAATAATATTTTTGAAAACTAGATGCACAAGTGAAACAAGCCTCTTTTTTTTTTTTTTTTTAATTCCTAGATAGTCAATATGCATTAGACTGAAAGATTTTATATTAGAGTCAATGAGTCACACATCTTTATATCTGGAGAAATAATATTTGCATCTAACTCAACTTTTTGTAAGCAAGAAATAAATCGAAAAGCACAAAATCAGTCATAGTTTATTTTTTTTATTTTGAAATATCAAGTAAAAATAATTTATTTTCTAATTTGACACGGTTCGCAAACGGAATTTTTTAGCATAACTCAATTGGTACTTTTTCATAAAAATAAAAAAAAATGTATATAAAGTGTATAAAGCATGTAGAAGTGTCAGTATGTGAGATGTGCTTTGTGAATATAAGATCAGATGAATAAAAACAATTAACCAAAAAAAAAAATCAAAATCAAAATCTAAAAGAGTATATTTCTAGAATCATCGGTTCTAAATCTAAATCATGCACCCAGGACTAACGCGGCCGACTTCCCAAGACTCTCCCGACTGTGTCTCCTCTCAGCTCCCGTAGCCTGACCGCACGTGCACGCAATTATCAAAAGCCCACGACCGACGTTGGCCAGCCGCCCGCAACTCGACACGGCGGCACCAACCCCCGCCTAAGTTCCTCACCTCCTGCGGGGCCCACACGCTCGCGCACCAACAGGTGCAAACCTTAGTGATAAAAAAACTATGTCCACCAACATCATACATCTATTTTCCCTTCTCCTCCTCTGTAAACTCCCCCAACTCAAATTCCCCACAAAAAACATAACCTCCAAAAAAAAAAATAAAATAAAATAAATTTCCCAAATGCGCGAAATTACCGAGTGGACCCCGGTCCGTTTCCTCGGCCGTGGCTCCTCCGCCACCGTCTCCCTCGCCGCCGCCTCCTCCTCCTCCTCCCACTCCGAATTTTTCGCCGTAAAATCCTCCGAACTTTCCCGCTCCCTCCCCTGCGCAACGAACACATCATCCTCTCCTCCCTCGCCCCCTCCCCCCACGTCATCTCCTACCTCGGTTGCCACGTCAGCCCCTCCACCTTTAGCCTCTTCCTCGAGTACGCCCCCCAGGGCCCCATCAACCGCAACGTCAGCAGCACCGACTCCGTCCCCGGCCGCACGTGCGAGATCCTGCACGGGCTCTCGCACCTCCACTCCCGCGGCATTGCGCACTTCGACGTCAAACCCGACAACATCCTAATCGGATCCGATAACAGGGTCAAGCTGGCGGATTTTGGGTGCGCCCGATTCGCCCAACACGGACCCGACTCCGGCCACGTCAGCGGCACGCCGGCGTTCATGGCCCCCGAGGTCGCACGTGCAGAGCGGCGGGGACCGGCGGCGGACATTTGGGCGCTGGGGTGCACCGTGATCGAGCTGCTCACCGGATCGCCGGTATGGAAGGAGGTTTCGGATCCGGTAGAGATTCTTTATCGGGTCGGGTTTTGTGAGGCGGTGCCCGAGACGCCGAAATGGGTGTCGGATGAGTGTAGGGATTTTTTGGGCAAGTGCTTTGTGAGGGATCCGATGGAGAGGTGGACTGCGGATCAGTTGCTTACCCACCCGTTTATGGCGTCGGGAGCGGGTTCGGGTTTGGATTTGGATCCGATAAGCCGTGTTTCTCCATGGAGCGTGTTGGGTCTGCCTCCGGTGATATGGGATTCGTTAATGGGGGTAGATGACGTGGCTGAGGCGGAGTCTGTGGGTGATGACGTGGGAGTGAGGATCGGACAGCTGGCGGACCGTGATTGGGTGGATTGGACGTGGGATGTTCACTGGATGACAGCTAGGACCAATGGTGAGAAATTGATGTGCCAGCTGTTGGGAATATGAAGAATATATGCGAATCTTTGTATTGAATTACGGGGAGATCCGTTGATCGAATCAATTGGATGATGGTTGGAGTGTGTTCTCCTTCCATTGGGAATGAACGTGGTATATTCACATGTTCAATTCCGACTTCGAATGAATGAGATATTCAAGTCTAAAGATTGCCTAATTCAAAGCCAAAATGGGACTACAGGTAGCTAAAGTCATTTAGTCCCACATTGGCCATGAGATGGAAGTTTGTAGTGTTTAAATAGAGAAAATTGAGAACAAAGGGCGTGCTTTTTGGATACTTTGAGTTTTCGCGCGCTATTGGGAGGAAACCATGCTCGCACATACGCGCGCACAGCCGTTGGCGGCGGCGGCCGGCCGGTGCCGGGCTCGGGACCGGGTCTGGGTGCGGGTGCGGGTGCGGGTTCCCTACCTGGCCTGGTTCTTTTTGAACCGGGTTACGCGGAGCATACCCGCTCGCTATCCGGATCCGAACTGCCCCGCCAACGGCTGTCTGTAAACCATCGCGGCAGTTAAGCGGTTCGGCAGCTGAAACGAACCGTTGCAACGGTTCAGACCAAACCGTTGCAACTGTTGGTTGGGTTCGGACTAAATTGCCCCTCCCGAAGTGCTATAAATAGCGCTCTGTTTTCTCAAAATAAACACACCAAAAAATCTTCTGAGTTCACCAAAAAATCTTCTTAGTTCTGTCTGAAGGAGACTCTCTCTCTTTCTCTCAGTTGAAGTAACTTCCAAAGGGAAGTGGGAAATCAGTAACTCGGTTTCCGAAGCGGCTTCCAAAAGAAATTCTGCAAAATTCGTTCTGAAAGAGGGCTCAGAAAATTCAACAGATTCTTTAATAGAATTGTTGTCTGAATCTGGGACTTTCGAAGAAGAATATTCTTCTACCTTCCTTCTTATAGAATTGTTGTCTGAATCTGGAACTTCCGAAGAAGAATATGCTTCTACTTTCCTTCTTCCTCTATAGTGGGTGCTCCTCTAAAGTAAAGGCAAATATTCTCCCGAAATTTGTCTTCGTCCCGCTGCTTAAATAATCCTGTGAAGGTACTGGTTAACTACGGTTCGACCGTACGGTAATTTGGTAGTGCTATCCAAATACCGTGAAGGAGTGTTGTATCTTGGGAGACCAGCGTCCAGTAACCCGTTAACACCGGTGTGGGGGACGTAATTGTCTTAAGGAGATTCGCTTTAAGCGTACCTCACTACAAGTACTGTATAAGAGAATTAATTTCTTTATACAGAGGACATAATGATATTCAGTATATTGAGACTGACTTATACCAGTCTAATTGGTGTTTAACCAAGGAAGGTAATTGAGAAGTGGTTCTTAAATTAAGAAACTCTGTTGAACGGAAAACCTCCCACCTGATACTAACCGACCTGGCCAATTAGATCGGTGATATTTCAGTGATATTGATTAGTTGTCAGATTGATCCCAGAAACCAACAATCTTACGACAATTACATATTGAAGTTTCTTACTTCTGTTCCGCTTGAACTTGCAGAAAATGTCTGAGACTAATCAAGATAGCTCTACTAAGGTACCAAACATGCAGCTACAAGCTTTGATGCCTACTCCACTTCCTAACCCGAAGCCGGAGAAGTCAGAAAAATTTAACGGCACAGAATTCAAGAGGTGGCAATAGAAGATGCTCTTCTACTTGACCACTCTTCATCTGGCCAAATTCCTACAAGAAGATCCACCAGAACCCGGAACTGATCGCGACTCAGTCTTTGCAGTCGATGCATGGACTCAAGGTGACTTCCTTTACCGAAATTATGTTTTAAATGGACTGGATAACTCTCTTTACAATGTCTACAGTCCTATCACAACGGCAAAGAAGTTATGGGTCAGTCTTGACAAGAAGTATAAGACTGAGGATGCTGTTACCAAGAAGTTCATCGTAGGACGATTTCTGGAGTACAAAATGGTAGACAGAAAGACTGTAATCAGTCAGGTGCAAGAGTTCCAACTTATCTTGCACGAGATAAAAGCCGAAGGTATAATTTTACCTGAAACCTTTCAGGTTGCTACTATCGTGGAGAAACTCCCACCTGCATGCAGAGATTTTAAGAACTACCTGAAGCACAAGTGAAAGGAGCTGAAGTTGGAAGATCTCATTGTGAGGCTTCGGATTGACGAGGACAACAGAAAGTCCAAGAAAAGGAGCAGTAAGAACTCCTATGAAGCCAAAGCCAATGTGATCGAAGACTCAAAGGGAAAAGTGTCTACTTCCAAAGGCTTAAAGCGGAAGAAGACTTCCTAGGGGTACAAAGGCAAGGTCCAAGAAGGTAAGAACATACGCTTCAAGAGAACCTGCTACATCTGCAATAAAAAAGGGCATAAGGCGAATGAATATCGCAGCCGTCTCAAAAAGAAAAAGAAGAACCATCCACAAGCAAACTTGACCGACCATGCGTCGCCAAGCCTTTCAGCTGTGGTGTCAGAAGTGAACCTGACAACCAATAATAAGGATTGGTGGGTAGACACTGGGTCTACTCGGCACATCTGCTCTGAGAAATTATTATTCACTGAATATCAAAAACTAGAGCAAGATGAGCAACTATTCATGGGAAACTCAACCGTCTCAAAGGTTGAAGGAAAAGGCAAGGTCATCCTTAAGTGGACATCTGGGAAAGAGCTTATTCTGAACGATTTGCTACATGTTCCAGATATCCGCAAGAATCTGATCTCTGGATCAATACTTAGTAAGAAAGGATTTAGAATAGTTTTTGAATCAAATAAATTTGTACTTACTAAGTGAGGGATGTATGTGAGAAAGGGTTATCTTATTGATGGACTTTTTAAAGTCAATGTTACAGTGGTAGATAAAAAGTCTGTGTATTTGTACCCGAAGCTTATAAAGAAAGGAAAATCTTCTGTTAATTTGCTTGGGTCTCCTATTTTATAGCATGCTAGATTAGGGCATGTAAATTACAAGTCTTTAAAGAACTTGTCTAATCTAGGATATATTCTTAAACTCAACTTGGAAGAAATTCGCGAGTGTGAGATTTGTGTTGAGGCCAAGTTAGCGAAAAATTTATTTCACTTAGTTAATCGAAATACAGAACCTTTAGGATTAATTCATAGCGATCTATGTGACTTGAAGTTTATGCCAACTAGAGGCGGGAAAAGTATTTTATTACTTTTATCGATGACTGTACAAGATACTGTTATATGTATCTTTTAAACAGTAAGGATGAGGTAATGAATATGTTTATAACATACAAAGCCGAAGTTGAGAATCAACTCAACAAGAATATCAAGATTCTAAAATCCGATAGAGGCAGAGAATATGAATCAAATGATTTTAGTGAGATATGTGCTAAATTTGGTATAATCCAACAAACAACAGCACTATATACTCCTCAGCAAAATGGAATTGTTGAACGGAAGAACAGAACTTTGAAGGAGATGGTCAATTCCATGCTCGTAAGTTCTGGAGCTCCGCAGACTTGTGAGGGGAAGCTCTGTTAACTGCAAATTATATTCTAAATAGAGTACCCCATAAGAAACTTGGTCATATTCCATTTGAGTTATGGCATGGAAGGACACCTTCCTACCACTACCTCAAAATGTGAGGGTGCCTTGCAAAGGTGCTAGCACCATTACCTAAAAAGACTAAGTTGGAAGCAAAAACTATGGACTGCATATTCATAGGCTATGCCTTGAATAGTAGTGCCTATAAATTTCTGATTTATAAATTAGAAATACCAGATATTCATATAAACATGATTATCGAATCTAAAGATGCTGTGTTCTTTGAAGACATCTTTCCATACAAACGGGAAGTAGATAAGACTTCTGGGAAAATAACACATGAGATGGCATTCAGGGACGAAAGCCTCGAGGAACCGATTGTTAATATGGCAACTGAACCAAGAAGAAGTCAGAGATCTAGAATCTCAAAATCTTTTGGTCTAGATTTCATAGCATACGCTATTGAAAGCGAGCCTCAAACATTTAAAGAGGCTATGTCAACCCAGAAGTACAAATGTGGAAAGAAGCTATAATAGCAAAATACAATGCATACTAAGTAATCATACTTAAGAATTGACAAACTTGCCTCTTGGCTGTAAACCAATTGAGTGTAAGTGGATTTTCAAAAGAAAATTAAAATCTGATGGATCTATCGATAAGTACAAGGATAGATTAGTACCCAAGGGTTATCGACAAAAGGAAGGACTTGATTACTTCGATACTTATTCACCAGTAATAAGAATAACCTCCATTCGAATGTTGATTGCAATTGCAATATTGCATAACTTAGATATCCATCAAATGGATGTCATGACTGCATTCTTAAATGGTGAATTAAATGAAGAAATATATATGGAGCAACCTGAATGATTTATAGTCAAGGGCCAAGAACACAAAGTGTGTAAATTGATAAAATCCTTATACGATTTAAAGCAGGCTCCAAAACAATGGCATGAGAAATTTGATAGTGTCATGATCAAAGATGGATTCACTATCAATGAATGCGATAAGTGTGTTTACATTAAAACAGTTGGAAATGCATGTATCATTGTTTGTCTTTATGTAGACGATATGTTGATACTTGGGACTAATATTGAAATTATTAAGTCCACTAAAAGAAAGTTATCCAACAGTTTTGACATGAAGAATCTAGGGGTTGCTGATGTAATTTTAAGAAATAAAATTGCCAGAATACCAGATGGAATCACTCTATCTCAATTTCACTACGTGGATAAGATGATAGAAAGATTCAAGGATCTTGAGATAAAGGAGAATACAAATCATTTTCTTCCACACGTCCACCTTCATAAGAATACAGGAACTGGAATACGCCAGTTGGAGTATTCTCAGATTATCGAAAGTTTAATGTATTTGATGAATTGCACTAGACCCGATATTGCTTACGCTGTAAGCAAGTTAAGTAGAGACACTAGTAATCCTAGTGATCCATATTGGACTGCTCTACTACGAGTATTGGGTTACGTATCACATACCAAAGAATATGTCTTGAGATATGGACAATATCCACCTGTACTTGAAGGATACAGTGATGCTAATGGATTGCAGATTCTGAGGAATCAAAATCAACTAATGGATACGTATTTACTCTAAGAGGAGTAGCGGTATCCTGGAAATCTTCCAAGCAAACATGTATTGCCCGTTCTACTATGGAATCAGAATTCATAGTCTTAGATAAGGCTGAAGAAGAAGCAGAATGGCTGCGATAATTTTTGAAAGATATACCATTATGGCAAAAGCCAGTGCCCGCTATATGCATACACTGTGATACTCAAGCAGCTATATCGAGGGCACAAAATGTTATATATAACAGTAAGTATAGACATATTCATCGTAGACATAATACTGTTAAGTAGTTGCTCTAAAATGGAATTATCTCTATTGATTTTGTCTCGTTAAAAGATAATTTAGCGAATCTGCTTACTAAAGATTTAAGTGGAGAGCGTATAAACTGCGCATCGAGGGGAATGGGTCTAAAAGCCTAACCTTACCGAGTCAGCTTAATGGAAAGCTCACTTAGCGACTGGAGATCCCACAGACTAAGTTCAAGAGGAAAAACTAGTTATGATTGACTCAGCAAGTAAGCACTTGGGAGCTTGACTCCAATCCATTCCTAAGGTGCACATAAGTGCTTTCTACAAGTAGATTAAGGATAAGCTTAACGCTTTTAATGATGCCTATATCTTGTTACTAAACAAGTGGAGTAGAGTAGACTACTCTTGTAACGCCCCGATCCCGGCGATACGGGGACGTCACTGCAACGTATATACGTAAGTCCGAAGTACCTTCCCGTATATACGCTAAGCATCAGTACAGACAAGAATCAGAGTACGGAAGCATATGGTGCATTATACATTCCAACACATATATATATACAATCACAGAGCTATCACCAGGAGTGATGAATATTACAAGAATATAACATCACATACAAGCGCAAATGCGAGAGTACAAGGAATATACATAAATGAACAGTATAAAAGGGAGCTCACATACATGTATACAAGGAACCGTACAAGTATGAATAGGAAAGAGCACTCACGAGTTTACTAAGAAGAAACTCGAGAGGCACACAGGGGGCCTGGAAGGATGTGGCTCTGGACGGTCGGCTGGAGATCCACGCTACCGCCGCTGCCACTCTGATCAGCGAAGGGTAAATCCACTCGCTCCAAGCTCCAAGACCTGGACGTGAGAATCCAGGGGAGTCAAATGATACTCCCCAGGCGAGTGTAGAAGCAAAACCAAGTGGTGAAGCAGGGTGAGCACAATAATGCATATATCAAGTGGGAATACTCAGGAGGCAGATAGGATAGAGCAGGTAAGAATAGATATGACATGATAATCATAAAACAGGAAATCAGAATAAAACCAAGGACGAGCTACAAGGTAGTCATATCATAATACTCATAAAACATGAAATCCGATATAAAGTCCGGGAAAAGCAAATACGGTAAGGCACATCACGGATTCATAGCTATTTAAGATGCAGGCTTTGGTATGCGTCCCATTCCACATACCTCTACTTACAACTTAAAGAGCCGGTTATTATGACACTTTATTATTACTCGGCTTGCCCATATATCTCGGTATGTGTCTCGGTGTACGGCCAACTCACACACATCCATATATAAGCAAGTCGAGGTTGTTATTGGAAACAGCGGGAGTATCAACGAACTATGTTTACAGTGGGTCCCGTGCATGCCCGGGACCACGGTCCAGGGTGTTCCGTTGCATGGTGACGGAACCAGCCGCAAGGCCTAACAGGAGGGACTTATGTATGCCCTTATCAATCAGGAATAAGGGAGCCAGCTCTCCCCTCGGTCCCCTGGAGTACCACAGGTCAGACCGGATATAAAGTGCACAACCTAATGCCACTGTAAACACGAACACATATCGATATCCGCATGTTTCCCCCGACCCAATACAAGTTGGTCCATTTTAAGATTCAATAGTTTAATTATCACTTTACGGGAATAATCAGGAATTAGGCATGATCAGGAAATTAGGAGTACATAAGTACTATATAGTCAGGTCACTGCATGTAAAGCAGGAAACAGGTCACTGATCATGATACAAGATAATAAGGTCAAGTTCCCGTAAAGGTAATAATCACAAGTCAAGTTATCATGCTGGGTGTAAGGTGATAGCATGATAGGATGGTGATAATGAATAAGCAACCAAACATATAAGAGATTGATAATAATCAGGTGGTAAGTTATGTCAAGAGATTGATAATAGTCTGGGTAAGTCAGGTCATACCAAGAGGGTCTAGCCAAATAGTAGTATGTCAGGTGGTCAGGTGATAACACTCTAGATGTCAGGTGATATACATGTGTTAAAAGGAAACATGCAACTAACAAGTCTGAAGTAGTAGTAGGGCAAGTGTAAACATAACAGTAATCCAAAGTCCAACGACCACGAAGGGTCGGCCACGCATGGTATAAGCAATAAAAGACATAGCACATGAAATAAAATACATGAAAGCTAAAGCTAGAACATGCGCATAATCAATGAAATAAGAAGTAAGAGGGTAGCGAGTGAGAACACTCGCCTGCATCACCGAAAAGCCGAAAGGTCCGAAATCCACGAAATCCGGGGCACGCCATAAAATATGATATATAAATATGTAGAGTGAAGAGGAGAGAGAAAGAGAGAAGGGAAGTGAAGATGGTGTTTGTCAAGTGACAAGTCAAGTAATACCAATAGATGAGGTAAGTCTAGAGGGTAAGGTCCATGTTCAAGAAAGGAATCAACTATAACAGATAGGCAAAGTTAGTCGACTAGAATGGATGAGTAGTCGACTAATAGTGGACTCAAGTCGACTAACAGTCTGGTTAGTCGACTAAAACTGGGTTCCAGAGAGTTGGATTTCTGATTCAGGAAGAGTTAGTCGACTAGGATAGAAGGAGTAGTCGACTAACAGTGATCTCAAGTCGACTAACAGATACGTTAAGTCGACTAATGCTGAGTAACAGAAAGTTGGGTTTTGATTCAGGGAAAAGTTAGTCGACTGGATGAATTGAGTAGTCGACGAACAGACATGACAAGTCGACTAACAGTTATGTTAAGTCGACTAAATCTGTGATACAGAGAGTTGATGTTTTGGCTCAGGAAAAGTTAGTCGACTAGATGAAATGGGTAGTCGACTAACAGTGATTTCTAGAGAGAGAAAATGTAGAGAGAAAGGGATATCCTAGAGAGAGAAAATGGGGATTTTTAGAGAGAGGAAACCTAGAGAGAGAAAGTGAGTGATTTTAGAGAGAATCTAGAGAGAGTAGAGAGAGAAACCCTAGAGAGAGAAAGTGAGAATTTTTAGAGAGAGAAAGTAGAGAGAAAGAGAAGGAGAGAGAAAATTTGGAGAGGGAGAGTGCTTGCTGTGAGAGAGAATGAGGGAGAGAGATGAGGGAGAAGAGAGAGAGAGAGAACAGGAGAGAGAGATAGAGCAGGAGAGAGAGAGGAAGAACAGGGGAGTGAGAGAGAGATAACAGAGAGAGAGAACAAGCAGAGAGAAAGAGAGAGAGAGAAATTAAGGGGGCAGAGGGCTGCTTCCCCCCCTCTCAGTACAGGGGCCGGCGGCGGCGGTCCTGGCCGCCGGCGCGCCCAACAGAGAAGGAGAGAGGGGAGGCCGCGCCTCCCCTCCACACGAAGTGGCCGGCGGCGGCTGTCCGGGCCGCCGGCGTGCCCAATCAGAGGGAGAGAGGGGAGGCTGCGCCTCCCCTCCACAGACAGGGGCCGCCGGCGGCGATCCTGGCCGCCGGCGTGCTCAACAGAGAGGGAGAGAGAGGGGAGTGAAGGGGAGAAGAGAGGGGGAGAGAGGGAGATCTGAGAGAGAGAGAAGGGAGAGGGGGAAACTGGCCCCCCCTTCTCCGGCCAGTGGCCGCCGGCGGCGGTCCTGGCCGCCGGCGAGGCCAACAGAGAGAGGGGAGAGGGTCGGCGGCGGTCGCTGGGCGCCAGCAAGAGAGGAAGGAGAGAAGAGGGAAAAAGGAAAAAGGAAAAAGAAAAAAAGAAAAGGAAAAAGAATAAATAAAAAGGATGGGAGATGATGTGATGGGAGATGGGGGTGGTTGAGTTGTCAGGTTGACTTTTGGGAAGGAAAAAGAAAAGGAAATGGAGAAAGAGAGAGAAAGAAATAATATTATTAAAATAGGGTAAAAATCCGACTGTTTCGGAATCGTTCCGAAAAATTCTCAAAAATAGAAAATAATATTTTAAGATGCTCGGTGAAATCGGATTCGAGAAATTTAATGTAGATTTCAAATTAAAAATCCTGGAATCTTCCGGCGATACCGGTCGACACCAAAACCGGTGAATTTTCGATAAATTCTGAAAAATCTCAAAAAATGAATTTAGATAGAAAATGATATTATAAGATATATCGTGAAAGCCGTTTTAAGAAATACTTTATAGTTTTAAAACTAAAAATCCCGGAATCAGTTAACTACCGACTCCGATGGAAATTTCATAAATTCATAAAATCCTCAGAAAAATAATGTAGGTAGAAAATATGATTCTAAGAAATAATGTCTAAAGGATCATTTAGAAATTCTAAACCGTTTAAGAATTAAAAATCCAAGAATCGGTCAGCGGCACTAGCCGACTCCGGTTTTGAAGAAATTCAATTTAATCCAATAAAAATCCAGAAAATCACAGAAATCTAAAATATTGGAAAATAATGTTTAAAACTGAAATCGGTCAAATCGGAATACTAGAATGTCCAAATCGAGCAATACCCTAGGATCGGGTCCTGGGTTCAGACTAGGGCTGACTCCGAGTCCACGAATCCAAATCCAAGACAAAACAATCATATAAAGAATTCATAATACAACACAAATACCGGAAGCAAATCGAAAAAATACGATCGAAAAATCTGAATACGCAACTAAGTACGTATTCCGGGAGCGGGGTGTTACAATCCATCCACCTTACAAAAAATTGCGTCCTCGCAATTTCGTTAAGGGGTGAATTGAACACAAAAGGGACAAGGGTGGAATCTATACCAATTAAGATATGTAGCACTATAGGTAGGGCTCTCAAGTCAACTGAATAATAATCATACTCTGCATTTCCGGCTGATGATGTCGTGGCTGTGTAATAAATCTTTAGAATAATGCTGAATAATACTGATGATGTCGTGGCTGTGCAATAAATGAGCCAGAATACCGAAGATAAAGAAAACCCTGATAGTCCTGAGCATAATAATAAAGAAGACTGATAATTAAGAATCCCGATTACCAGGCATCAATCGCTCTGAATGATATAGTAGAGAATGTAGAGTATCCGTAGAGAATCCCAACTGCTGCCTTCTGAAAGATAGCCAGATCAAGATCGATCTGGAGAATACCAAGCTTCATAGAATGGCCGAAGAGATCACATACTAGCATCATCCAGAACCAGCCACTACCTCTCTAGTCTAGTCATATCTTAAGTTGGCATAAGGCTTCATAAAACCAAAACAGGGAAGGATAGGAGGAATTTGGAATCAAAGGAAAGATAGTCAAGGAGGATTTGAAATCAAAGGAAAGATAGTCAAGAAATAGATAACTCTGCACTTGCAGTTGGAATGTATAACCAAGATTCATGTATTCCAGTTGCAAATCTCTTTACCATTGATTTGCCTTCTGGACGTACTGAAGAGGTTTAGAGCCTAAGCTCTGATACCATCCTGTAACGCCCCGATCCCGGCGATACGGGGACGTCACTGCAACGTATATACGTAAGTCCGAAGTACCTTCCCGTATATACGCTAAGCATCAGTACAGACAAGAATCAGAGTACGGAAGCATATGGTGCATTATACATTCCAACACATATATATATATATACAATCACAGAGCTATCACCAGGAGTGATGAATATTACAAGAATATAACATCACATACAAGCGCAAATGCGAGAGTACAAGGAATATACATAAATGAACAGTATAAAAGGGAGCTCACATACATGTATACAAGGAACCGTACAAGTATGAATAGGAAAAGAGCACTCACGAGTTTACTAAGAAGAAACTCGAGAGGCACACAGGGGGCCTGGAAGGATGTGGCTCTGGACGGTCGGCTGGAGATCCACGCTACCGCTGCGCCACTCTGATCAGCGAAGGGGTAAATCCACTCGCTCCAAGCTCCAAGACCTGGACGTGAGAATCCAGGGGAGTCAAATGATACTCCCCAGGCGAGTGTAGAAGCAAAACCAAGTGGTGAAGCAGGGTGAGCACAATAATGCATATATCAAGTGGGAATACTCAGGAGGCAGATAGGATAGAGCAGGTAAGAATAGATATGGCATGATAATCATAAAACAGGAAATCAGAATAAAACCAAGGACGAGCTACAAGGTAGTCATATCATAATACTCATAAAACATGAAATCCGATATAAAGTCCGGGAAAAGCAAATACGGTAAGGCACATCACGGATTCATAGCTATTTAAGATGCAGGCTTTGGTATGCGTCCCATTCCACATACCTCTACTTACAACTTAAAGAGCCGGTTATTATGACACTTTATTATTACTCGGCTTGCCCATATATCTCGGTATGTGTCTCGGTGTACGGCCAACTCACACACATCCATATATAAGCAAGTCGAGGTTGTTATTGGAAACAGCGGGAGTATCAACGAACTATGTTTACAGTGGGTCCCGTGCATGCCCAGGACCACGGTCCAGGGTGTTCCGTTGCATGGTGACGGAACCAGCCGCAAGGCCTAACAGGAGGGACTTATGTATGCCCTTATCAATCAGGAATAAGGGAGCCAGCTCTCCCCTCGGTCCCCTGGAGTACCACAGGTCAGACCGGATATAAAGTGCACAACCTAATGCCACTGTAAACACGAACACATATCGATATCCGCATGTTTCCCCCGACCCAATACAAGTTGGTCCATTTTAAGATTCAATAGTTTAATTATCACTTTACGGGAATAATCAGGAATTAGGCATGATCAGGAAATTAGGAGTACATAAGTACTATATAGTCAGGTCACTGCATGTAAAGCAGGAAACAGGTCACTGATCATGATACAAGATAATAAGGTCAAGTTCCCGTAAAGGTAATAATCACAAGTCAAGTTATCATGCTGGGTGTAAGGTGATAGCATGATAGGATGGTGATAATGAATAAGCAACCAAACATATAAGAGATTGATAATAATCAGGTGGTAAGTTATGTCAAGAGATTGATAATAGTCTGGGTAAGTCAGGTCATACCAAGAGGGTCTAGCCAAATAGTAGTATGTCAGGTGGTCAGGTGATAACACTCTAGATGTCAGGTGATATACATGTGTTAAAAGGAAACATGCAACTAACAAGTCTGAAGTAGTAGTAGGGCAAGTGTAAACATAACAGTAATCCAAAGTCCAACGACCACGAAGGGTCGGCCACGCATGGTATAAGCAATAAAAGACAGCACATGAAATAAAATACATGAAAGCTAAAGCTAGAACATGCGCATAATCAATGAAATAAGAAGTAAGAGGGTAGCGAGTGAGAACACTCGCCTGCATCACCGAAAAGCCGAAAGGTCCGAAATCCACGAAATCCGGGGCACGCCATAAAATATGATATATAAATATGTAGAGTGAAGAGGAGAGAGAAAGAGAGAAGGGAAGTGAAGATGGTGTTTGTCAAGTGACAAGTCAAGTAATACCAATAGATGAGGTAAGTCTAGAGGGTAAGGTCCATGTTCAAGAAAGGAATCAACTATAACAGATAGGCAAAGTTAGTCGACTAGAATGGATGAGTAGTCGACTAATAGTGGACTCAAGTCGACTAACAGTCTGGTTAGTCGACTAAAACTGGGTTCCAGAGAGTTGGATTTCTGATTCAGGAAGAGTTAGTCGACTAGGATAGAAGGAGTAGTCGACTAACAGTGATCTCAAGTCGACTAACAGATACGTTAAGTCGACTAATGCTGAGTAACAGAAAGTTGGGTTTTGATTCAGGGAAAAGTTAGTCGACTGGATGAATTGAGTAGTCGACGAACAGACATGACAAGTCGACTAACAGTTATGTTAAGTCGACTAAATCTGTGATACAGAGAGTTGATGTTTTGGCTCAGGAAAAGTTAGTCGACTAGATGAAATGGGTAGTCGACTAACAGTGATTTCTAGAGAGAGAAAATGTAGAGAGAGAAAGGGATATCCTAGAGAGAGAAAATGGGGATTTTTAGAGAGAGGAACCTAGAGAGAGAAAGTGAGTGATTTTAGAGAGAATCTAGAGAGAGTAGAGAGAGAAACCCTAGAGAGAGAAAGTGGGAATTTTTAGAGAGAGAAAGTAGAGAGAGAAAGAGAAGGAGAGAGAAAATTTGGAGAGGGAGAGTGCTTGCTGTGAGAGAGAATGAGGGAGAGAGATGAGGGAGAAGAGAGAGAGAGAGAACAGGAGAGAGAGATAGAGCAGGAGAGAGAGAGGAAGAACAGGGGAGTGAGAGAGAGATAACAGAGAGAGAGAACAAGCAGAGAGAAAGAGAGAGAGAGAGAGATTAAGGGGGCAGAGGGCTGCTGCCCCCCCCTCTCAGTACAGGGGCCGGCGGCGGCGGTCCTGGCCGCCGGCGCGCCCAACAGAGAAGGAGAGAGGGGAGGCCGCGCCTCCCCTCCACACGAAGTGGCCGCCGGCGGCTGTCCGGGCCGCCGGCGTGCCCAATCAGAGGGAGAGAGGGGAGGCTGCGCCTCCCCTCCACAGACAGGGGCCGCCGGCGGCGATCCTGGCCGCCGGCGTGCTCAACAGAGAGGGAGAGAGAGGGGAGTGAAGGGGAGAAGAGAGGGGAGAGAGGGAGATCTGAGAGAGAGAGAAGGGAGAGGGGGAAACTGGCCCCCCCTTCTCCGGCCAGTGGCCGCCGGCGGCGGTCCTGGCCGCCGGCGAGGCCAACAGAGAGAGAGGGAGAGGGTCGGCGGCGGTCGCTGGGCGCCAGCAAGAGAGGAAGGAGAGAAGAGGGAAAAAGGAAAAAGGAAAAAGAAAAAAAGAAAAGGAAAAAGAATAAATAAAAAAGGATGGGAGATGATGTGATGGGAGATGGGGGTGGTTGAGTTGTCAGGTTGACTTTTGGGGAAGGAAAAGAAAAGGAAATGGAGAAAGAGAGAGAAAGAAATAATATTATTAAAATAGGGTAAAAATCCGACTGTTTCGGAATCGTTCCGAAAAATCCTCAAAAATAGAAATAATATTTTAAGATGCTCGGTGAAATCGGATTCGAGAAATTAATGTAGATTTCAAATTAAAAATCTTGGAATCTTCCGGCGATACTGGTCGACACCAAAACCGGTGAATTTTCGATAAATTCTGAAAAATCTCAAAAAATGAATTTAGATAGAAATGATATATAAGATGTATCGTGAAAGCCGTTTTAAGAAATACTTTATAGTTTTAAAACTAAAAATCCCGGAATCAGTTAACTACCGACTCCGATGGAAATTTCATAAATTCATAAAATCCTCAGAAAAAGAATGTAGGTAGAAAATATGATTCTAAGAAATAATGTCTAAAGGATCATTTAGAAATTCCAAACCGTTTAAGAATTAAAAATCCAGGAATCGGTCAGCGGCACTAGCCGACTCCGGTTTTGAAGAAATTCAATTTAATCCAATAAAAATCCAGAAAATCACAGAAAATCTAAAATATTGGAAAATAATGTTTAAAACTGAAATCGGTCAAATCGGAATACTAGAATGTCCAAATCGAGCAATACCCTAGGATCGGGTCCTGGGTTCAGACTAGGGCTGACTCCGAGTCCACGAATCCAAATCCAAGACAAAACAATCATATAAAGAATTCATAATACAACACAAATACCGGAAGCAAATCGAAAAAATACGATCGAAAATCTGAATACGCAACTAAGTACGTATTCCGGGAGCGGGGTGTTACAACTCTTAATAGGATGATCACCTATGTGAGTATAAAGTTGGGTCGGCTCTTTGGGAATTTCTATGGAGGCTGTTATTCCCTAAAGATACTCTCTGAAACTAAGAATGTCCAGGACCAAAACGGACACAACCGAAAACCAAAGTTGATTTGGAAGTCACTGTGTGAAGTTTGTTGACTTGGCTTACACTAATGGCTAACAGTTCAAGACCTAGTTCACTGATTAGCCAGTAAGTCCCATAAAACTTTCGCTATGGAAGGTTCAAGACCTAGTTCACCTATCCTGATGCAGTTTCTTTTTTAAAGTACCTTTCACAATAAAGTCAGTCTCTTTGTGTGTCAATTCCTTGAATCTCTATTCATTGTGAGGATTGTTGGGAATATGAAGAATATATGTGAATCATTGTATAGAATTACGGTGAGATCCGTTGATCGAATCAATTGGATGATGGTTGGAGTGTCCTTCCATTGGGGATGAACGTGGTATATTCACATGTTCAATTCCGACTTCAAATGAATGAGATATTCAAGTCTAAAGATTGCCTAATTCAAAGCCAAAATTGGACTAAAGGTAGCTAAAGGTATTTAGTCCCACATTGGCCATGGGATAGAAGTTCGTAGTGTTTTAAATAGAGAAAATTGGGAACAAAGGGCGTGCCCTTTGGGTACTTAGAGTTTTCGCGCACGATTGGGAGGAAACCATGCGCGCGCCGCTGGCGGCGGCGGCAGCCGGCCGTTTGGCCGGTGGCGGCGGCCGGCCGTCGGGTTCGGTTTCCCTATCCGGCCTGGTTCTTTTTGAACCGGGTCTCACGGATATGGGTTACACGGAGCATACCCGCTCCGCTATCCGGATCTGAACCGCCCCGCCAACGGCTGTATGTAAACTGTCGCGGCAGTTGGGCGGTTGGATGGTTGCGCGGTTGAAACGAACCGTTGCAACGGTTCAGACCGAATTGTTGCAACTGTTGGTTGGGTTCGGACCAAATTGCCTCTCCCGGAGCTATAAATAGCGCTCCGTTTTCTCAAAATAAACACACTAAAAAATCTTCTTAGTTCTGTCTGAAGGAGACTCTCTCTCTCTTTTTGAGTTCTGTCTGAAGGAGACTCTCTTTCTCTCTCTCTTTCTCTCAGTTGAAGTAACTTCCGAAGGGAAGTGGGAAATCAGTAACTCGGTTTTCGAAGCGGCTTTCAAAAGAGCAAAATTCATTCTGAAAGAGGGATCAGAAAATTTAACAGATTCTTTAATAGAATTGTTGTCTGAATCTAGGACTTCCGAAGAAGAATATCTTCTACTTTCCTTCTTCCTGTACAGTGGGTGCTCCTCCAAAGTAAAGGCAAATATTCTCCCGAAATTTGTCTTCATCCCGCTGCTTCAATAATCCTATGAAGGTACTGGTTAGCTACGGTTTGACTGTACGGTGATTTGGTAGTGCCATCCAAATATCGCGAAAGAGTGTTGTATCTTGGGAGACCAGCGTCCAGTAACCCGTTAGCATCGGTGCGGGGGACGTAATTGTCTTAAGGAGATTCGTTTTAAGCGTACCTCAGTCCAAGTACTGTATAAGAGAATTAATTTCTTTATACAAGGGATATACTGATATTCAGTATATTGAGACTGACTTATACCAGTCTAATTGGTTTTAACCAAGGAAGGTAATTGAAAGGTGGTTCTTAAATTAAGGAACGTTCTATTGAACGAAAAACCTCCCACCTGATATTAACTGACCTGGCCAATTAGATCGGTGATATTTCAGTGATATTGATTAGTTGTCAGATTGATCCCATAAACCAACACCAGCTGGCAGTAATGGAGGTCAGATTGATTAGGTGGGAGCTGATGTGGGATTTTCTGGTAATTCTTTTATTTTAGGATTTAGATCTGGATCTGCATTTGTTAGTGAAAGGGATGAGGAGTTAAATGTAAATATGGATTGTAAATGGGATGTAGAAGTTGGTAAACCTAAAATAATTTGTTGTGATTATTTTTTTCTCTACCATGCGATTTGTTCTTCTGGCCTTCTGAAAAATTATGTCCTGCTCCTGTTCATTGACAGCTCAATCTTTATCGAAAGAATAACTACATCACATTAAATGAACCAAGCAAATAATGTTCTCATTATAACGCATTTGTTATTTTAGACTTTAGAGCCACATTTTTATGCCATTGGTTTATTGATTGTAGCTTCATACAATTTTGCATTGGATCTCATTGAAGATTAGACTGGCTAGCACCTGTGGCACGTGAGGGTCATGTGAGGGCCCATGTTTTGCTTGTTATGCTATATAATTGCATTCTTTTCAATTATCATTGAATTTATGGTGATATTATTGAGCCCTTTCCCTCATGACTTTGGTGCTGGTCTCTCCCAATGATTGATTAGCAGTGCTAGTAACGCTAATAAACCAAAATTAGTTTATCATGCAAATCACAGAAAATGTGTTGCATGTGTGCACCTGTTTGGTTAAGGGTGGAAGTGAGGAAGTGAGGAAGTGAAGAAGTGGTAATAGTTCCCTTTGGAACTTGAGAATTGGTTAGTAAGTTTTCTAGTGTTTGGATATTGTTGGGAAGTGTGGTTTGGAAAATGTTATGTCTTTTCCGGTGTTTGGATGGTAATGTGGAAGTGAAAGTGGAAAAGTTGACTACAAAGTTGACCGCAAAATAATATTAAATTAAAAATTAATTAAAAAAATAAAAATTAGACTGTAATTAGAATGCAAGTGAGATTTACATGAGTAAAAAATTAACTGTTTTGTGCTACAACTTATTACAAATGAGATTTACATGACCACAAAATTAACTGTAGCACTCTGAAAGTGAGGAAAATGTTGTGTAAAGGAGAAAAGAGAGAAGGAAAAGAATTTTTTCCATTTTCTTTTTCCGGTGTTTGGATGAACAGCGGAAATGAGAAAAGACACTTCCCACTTCCTCACTTCCACCCAATTCCTTGAATCCAAACAGCCTAATCACATAATATTTCCTTTGAGATATTTATAGGTTAGTTTATTAAGTAATTCCCAAGCCACAGGTGAATTCAACAATATTTTTTTTTTTGTTATAATATAATTACACTTAGATTCTGGTTGGCAAAGTGTTGGTTTTTGGTTGGCAAAGGGATAAACGAGAGATGTAAGAAACAAAAGAGATTCTAATTATAATTAAATTCAGCTCTATCTAATTATCAGAGATAAATATGTTCCACTCATATTTCCAATGCCACTTAATCAGTCACACTCCCTAATAGTTAATAATTAAATGCTAGTTGGATATTTATTGGATAAAACTCTCTAATAGTTGTGATAAGGTGTCAGCTTGTGGTAGCACTTCTCTCTCGTAAAAAAAGACTCCACAGAGAGTTTTCAGGTTCGATTCTTACAGTTGTCGAATCTGATAATTAGACAGCAGTATGAAAAATTTTAGAAGTTGTGAATTTGGATGCTGATTTGGGAGAATAAAATGTTTTCACTATATTCTTTTAAATATTTTCTTCTTTAGAAAATAGCCAGTACATGCACTTATTAAGATGCTAATAATTGGGGGAATTTTTAATTACATGTACTTCCAAATTTTTAACGACAAGATACAACACATCATTAATGGGGCTGTTTGTTTCGCGTAAAAGGCCGTAATCCGTAAATTACTTACAACTCAGTTACAACTACGGCGTTTGTTTGGACCGTAATTCGTAAAAGACTTACGCAGCTTAACTGTCACTCACTTACAGCTCAGTTACAGTTAATTTTGTGGTCATGCAAATTTGAATTATTTTTTATATTAATATTAAATTTTTTTAATATTTAGCATTTTTAATATTTATTTGCAATATTAAAACTTTTTAAATCACCAAATAGTTAATTTTGTGGTCAATTTTTTCACTTACGACTTACACGTTACGACAACCAAACACCGTAAAATACAATACACTTTCTTACTTATAACTTTATATTACCAACCAAACACCGTAAAACTTACATGCATGTAATTCATTTACAACCGTAAAAACCTTTACCAATTACGACTTACGAATTACGACCAATTTCGACAACCACACAGGCCCTAACGACCATAGGCTGTGTATGATATCGTCCACATGATCCCAAAGCATAAGCCAGTTAAGTTGGACTAGAGTTCAAAAATCAGACCTTTCCCAATGGAAACAAAAACCAACTGATTAAACCACGTGGAAACGACTTAAATTGCATGCAAGTATGTATCGTGGGGTTGATTAAAAAGCGAGACCGATGAAGGTCATCCAACTTTGATTAAAGAGTGGGCGCAGCTGGGCTACTTTCGAATTTGATTCGGCCCGCCTGCTCTTCGTCAGTCAGACGCGAGTCCGAAATCAAGCTCTTATCAACTTGGACTGTTCCAGTTGGGATCAGATATGTGTAGCTTCAACCCAGCTTCCTTCTCCCTGCCCTTGCCTGCCAGCATTCTTCCTCTCCGATGGCGGTTCTCATCTCCGATAGAACACCATGCCGTTTAGTTCTCCAACGACTTCTTCTTTGTTTGGCACGGCATTTATCTTCATCGGTTTCTTTTCTTTGACGGATTGTTGTCTCTTTTTCTACGGATTAGTTAGTATTGGCTGTCTCTTTTTTTTTTATTGAGTTGTTACTATGGGTCGTCTATTCTTCAAAGGATTTTGTCACTCATTTTCTTTTTCATCAATAGATTTCGCACTATTTTAATATATATCTTATTTCAAGCGAAAGAGACACTACGTAGGTTTGGAATCCGCCCTATGTGCACTAAATTGGCCTATAAGCTCAAAGTCTGCCTTGCAATACGTGAAAGAGACACTTTGTTGGGTTTTGAACTCCATCTTGTATATTTTAAAGCGACTTAATTATAACCTTAAAGTCTAAATCTGGAGAGAGGCAAAAGAGACTTAAGTCAACCTTCAAAAGTACTCAATATCGATCATAATCTCTCCTTCTCTTTCTTCAGAAACTACTTTCAACTGTTCGACATCTCTTTTCGTCGTCCACACTCAACTAAACTCTCGATGTTTATCCATCATGAGTTTGCTAGGGGCCTGGGTGTGTTCAACGTATAAGTTTATGATGACCAGTCTTCAAATCAACATCAATTTTCAGTTTTTTTCCAGCAGATATTTAGTAGATTTTCATTTAGATTTTCTTTTTCTTTGATTCATACTCACAATTTTTCTTTCATTGTGAGTTTGCGAGGGGGTGTTAAGAATAATACTAAAATTAGAATTATGCAACACTAATTGTATTAAGATTATAGATTTCTTCATTATGTAATTGTAATACTTATATATTTAAACTTTGCTCTCATCAATAATAATTCGGTTCAATTCTCTTCCATTCAAGTTTCACTTCTGAACAATTAGCTTCTTCCTTTAGGCATCAACAAATCACACTTGGCCCAAGTCTTTGGAATACTAACAAGGACGTTGACTTGGATTGTGACGTAATCCTTTTGACTTTAAAATCGTTTACTTATGTGGTGAGTTATCGCTCAAGGTGGTATGATTTCCCATTTTCTTTTCTTATGTGAGACGATTGTGTTTTATTCCTCTCGTCTGTCGTATTTCAAGCAAATTTTAATTAGAATTTTAGAGACATTATTATAGACTTAAATATTGAGCAACCATTAGAGTATAAAGGAGGCGACGATACATTTGTGGATGCTCTTATGAGGTACGTATAAGCAATGGATGGACGAATTTAAGATTGTTAATAAAGCTTTTAATACTTTAAGTCTATCATTAATTGGAAAGACTTAATTTTGACCCTTTCAACATTTTTTCTCCAACCGATCGAATATACAACTTCTTTCTCTCTCCTTCGAGGTGCCCCACACGCCTGTTATGCATTTGAAAGAGCAACTTACATAAGATGTAGAAAGTGTTGTTTTTTACATTTTATTACTATAGTTAAAAAGGCCCCAGCCTTCTTTTTCTTTTCTTCTCTATGTTTTTTTTTCTTGAAGCAAAAAAAGTAAGGTGAGACTTGTTGAAAAATGATATACGAAATACTGCTAAGCTATTTAAATTAAACTTTCAAGAAGGAAGGAACTTCTCTATTTTGATCGAGGCGTGCGGAGCACTGTCCTTAAGAGTAGATCGCGCCCCTCTGAGAGAGTATCTCGGTGCAGCAGGTTGATGGCGGCCTACCCTCCAGGATTCAACGATCGCTGGCCCTGCAAGCGTGCACTCGCAATGCACAGGCCCTCGAACAGCTCGGTTTTGTTTCCTCCAGAGATGCAGGGAAGAACTGAAGGGTTTAAGGAATTTTTCAGACGAAGAGGAAGATGGTTGAGTTCTGTATTTTTGAGAGCAGGAAATAGGTCCTTTATAAAGAGAGTTTATCATCGTTAGAAAATATTTGGGAAGAGAAAATAATCCTTGGACAGAGAACCAATCTTTACTTGTGCAGAGAAAGCCTTGCAAAGTGTCACTGCAATGACAGGACAGGACAGGACATGGAAAGATACGAATCTCAACAGCTATCTCTGACCCAAATATTATGACAGGATTTGAAAGATTTTATTTTAATTTTAAATCCAAAAATAAAATTGGCAAAACTTAGCCTATTCGTTCGGGCACACCCGCGAGGCTCTGAAACCCAGATTTGCACCCCCCCTGCGCGTGCGATGCGGGCGCACATGCGCATTAAGTTTTCTGGATCCGGTAACCAAATTTCCTTCACTGGGCCTCAATGGGCTTGTGTGCGCGCGAGCACCCCCTGGTTTCTAGCCCACACAACCCATCATGAAAGGGACTCCATATATAAACACTAAAGAGTTCTTTTCCTATCCAATGTGGGACTAAAAGAACTATGCTTAATTTGAAATACCCTCAAAATACTAACAATCCCCCACTATTTCAAAATTAAAAGGAAGGATAATAGGAACGAGAGAGAAGAGGAGGAAACATAAGAATTCAATGCATCAATAATGATGACTTTTGGTCTATGAACCACTACCTAGGATATGTAGGTGTGTCCCACAAAGTTGGTGAAACATAAAGTTTCTATGAACCAATCTTCCTAATTATGGATCATTGACCTACAACCCACATATCATTCATAGAACCGAGCTGTTCAAAACGGGTTGGCGCGAATCGGCCATGCGCCTACCTGGATATTCATGAGCGCTCTAGAGAATATGTCTACATTCTCATAGGAAGCGGCCCCACTTTCACACTAATATAGGTGGATCCATCAAGTGTGCATTGCAATTAAACACACCACCAATAAGGGCTATGGTAATCCATTAAGAGCTAATGCTCATCCTTTACACATTGCAATTTGCGCTATCTACATCATAGGAAGGGACTTCTCAATAATAAAATAATGATAGTGCATCTCCAAGTCAACAAATGATTTGTTATTACCCATATGAACCTACTTCATGAGTTCATCAATCACATAGGCTGGATTACTATCATTTTTGACTCTTTGTTATAGACATGAGTCCCATTCCCCTCGATGTATTCTCCACTAGTTTCTCCCCTAGTGGTTTGGTAAATGGATCACTTATATTAAGCTCTGACCTCACATAGTCAAGAGATATGATCCCATCATCTAGCAGCTGCTTTACAATTTTATGTCTTAGGCGTATATGCCTACTCTTTTCATTGTATATTTTATTCTTAACTCTAGCAATAGTAGCTTGGTTATCACAATGAATAGACACAGACGGAGCTGGTCTCTTCCAAATTGGTATATCAATCAAAAGATTCCTTAGCCACTCGGCCTCAGTACGCCTTCTCTAAGGCAACAAACTCAGACTCCATAGTGGAGCGAGCTGTGACTGTTTGCTTTGATGATTTTCAAGACACCGCACCCCCACCAAGTGTGATCACATATCCACTTGTAGACTTTAACTCATCAGATTCAGAGATCCAGTTAGCATCTGAGTATCCCTCTAAAACAGAAGGAAAGCCACATATGTCAAACTATAATTAATAGTACCTTTTAGATATTTTAGCACTCAATATAATGCTGTCCAATGGTCCTTATTAGGACAGTGAGTGTAACGACTAAGTCGTCCCACGGCATAAGCAATGTCAGGTCGTGTGTAATTCATCAAGTGCATTAAACTACCAATGATTTGTGCATACTCAGATTGTGACAACACTTTATTTTTTATTCTTTCTTAAATGAATGCTACCATCATAAGGTGTGGAAACAGGAGTGCAGTCAAATGACCAAATCTCTTCAACATTCTTTCTATATAGTGTCCTTGTGAAAGCATGATATGATCAGAATCTCTAGTTATTTTAATTCCTAGGATCACATCAGCTTCACCCATGTCTTTCATATCAAAGTTAGAGGACAAAAATGATTTGGTGTCATTTACAATTTCTAAGTTTGTACCAAATATAAGCATATCATCAACATATAACATATGATAACACCAACATTATCCTCAAATTTAGTATAGATACATTTATCAGCATCATTAATCTGATAATCATTGGAAACAAGAACACTATCAATTTATCATGTCATTGTTTGGGTGCTTGTTTTAAACCATATAAAGATTTTACAAGTTTGCAGACTTTATGTTCATTTCCTGTTGTCACACAACCTTCAGGTTGGTCCATATATATTTCTTCTTCCAGTTCTCCATTTAAGAATGCAGTTTTAAACATCCATTTGATGTATCACAAGCTTATGAATAGATGCTAAAGCAAATAACACTCTAATAGATGCAATTCTATTCACAGGAGCAAATGTATCAAAATAATTAAAGTCTTTCTTTTGAGTGTATCTTTTAGCAACCAATCTAGCTTTAAATTTATCCAAAGACCCATCAGATTTCAGTTTTCTTTAAATATCCATTTGCAATTAGTTGGTTTGCACCTGGTGGTAAATCAACAAGTTCCCAGTGTGATTTGATAATATGGATTCTAATTCATTATTAATAGCCTCTCTCCAGAATGGAGCATCTGGAGAGGAGATAGCCTCTTTACAAGTGAGAGGGTCATCACCAACTAGAAATGTAAAGAAATCTTTACCAAAGTCAGTTTCTTTTCTAACTCTTTTACTTCTTCTTAGTTCAATCTCTTCATTATCATTAGATTCTTGTGCAAGACTAGATGATGAAGTATGAGATGGTTTATCAACATGAGTTTTCAATGAAAAACATGCTCAAAGAATTCTGCATTTTTAGTTTCAACAATAGTGTTAATCTCCATAACATTATTATCACTTCTAGTCACAAGAAACCTATATGAAGCACTATGATGTGCATAGCCTATAAACATGCAGTCAAAGGTCTTGGTCCTAGTTTCTTTCTTTTGGGTTCAGGTAGAAGAACTTTAGCTAGGCACCCCCACACTTTTAAATAGTTTAAGTTTGGTGCATGTCCTTTCCAGATTTCATATGGAGTTATACCGGTTTTCTTATAGGGTATTCTATTTTGAATATGACAAGCAGAGAGTATAGCCTCCCCCCACAGATTCAGAGGTGCACCAGAACTTATAAGCATAGCATTCATCATATTTTTGAGTGTTCTATTTTTTCTTTCAGCAATACCATTAGATTCAGGTGAATATGGAGGGGTAGCCTCATGAATTATGCCATGTTGTTCACAAAATTCATTAAATTGTTTAAGTTCATATTCACCACCTCTATCCGATCTCAATCTCTTTATTTTCTTATTTAGTTGATTTTCAACTTCTGATTTATATTTCAGAACATTTCAAAGGCTTCATCTTTAGATCTTAATAGATAGACTACTGTATATCTAGAACAGTCATCAACAAGGTGATATAGAATCTTTTACCACCTCTAGTTAAGTTATTTTTAAGGTCACCAAGATCACTATGAATAAGCTCAAGCAATTCAGATTCTCTTTGTACACTTTTGCATGATTTCTTAGTGGATTTATATTCAACACATATTTCACATTTGTCAAGATCAGATATAGTTACATTATGCAAGAGACTTATATCTTTCATTTTCTTAATGTAAGAAAAATCAACATGTCCTAACCTACCATGCCAAAGATCACAAGAGTCAATCATGTAAGCAGAAGAAGTAGATGCATTTCTATTTATGATTTCAAGTACATTCAGCATAAATAAACACTGACTACAGTACCCTTTACCAACAAATTGTCCATTCCTAGTCATTACAATTTTATCAGATTCAAAGCAGACCTTAACTCCAGCTTTTCCAAGAAGGGAAACAGAAATGAGGTTCCAACGAATCTCAGGAACATGAAGCACATCTATAAGAGAAAGGATCTTCCCTGAAGTAAGCTTGAGAAGCACCTTTCCCTTACCCACAACGGGTGAGGGCCTCGAATCGCCCATGAACACTTGTTCACCATCATCAACGGAGGAGTAAGAAGTGAAAGCTCCTCTGTCGGCACATATATGTCGGGTTGCTCGGAATCAATCACCCAATTCTTATTATGTGCAACCATGTTAACTTCAGAGATTACAGCAGCAATAATGTCCACTCTCAACCAGGTTAGCTTGTGGTTTGGATGGAGCCTCACCAGTCTTCCGGAACCTACACTGTGCTGAGTAGTGTCCGGGTTTGCCACACACAAAACAGTTTCCTTTCTTCTTGAAAGTAGAGTTAGGGTTTCTTTTCATCTTAGGGTTCTGATTTGGTTTGAAGTTTGGCTTATGAAAGTGTTTCTTTGGTTAGAAGGCTTGCTTTCAATTAGATTTGCCTTGGAAGTAAACTCCTTGGCCTTTACAGTTTTCTCTCTTTCTTTATTTTTCTCTTCAATTCTGATATGAATTATTACATCTTCAAGGTTCATTTGTTTCTTTTATGCTTCAGTTCTTTCTTGTAATCTTTCCAGGAGTCGGGTAGTTTTTCAATTAGGGCTCCAGCAACAAAGGCTTCGGGTAGGGTGATATTTTCATTTTTAAGATCATCAATTAGAACATGGTATTCATGAATTTGAGAGGAAATATCTTTTTTCATCAGACATGACAAAATTCAGAAAATTTCCAATAGCAAATTTTGAGTTCCAGCATCTTCAAGAATGTATTTCTTATTAAGACTTTCCAAATTTCAGTTGCAGTTTTATAAGGACAGTAAACATCAAATAATGCATTGCTAAGTGTGCTGAGAATGATGTGTCTACAGATTTGTTGGCCTTTTCCCAGTTTTGCAATTCCTTTTCTTTCTCTGGTTTAGGATCAGTTATAGCAAAGACATAACCAGTTACGTCAAGTGTGGACATAACCTTTTCTTGCCATCTTTTATAGTGAGTTCCATTAAATGGTTCAATTCTAGAGATGTCAGGCAGAGACTTAACATTAGTAGCAGCAACCATAGCAGTATCCATATCTACTCTTAATTGTTGAAAAATGATATACGAAATACTGCTAAGCTATTTAAATTAAACTTTCAAGAAAAAAGAACTTCTCTATTTTGATCGAGGCGTGCGGAGCACTGTCCTTAAGAGTAGATCGAGCCCCTCTGAGAGAGTATCCCGGTGCAGCAGGTTGATGGCGGCCTACCCTCCAGGATTCAACGATCGCTGGCCCTGCAAGCGTGCACTCGCAATGCACAGGCCCTCGAACAGCTCAGTTTTGTTTCCTCCAGAGATGCAGGGAAGAACTGAAGGGTTTAAGGAATTTTTCAGAGGAAGAGGAAGATGGTTGAGTTCTGTATTTTTGAGAGCAGGAAATAGGTCCTTTTAAAGAGAGTTTATCATCATTAGAAAATATTTGGGAAGAGAAAATAATCCTTGAACAGAGAACCAATCTTTCCTTGTGCAGAGAAAGCCTTGGAAAGTATCACTGCAATGACAGGACAGGACATGGAATGATACGAATCTCAACAGCTATCTCTAACCCAAATATTATGACAGGATTTGAAAAGATTTTATTTCAATTTTAAATCCAAAAATAATTGGCAAAACTTAACCTATTCAGGCACACCCTGTAATACCCCTCTCCCGGTATACGTACATAGTTACGTAATCAGTCTTTCGACCGTATTTTCCGATTTACCTTCCGTATTTGACCAATTTCAATTCCAAATATCATTTTCCAATATTTTAGATTTTATGTGATTTTCTGGAAATTTCTGGAATTAAAATGAATTTATTCAAAACCGGTGTCGGCCAGTACCGCTGGCCGATTTCCGAATTTTTATCTTCCAAACTGTTAGGAATTTTTAGAAAGTCCTTTAGACTTTATTGCTTAGAATCATATTTCCTACTTATACTCTTTTTCTGAGAATTTTATAAATTTATGAAAATCCTTTCGGAGTCGGTAAATTACTGATTCCAAGATTTTTAACTAAAAATCTATACAGTAATTCTTCAAACGAATTTCACCATTGGTCTTCAAATATTTTTCTTGATTTTTGGTAAAATTTTCAGACCAATCCGAGATACTTGAATTTCGGACATTTTTCTAAAATTTGCAAAATTCCTTTTCCACTTCATTTCCACCTCATTTCCCACTCACACACTTCACCTAACCCCACTAACTCTCTCTCCTTCCCATGGCCGGCCAAGTGGCAATGGGAGAGACACCTCACCCCTCCCTTTTTGCAAGAAAGCCCCTCTCATCCATCAAATTTCCAACCCCTTTACAAAAATCCCAACCTATAAATTCCTATACATTTGCAAATCACCCTTTTTCTCTCTTTCACTTCATCAAGAGAGAACCCTCTCCAAGATCTCCTTCTTCCTCTTCAACAAACCCTAGCTCCAAGAGAACACCCAACCTCTTCACCTTCACCTCAAGGCTTCAAGGACTCCCTCTAGGGCTCCATCAAAGAGCTCCATCTTCTATCAACACTCCTCAAAGCAACATCAAGAACAAGTTCTTCAACCCTAGCTTCATCAACAACTTGTGGATTGAAGCCAACACCTCCATCCTTGGATCAAGCTTTAGATTTGACCCCTCCAGGTGAGTATCTTACTCACCAAGACCTAGCTAATATTCCATAGGCTTAGGGTAGGGATCCTTGTACAATTATAACATAAAAATCCTATTTTTAGGACATTAACACCCAATTCCAACATACCCATGTGGACATATTAATCACCATGGCTATTCTCTGTTCTAGTGTACTTGTGATGATAGATCAGGTCCCCTAATAACATAAAAATCCTACCTTTAATCTGTTAGAATCAACCCACGAATTCTGATTTTCTGCCTTAACAGCAGCTTATTCCAGAGGATCGGTCGACCGGCAGTCGACCGATCACTCTGCCGATGTGCACAGAGTGCACAGCTTTGAGCTGGCGGTCGACCGGCAGTCGACCGACCACTCGACCGGCTTAAGGAATTTGTTGTGGACCAGTCGACCGGCAGTCGACCGGCCAAACCTGGAGCTCACGCACCTTGTACGGTCGACCGGCAGTCGACCGGCACTCGACCGCCTTTGTAAATCCCAGTCGACCGGCAGTCGACCGGAGGTCGACCGCCAGGTCAAATCCTGGGACAGAATTCAGACTCCTTTCCTTTCTAATTTTTGATATTTCCCTGATATATGTATGCTGTTTTAGCTTTGTTTATGCTTCATACCTGTACTGCATGACTTGTTACCTGATGGATCTTGCTTTATTATGCTTCATGACTCATGTTATATATTACTATTCCATATCATGTTAAATATGAAATATCACCCCCCTTCATGCTATCACTCAAACACCAAGCATGATATACCCGACCTTTATATAAAATATACCAACTTACATGGGGACAGGGGGAAATATGCGGAATATCGATATGTGTTCGTGTTTACAGTGGTATTAGGTTGTGCACTATATTTTCCGGTCTTACCTGCGGTACTCCAGGGGACCGAGGGGAGTGCTTCCTCCCTTTCCTGTTTACTGTCATGACAAGGGCATACATAAGACCCTCCTGTTAGCCTAGCGGCAGGTTCCGTCTTCAAGCAACGGAACAATACTGGGCCGTGGTCCCGGGCATGCACGGGACCCACTGTAAACATAGTTCGTCGATACAACCGCTGTTTCCAATAACAACCTTGTTTCACTAGGATATGGATCTATGTGCTCTGGGACGCTGGGTCACATAGCTAGATATCACAGTAAGACAAGTAATAATAATAAGACATAAATTGTAGATTTATTGCATATGACTTTATCTTTCTTAGTTTACATCTCTTGTCATGCATTGCTACTTAGTACTATCTCATTATCTCTATTCATGATCCTTGCCACTCGGCTATCCTTTATTTGTTATATTATGTCTTGACCCTTTGGATTTGCATATTCAGATTCTGAGGCTTGGAGCGAAGTGGAGCCTTCCACAGAGGACTTGGCTTACCTAGGAGAGCAGGCTGACCAGCTCTAGATCTATCCTGCCCGACACTTCTTTTGGTTCACGGATCTCCATCCTTACGTGAGCGCTTTTGTATTTTTGATTGTATATCGTTCTTTTGGACTTGGGTTATGATAAAGGACACTTGTAAAGTGATTTTGCTTATCATAACTTGTGCAACCTTGTATTTATATTTTGTAAGTTGGCATATGATTATACCACGCTGTGTGTGTTGTACTCTGATACTTGTTGTACTTATGCTTAGCGTATATACGTGGGGGCACCATCTGGCCTACGTATATGCGTTGCAGTGACGTCCCCGTATCTTTGGGATCGGGGCGTTACAGGTTGGTATCAGAGCCTAGGCTCTCAAACCTAAAAGTACAACCAAGTGGCAAATTCTAGTGATTTGCTAATGCCAACTACAATGTACAAAGTTATAAAGTCCTTCTTGATTCCTTCGTTGATCAATTCCTTCGTATCCTAAACTCCTTTCCCTTGTTTCCAATTCCAGATCTTATCCCTTTCGGTATGGAGAGACGTTCGGGTCGCAACAATGTCGGGCAAGTACCGAATGGACCCGTAGGAGGAGAGGGTGCTGATGTCCTGAGGATCATTCAGACTATGCTGGGAAACCAGCAACAGCAAATGGAGAATCAGCAGCAGCAGACTGAGCTCCTCAGGCAGGAGTTGGCAGCTCCGAAGGAGCAAAGGCCTGGGAACGTGTCAGACTTTCGGCGGCTGCAACCGGCCGTATTCACGGGAGTCGAGAGACCATTGGAGGCTGAACAGTGGTTAACAGACACCACCGATCTGCTGAACGCCGCCAGGGTGCCTAAGGAGAACCAAGTGGAGGTTGCAAAGATCCAGCTGAAGGACATAGCCAGGACTTGGTGGCTTGCAGAGGAGGCTCGCTTGAAGGAACCTATCTCTTGGGATACGTTCTCCAAGAGCTTTTATAGCAGGTTCTTTCCCGCCACTGCTCAGAGGGACATGGAGGAGCAGTTCATCAGGCTTCAACAGGGGGATAGATCCGTGGATGAGTATGCTGCAGAATTCCTCAGGCTGAGTCGCTTTGCCCCTTACATGGTGTCAGATGAAGAGAAGAGGGCAAGCAGGTTTCAGCAGGGTTTACAGATGGAGATCCAGATGTTTCTGATGCCCCAGCAGCTGAAGACCTATGCTGAGGTTCTCACCATCGCTCGAGAGGTGGAGCGTGGGTTTCAGAAGAAGCAAGAGAACCAGGCCATGAAGAGGCCGTTTGTGCCGGTGGGCAGAGGAGGACCATCCAGAGCAGCGAAGGTCCAGGCCAGGCAACCATTCAGGGCAGTTCCTTACCAGGTGGCTCGACCAGGTCTTATCTGCAATTTCTGCCAGAAACCAGGACACTCTCAGCAGGATTGCCGGAGGGCAAACGGATGGTGTTTGGTGTGTGGAGCAAGAGACCATGCCGTGGAGACCTGTCCGCACAGGAGAGTGGGGTTTGCTAATCAAACCTTGCCGGCACCTCAAGGGCAGAATGTACAGAGGGTACTACCAGGGCCAGTTGGGCAGAGGCACCAGGGACCAGTGATGAGGAGAGCTCTTCCCCTTCCTCCACCGCGTGTTGTTCGCCCAGTGCAGAGAGGAGCCAGGACGGCAGCAGGACGTGGTAGAGGTCAGGCCTACAACCTGTCAGCGGAGGAGGCTGAGGCTTCAGAGGAGGTGATTACAGGTAACATCAGAGTTCATTCTATACCCGTTCTCGCTCTCTTCGATTCAGGTGCATCCCACTGTTATATCTCCGACCATTTTGTGGCTGTTCATTCCATACCTGTTAAGGCTTTAGACCACAAGTGGGAGATAAGTACCGGGAATGGGGTAGTTGTATCTTCTAGAGTTTGTGCTGACTGTCCAGTGGAACTTTGTGGGAAGATCTTGGCCATAGATATGCTCGTACTAGACACCAAAGGGTACGACGTAATCTTAGGCATGACTTGGCTCAGTCAGTACTATGCAGTGATTGACTGTAGAGGAAGGAAGATCAATTTCAGAATCCCGCGTCAGCCGGAGTTCCAGTTTAGCGGAGAAGTGAAGCCTGCTAAGAGGAAGATTCAGATGACCACTTCGGAGGTTCTGAAGGGAGTGCCAGTGTGGGATGAATTTCCAGAAGTCTTCGCTGAGATTTCAGGACTTCCACCAGAGAGGATAGTGGAGTTCTCCATTGATACAGTTCCAGGGACAGCTCCTATATCTAAGGCTCCGTACAGGATGGCACCGACGGAGTTGGAGATCCTGAAGAAGCAACTGCAGGAGTATTCGGACAAGGGATTGATTCGGCCGAGCACTTCACCATGGGGAGCTCCAGTACTCTTGGCGAGTAAGAAGGATGGTGGTAAGAGGCTTTGTATTGATTATAGGGAGTTGAACAAGGTCACCATCAAGAACAAGTATCCCTTGCCCCGGATTGATGATTTATTTGATCAGCTCCATGGAGCCCGTGTATTTTCTAAGTTAGATTTGCAGTCGGGTTACCATCAGCTGAGGGTGAAGAAGGAGGATGTTCCGAAGACTGCATTCAGGACCCGATATGGCCACTATGAATTTCTAGTTATGCCTTTCGGAGTCACCAATGCCCCTGCAGTCTTCATGGACTTGATGAACCGAGTGTTCTCCCCTTACCTGGATCAGTTTGTAGTTGTATTCATAGATGACATCCTGATCTATTCAAGGAATGAGAAGGAGCATGCAGAGCACTTGAGGATTGTGTTGCAGACCCTTCAGCAAGAGCGGCTTCATGCCAAGTGGAGCAAGTGTGAATTCTGGTTGGACAGCATAGCTTTCCTTGGACACATAGTTTCAGCAGAAGGAATTTCAGTTGATCCTAGTAAAGTCCAGGCAGTGCAGAATTGGCCAGTCCCGAAGTCGGTGACTGAGATAAAGAGCTTTCTTGGACTAGCCGGATATTACAGGCGCTTTGTCCAGGATTTCTCTAGACTTGCAGCTCCGTTGACCAGACTCACCAGAAAAGGGGAGAGATACATATGGACAGAAGATTGTGATGCAGCATTTGAGCAGTTGAAGCAGAGGCTTATCACAGCTCCAATTTTGAGGACTCCTTCAGGAAGAGGAGGGATGGTCATTTTCTGTGATGCATCAGGTAAAGGCCTGGGGTGTGTGCTTATGCAACATGATCATGTTATAGCATATGCATCTAGGCAGTTGAAGCCTCATGAGAGGAATTACCCAACTCATGACTTGGAGTTGGCAGCTGTGATATTTGCTTTGAAGATCTGGAGACACTACCTTCTGGGAGACAAAGTGTTGATATACACAGATCACAAGAGCCTCAAGTATATTTTCTCACAGAAGGAGTTGAATATGAGGCAGAGGAGGTGGTTGGAGCTTATGGCGGACTATGATATTGACTTGCAATATCATCCAGGCAAAGTCAATACAGTTCCAGATGCACTGAGCAGGATGCCAGAGAACAGAGTGCTAGTCCACCTCACGCAGCAGAGGGAGTTGATTCAGGAATTCATCAGATTGGATTTGATGTTGGTGCAAGGAGGTGATAAGGCAGGGCAGCTTATGACTTTACAGATCCAGTCATCATTGATAGAGGAGATCAAGGGAGCTCAGAAGGAGGACCCCAGATTGCAGACATTCAGAGCTCAGGTGGAGGCTGGATTGAGGTCGGATATCTGCATTCACCCAGATGGTGCATTGTATTTTGGAGATAGACTTTGTGTTCCCCGAGGAGAAGTCAGACAGAAGATTTTGGAGGAAGCACACAGTTCAGCTTATTCTATACATCCAGGAGGAAACAAGATGTACCAGGATCTGAAGAAGCACTTTTGGTGGAATGCTATGAAGAGGGAGATAGCCCAGTTTGTTGCCAAGTGCTTGGTTTGTCAGCAGGTTAAGATCGAGCATCAGAGATCAGCTGGACTTCTTCAACCTTTGCCGATACCCGAGTGGAAATGGGAGCTCATCACCATGGACTTCGTGACGGCATTGCCTCGGAGTCCCAGGGGTAATAATGCGGTGTGGGTGATAGTTGATCGCCTCACCAAGTCAGCTCACTTCATACCATTCAGGGTAGGCCAGTCGACAGAGGTTCTGGCAGATAAGTATATGAAGGAGGTGGTTCGTCTGCATGGAGTTCCAGTTAGTATTGTGTCAGATAGAGACACCAGATTCAGATCTCATTTCTGGGAGAGTCTCCAAGAAAGTCTGGGAACTCGTCTGAAATTCAGTACTTCTTATCATCCTCAGACAGACGGACAATCTGAGAGGACTATCCAGATCCTCGAAGATATGTTGAGGGCTTGCATGATTGACTTTGGGGGATCTTGGGAAGACCATCTTCACTTGGCTGAGTTTTCATATAACAACAGCTACCAGGCAAGTATTAAGATGGCACCCTTTGAGGCATTGTATGGTAGGAAGTGCCGATCACCGATTTGTTGGGATGAAGTCGGTGAGAGGAGTCTTTTGGGACCAGAGATTCTGATGCAGACTACAGAGAAAGTCAGGATTATCAGAAATCATCTCAGGGCTGCTCAGAGTAGGCAGAAGAGTTGGGCAGACACTCGGAGAAGGCCATTGGAGTTCCAGGTTGGAGATCATGTATTCTTGAGGATATCACCTACCAAGGGAGTGATCCGGTTCGGTGCTCGTGGGAAACTAAGTCCAAGGTATATTGGCCCATTCGAGATCCTGGATCGTGTGGGAGATGTGTCCTATAGATTGGCATTACCGCCATCTTTGGACGGGGTGCATAATGTCTTCCACGTGTCTCAGTTGAGGAAGTATGTCAGGGATGACAGCCATATTCTGGATCATTCCGAGCTGGAGCTACAACCGGATTTATCATACCAAGAGCAGCCGTTGGCCATTCTGGATAGGAGTGTCAAGACACTGAAGAATAGAGCTATTCCATTGGTATTGGTGTCATGGAACAGGCATGCGCCAGGGGAGGCCACTTGGGAGCGTGAGGACGTTATCCGGGAGCGTTATCCTCAACTTTTCACATCTTGATTTGGTAAGACTCTTTTCTTCTACTCTTCCTTGCCGTTATCTTTCCTTATATCCATATCTATCCGTTGCTTTTCCTGTTATCTTTCACCTTATGAAATTTCGAGGACGAAATTTTTGTAAGGTGGGTAGATTGTAATACCCCTCTCCCGGTATACGTACATAGTTACGTAATCAGTCTTTCGACCGTATTTTCCGATTTACCTTCCGTATTTGACCAATTTCAATTCCAAATATCATTTTCCAATATTTTAGATTTTATGTGATTTTCTGGAAATTTCTGGAATTAAAATGAATTTATTCAAAACCGTGTCGGCCAGTACCGCTGGCCGATTTCCGAATTTTTATCTTCCAAACTGTTAGGAATTTTTAGAAAGTCCTTTAGACTTTATTGCTTAGAATCATATTTCCTACTTATACTCTTTTTCTGAGAATTTTATAAATTTATGAAAATCCTTTCGGAGTCGGTAAATTACTGATTCCAAGATTTTTAACTAAAAATCTATACAGTAATTCTTCAAACGAATTTCACCATTGGTCTTCAAATATTTTTCTTGATTTTTGGTAAAATTTTCAGACCAATCCGAGATACTTGAATTTCGGACATTTTTCCAAAATTTGCAAAATTCCTTTTCCACTTCATTTCCACCTCATTTCCCACTCACACACTTCACCTAACCCCACTAACTCTCTCTCCTTCCCATGGCCGGCCAAGTGGCAATGGGAGAGACACCTCACCCCTCCCTTTTTGCAAGAAAGCCCCTCTCATCCATCAAATTTCCAACCCCTTTACAAAAATCCCAACCTATAAATTCCTATACATTTGCAAATCACCCTTTTTCTCTCTTTCACTTCATCAAGAGAGAACCCTCTCCAAGATCTCCTTCTTCCTCTTCAACAAACCCTAGCTCCAAGAGAACACCCAACCTCTTCACCTTCACCTCAAGGCTTCAAGGACTCCCTCTAGGGCTCCATCAAAGAGCTCCATCTTCTATCAACACTCCTCAAAGCAACATCAAGAACAAGTTCTTCAACCCTAGCTTCATCAACAACTTGTGGATTGAAGCCAACACCTCCATCCTTGGATCAAGCTTTAGATTTGACCCCTCCAGGTGAGTATCTTACTCACCAAGACCTAGCTAATATTCCATAGGCTTAGGGTAGGGATCCTTGTACAATTATAACATAAAAATCCTATTTTTAGGACATTAACACCCAATTCCAACATACCCATGTGGACATATTAATCACCATGGCTATTCTCTGTTCTAGTGTACTTGTGATGATAGATCAGGTCCCCTAATAACATAAAAATCCTACCTTTAATCTGTTAGAATCAACCCACACGAATTCTGATTTTCTGCCTTAACAGCAGCTTATTCCAGAGGATCGGTCGACCGGCAGTCGACCGATCACTCTGCCGATGTGCACAGAGTGCACAGCTTTGAGCTGGCGGTCGACCGGCAGTCGACCGACCACTCGACCGGCTTAAGGAATTTGTTGTGGACCAGTCGACCGGCAGTCGACCGGCCAAACCTGGAGCTCACGCACCTTGTACGGTCGACCGGCAGTCGACCGGCACTCGACCGCCTTTGTAAATCCCAGTCGACCGGCAGTCGACCGGAGGTCGACCGCCAGGTCAAATCCTGGGACAGAATTCAGACTCCTTTCCTTTCTAATTTTTGATATTTCCCTGATATATGTATGCTGTTTTAGCTTTGTTTATGCTTCATACCTGTACTGCATGACTTGTTACCTGATGGATCTTGCTTTATTATGCTTCATGACTCATGTTATATATTACTATTCCATATCATGTTAAATATGAAATATCACCCCCTTCATGCTATCACTCAAACACCAAGCATGATATACCCGACCTTTATATAAAATATACCAACTTACATGGGGACAGGGGGAAATATGCGGAATATCGATATGTGTTCGTGTTTACAGTGGTATTAGGTTGTGCACTATATTTTCCGGTCTTACCTGCGGTACTCCAGGGGACCGAGGGGAGTGCTTCCTCCCTTTCCTGTTTACTGTCATGACAAGGGCATACATAAGACCCTCCTGTTAGCCTAGCGGCAGGTTCCGTCTTCAAGCAACGGAACAATACTGGGCCGTGGTCCCGGGCATGCACGGGACCCACTGTAAACATAGTTCGTCGATACAACCGCTGTTTCCAATAACAACCTTGTTTCACTAGGATATGGATCTATGTGCTCTGGGACGCTGGGTCACATAGCTAGATATCACAGTAAGACAAGTAATAATAATAAGACATAAATTGTAGATTTATTGCATATGACTTTATCTTTCTTAGTTTACATCTCTTGTCATGCATTGCTACTTAGTACTATCTCATTATCTCTATTCATGATCCTTGCCACTCGGCTATCCTTTATTTGTTATATTATGTCTTGACCCTTTGGATTTGCATATTCAGATTCTGAGGCTTGGAGCGAAGTGGAGCCTTCCACAGAGGACTTGGCTTACCTAGGAGAGCAGGCTGACCAGCTCTAGATCTATCCTGCCCGACACTTCTTTTGGTTCACGGATCTCCATCCTTACGTGAGCGCTTTTGTATTTTTGATTGTATATCGTTCTTTTGGACTTGGGTTATGATAAAGGACACTTGTAAAGTGATTTTGCTTATCATAACTTGTGCAACCTTGTATTTATATTTTGTAAGTTGGCATATGATTATACCACGCTGTGTGTGTTGTACTCTGATACTTGTTGTACTTATGCTTAGCGTATATACGTGGGGGCACCATCTGGCCTACGTATATGCGTTGCAGTGACGTCCCCGTATCATTGGGATCGGGGCGTTACACACCCGCGAGGCTCTGAAACTCGGATTTGCACCCCCCCTGCGCGTGCGATGCGGGCTCACATGCGCATTAAGGTTTTCTTGGATCCGGTAACCCAATTTTCTTCACTGGGCCTCAATGGGCTTGTGTGCGCGCGAGCACCCCCTGGTTTCTAGCCCACACAACCCATCATGAAAGCTCCATATATAAACACTAAAGTTCTTTTCCTATCCAATGTGAGACTAAAAGAACTATGCTTTAAGATTTTGAATACCCTCAAAATACTAACAAGACTCCCTGCACAAAACTAGGGGTGCGGAACGGGGCCGGCCGGCCTGCCAACCCCCACGGACTCGGCCCGGGAATGCCCCTATCTACGGGGTTTGCCTGGGTGGGGCAATTGCGGCCTACGGCTCGGGCCGGGATGACCCGCCTCAATGGCATTTTATTAGCTTTGGGGATCTGGGGGTGTTTTGTAATTTTTTGCAAACCCCCCAACAGCACGCCCCTTTTCTTTTTGAAGTATAAAAAATATGCTTTTACTGGAGTTCAAGCTCAAGACCCCCAGCGCCCGACTTCAATGCCCAACCCACAATCCCACGTTGGGGTGCTAAGAAAAGAAGGAGAATCAAATAAATTTATTTGTTTTTTTATTTTTTTAATTATTCCGGCCAACCCCACCCAACCTGGGTCATCCAAGGCGGGTCAGCGGGCCGAGCCTCTCATTAATTGGGCCCGACCTAGGCTTGGCACGGCTCGGGCCTTGGCCAGATGGGTTTGGGACCGGCCGGCCAAACCCGGCCTGTTCACACCCCTAATCAAAATGCATTAAAGTATAAAAATAATATGTGTTTACATTCCCAAATTCAAAAGACAAATACAGCTACATACCCAAAAATTTACTGCACTTATGGTTTCTTTATACAAAAATAGTGATCTCCTTCACTTAGGATGATAATGGGTCGGTGCTAGACTGGGACCTGGCCCTAAAATCTTTCAGGCCTTAAGTTCGGCCCCAACCCCATCCCTAGGGCTTTGGGGCCGACCCTTGGAACTTTTACTTTTTTCATTTCTTTTTCATTTTCTTACCATTTTTTTGAAAGAGAGTAGGATATTGAACGAAATCATGTGATTCTCGCTCATGGCATTTCATCAAACTATTAGGACACAATTTTGTACTGTAATAGAAACAGGATTATGAGATTGTATCTCTGTATCATATTAAGATTCCTTGTGTGTCTGTATCATAATAGGATTCTTCTCTGATTTGTGTATATATTATTGCCTCGTGAGCTAATAACATTTCAATTCTCTCCAAATTCTAGTTTTATATAGTATCGGACTTGAAATCTTTTCTCTTCAAAATTTTCTTTCAATCCATTCAAGTTCGTATTCATCTATTTCTAGTTCGTATTCATCGACATCACTCAAATATTTGCTGGAGATTGCACTCTGCTCGTAAGGTCGCAATATTCACTCCTAGAAGAAGATCGCTCGTAATCTGCTTGTAATCCACTCACAGATCTGTGGTATCAGGCGGTTCTGAGTAAGATCTGTAGGATAAGGCGGGTCCGGGTCGGACCGGATCCCAAAATCAACGAGTAAACTTGATTTGGTAAGTCAGACGATCAAAGGTCGTTTTTCACAATCCAGGTACCAACCCTTAGTTTTTGGGTGTTCTGCATGAGCTGGTAGATTCTGTTTTTGTAAATTCTATTTGGATTGGCTATTATAGGTATTATGACTTCTTTCACTGAAAAGTTTCCTCAGTCAATGTCAAACTGGCTAGATCAAATTATCGTCAGTTACTTTTTGGTGCACTTGACTTCACAAATAACATTGATTGATGTGGTGGTGATTTTTCGTCACAAGTGATTGGGCGATCGATCTACATCACAAGCGAGATTAGGGAGTGGATGTGTGTGTATGATAAGAAAATGCACAATACAAAAAAGAGAGACACTAAATTTTTACGTGAAAACTTTTAATCCGAAAAAACCACGTGGAGGAGGAGAATCTACTATAATTCGCAAGTTACATGAATTATTTGTCAAAGTCCCAATGTTGGGCTTTGCTGGAAGAAAACAAGATCCAAAAGTCATTTCTCTCGTTGGAGGAGAAAGTATATTTATACTTGATTGATCTCTCTGCCTGAAAGCAGATGATACGGGTGAAATCCTCGTAATCACATGATCTGCACGTGTTGATTTATTTGTGACGGTCGTGATCACTGGCGTTTGATTGTTGGGATTGCATGCAGAAAAATTCGCCTCTGTCTATAACTACCAATTGCTGGAGGGCGTTACATGCTATGAACATGGGGGAAGATTAGCCTGCCTAACTATCGGCAGAGATCAGGAATGATCTGTTGACGTAGTTTCCTTGCGTGAAATTGAAGTCTTCAGAATGGAGGAAACTCCGGAATGACTTGGAGCATCGGAGCTACCGGGACAGAAGTATCTTTGGAGCGAAGAGTGACTTCAGTGTGGATCGAACTGGCTCTAAGTGGACATGGAGTGACGGAGTCTCCTGATTGCTTGGACATGACATTATCTTGTGATGGCAATTTTTAACCACTACAAATGCTCTGCTCTCTCTTATCGGAGCTTGCGAAAAAAGTCAGAAGAGCGGAGTTGGTAGGAGATCATTTCGTCTTGATGCTTGTGGGTAAATGTGGATCTTGAAATTAAATGTGGATCGTCTAAATTGACTTGGAGATCACGTTGCTGGCTGATAGTTGGCATGCCGATCGGTTGATTTCTTGAATTTGTAGTCGGCACCTCTTCGGATCCTGACATCATGATGACTGAGATCTTTTGGTTGCGATGGTTGATATTATGCCTCATCGGTTGACCGAAGATCTCTGAATATACCGATTTTTCAGGATAAGAAATTTAAATTGGAGACAGTTTGACTGCTCTCCTTCCATCTATCAATAGGCTGGATCTTTTAGGTAAAAGTAAACTTTGTCATCTCTCCTCTGTGAAACCTCTGTATTCTCTTGTTGTTTCTTTGTTGGATCGCCATGTATTCTTTTCTCCTCTTCATCAGATAGAGAAAGGAAATGGAAAGAAAGAAGAAGGTGTAGAGCACCCGCTCTTCGTGAGTCTAGTTGGTGAGATATGGCAGTCGTTGTGATGAGCCGTCATAATACATTTTTCGTTGTGATAGGGCTCTGCCATTGTGGGCGAGTGCTTGATGGCGCACTTCGATTGGAGCCGATGATCTAATTTTAGTTACCCAATTTTTAGGGGGTGAGGATCGATCTTTGGGATCCGATCCTCCCTCCATACCGGGTGCATGAGAGAGGGAGCTTTTGGCCAGGTGTGCTGCTGAATTGCTTCTCACCCTGGAGCATGAACCTCTTCCTCAGAATGCCGAAGTGAAAAAGTGTTGCTATCTCCTTCTGGTGTATTTTGCCGGAGTCCAACTGGTCGGACGTTGCTTTTGGAGGGATTCTTGGGACCGTCGCAGTGAGCGGTGTTGACATGGCTGCCTTGGATGTATGCAAGTTGTTACTGAGGCCTAAGGTCGCCTGCTGAGGATCCATGGCGGGTGGACTGCTTTTAGGAGATCTCATCTGATGAACAAATCTTTGTTGTTCTTACATCGGGGGTCTGGCCACGGTAGCAGAATAAGTTTTCCGATCTCCTTATTTCTTTTTCAAAAGTGTAAATACAGAGATTTAAATGAATTTCATGTATTCCATTTGTCAGATGTAACGACATAATGAAACTTAATAAAATATAATGAAATATAAGACATGTATTTTCATAATAGAATGACTGAGTCATATTTAGATCATCTCTTGTTGGATAGTGGAATGATCATACCTCTTGAGAGGCCTGTCTTTTAGATGGCAAAATGCGATAAGTCTGCATTACCATCTCCGGATGGTGACTCCACCTCTGAGCATACATACGTTAACTCCAAATAAAGTAAGACCTCAGCACCAGAGGTGGACTGCTCCATTTGAATGGTTGCCCGATTTGGAGGGCGAGCCGAGGGTAGCCTGAAGGCAGATGTTTGTGTCTACTTTTCTCAAGTGGAGACGTCCCGTCTCGGAACAACAAGAAGATGATTCCCAGTGAGGGGAGCCCTCAGTTACGGAGCTGAGTAGACAGTTGCTCAATTGGAGATGGGTTTTCCTAGGAAAGTTTCCCAATTGAGGATGAGTCATAGAAATCGAGAGATAGATGTTTGTGCTATGATTCTCAAGTGGGGACTTCCCTCCTCGGAACACACAAAACAAGATAGTAGCCTAATCGACGATTGACCTTCCGAACGGTAGTTGCTCGATTGGGAATGGGCCCGCAATTATCCGGTGGGGGATGAATCTTCTGGACGGTAGTTGCCCAGCTGAGGATGAGCCCTAAGGGTGGCAGTTGCCTGATTGGGGATGAGCCTTCAGGAGGGCAGTTGCCCAATCAGAGATAAGTCTGAGAGTGTCGGAGGCAGATGCATGCGTTATCATTCTCGAGTGGGGCTACCCTTTTCGGAACAAACAGATAGAGGTCTCCGAGTAAGGAGAGCCCTCAGCTGCGGAGTTAGACGGGAAGTGGTGGGATAAGCATTTCAAATGATCGTTGCCCCACCTAGGGTGAGCCAGAGAGAGCCAGAGGCGATGCTGATGTTGTCGATCCTGAGTGGGGAATCCTGAAAATACACCTAAAGGATGTTGGCCCAATGGCCTTCCACTCTAGTTTTGATGATGATCAACACTCATGTAGTTATGTTTATAATATTCTTGTGTTTCTAAGTTTCAGATCATTAACAGGATATTAGGTTGGTGATTAGCTTCAACAAGATGATTAGAAGCTATTCATGATGATTCCGGTGCCAAAGCTTAAAGATCATACCTTTGCACTTGGAGAATCACGGAGTTTGGACCGAGTCTACTTGAAGATGGAGTTCCTCAAGAGAAGACTTAGGTATCCTAGTTTAGATAGAGTTTTAGATCCATTTGTAAAGCTTAGTATAGTTGATATGCTCAAGTGCACAAATCACACACGTTTTATGATTGAGTTTTGGTTTTCATGAATAGTTTATCAAAACAAGTTTAAATTGATATATGTATAGTTGCTTCATTCTATGCATGCATGCTTATTTTTTAAACAACTTATTTTGACTATCCTATTCATGTTTTGGAAATTTCTAGTTTGATAAAATACAAGTTTTGTTTATGATAAAAATACAAGAGTTGGTTTTGGTATTTTTCTATCATGCATATCCTTTAAACCAAAACCTTGTTATATGCTAGATATCAAAACATAGATATTTCATTATGATTGTGTAGTGGATCATATCCATACACACTATGCTTTAATAAGTTCAAAATATCTTTTTTTTGTACTTTGTGAAGTTATGGAAAAATAAGTTTTAGAAAACATATTTTTAGAAAAACAGTTTTTATTGTGATTAAAACTATTTAGTGGATTTACTGTGAATTTATGGATTTTTATTGAGTGAAAGACCTATTTTCAAATCCGTATCTGTGCAGTTCTGCACTGTGCCTGCCAGGCCAGTTCGGTCGACCGGACCGTCGACCGCACCAAGTGGCCGGTCGACCCGGTCGGTCGACCGATGTGCACAGACGTACACGCTGGCTACACATTGTAGTCGGTCGACCCGGACCGGTCGACCGAGTTAGAGTTCAACTCTCAGGATGTTTCGGTCGACCGGGCCGGTCGACCGCTAGTGCCCAACGGTCACTTTTCTGACCGTTGGCGGTCGACCGGGCCGGTCGACCGTGCCTGTCAGAGCTGCCAGCTCGCCCTAACGGCTAGTTTTGTATAGGGGCTATATAAACCCAATCTCTTTGGGGATTTTGGCCAAGTTTTTTTAAGGAGAAAAATTTCTGGTTTCTAGAGTTTTAAAACAAGTTTTCAAAAGTGTTTGGGGCTTTAATTCTTCAATCTTTATTGTTTTAGGTTTTTGGAAAAATCAAAGAAAAAAATATTTTGGGAGATTTGTCTTGGTTTTCATTCTATATCTTTGGAAGGATTTTCCCAAGTGATTTTCTTTGTTGCTAGTTTTTCCAAACACCTAGTTTTCCACACTTGAGCTATCTTCTATCCTAAACTATTAGGATCTTTGTTTTGTGGAAAAAGAAAGAGAAAGAAAAAGAGAGTTTGTGGTTTTGAACCACTTGTTGTAAACCCCTCCTTTATTTGTTGTATCCCTCTTCGGTAGAGGTGATCGGAGTGGTATTGGTTTGCTCCCTCCTTAGGTAGAGGTGGAGTTTGGTTGTGAGCCTCTTCGGTAGAGGTGTGTGGATTGGTTGTTGTATTGGCTACGGCCTTACTCCTCGGTTGTGAGGTGGTTGTTTGAGAGAGGAGTTTGGTACTCCTAGTATTGTAAGAATCCTCTTCGGTAGAGGTTCCCTCGGTGGGAGTTGAGATAGTGGAAATCCTACACGGTGGTGTAGGCGGGGATGTAGAGCAAGGTGCTCGAACCTCGAAACAAATCTTGGTGTTTGCGTTGTGATCCATTGTCTCTCTAACTCTCTCTCTTATTATTGTGCAAAGCATCATACTTATCATCATATCATACTTGCTTGTGTTGAGCATTGATTCATTCATATCATATATTGCTTGCCCTTGCATTTATTCATATTGCTATCCACTCTTATATGCTTGGCTTGATTGTGTGTATTTCACATTGCTTGGATTGCTTGTGTGTGTGTGCCCAACTTATACTCATCCAACAAAAGCTTCACATAGCACCTCAACCCATTTAAAGGGGAATCAAGAGGAGTTAGTCCAGAGCCTCGCAAGGGGAATTCGGCTACACTTGTTGTATTGTATTAGTTTGTACATAATTTGCATTAGCTTCCGCATTTAGCGCACTTAGTTTGCATTTAGTTTCTTAGATTAGCACTTACACCTATTCACCCCCCCTCTAGGTGTTTTTCAAAGGGGGGGATGAATAGGTGTACTAGCTAATCTAATGATGATGATGCGAATTAAAAACTATTAAAACAAACTAAAGCTATTAAGCTAACACACAAGGTATACACAAGAGTGTAACCGAATTCCCCTGAAGGGCTCTGGACTATCTCCTCAGGATTCCTCTAGATTAAGTTGAGGTGCCCCTATGACTCTCTTGTTGAATACAAGTGTGAGCAAACAATCACAAGCATATATCAATTAAGCACAAGTAAATCAAGCATATAAAGAGAAAGACAATATAAACATACAAGATATCAACACAAGTGAGAGAGAGAGATATGAGCAATCACAAACACGAGAGAATTATTCGAGGTTCGAGCACTCTTACTCTACGTCCCCGCCTTCAACACTATGAAGGATTTCCATTAGAATCGATCTCACAAGATCACTCAGTGCCCAACACCTATAACGAGTTCACACTATAACTCTTGGACTCACTAGTCCCTATCTTGTTCCCGCAAAACAACACACACAACACAGCACACTAACTTGCTGAGGCCGCTCCTCTACACCGAGCTCCCACGGAACTCATCACAACACGAACCTGCAAGTTCGCCTCTCAAACACAAGATGAAACACTTTGTGATTTCTACACTTTGATCACCTAAAAACTCTCTCACAATAAAATCCCTAGAGGATTGATATAGCAATGAAAAGTTCAAGTTTGTGTGAAAAAATAAAATAGAGTTGCAGTGAAAACTCAAGAAATCTCTTTTGAAAAACACTCTTGAAAACTGTCCTATTGATATGAAGTATTGGCCCTAAAACAAGTGGAGAAAATCTTTAAGAATGATGGAAAAAATGGCTTTGAAACTCTCTCAAAATCTTGTATAAAACAGCCCAAAATAGCCCCCTTATATAGACTCCCCAAAATTAGCCGTTGGGTCCAACTGCAGGTCAAAATGACATGCCGGTCGATCGCCGGTCGACCGACCAACAGTCATTTTTTGACCGTTGGGGCCTGTCGTTCGACCGTCTGGTCGACCGCGCCCAGCTATTGACCTGTCGGTCGACTGCCCGGTCGACCGAGACCAGATCTAGAGAGTAATGCTCTCTGGACGGTCGATCGTCCTCAAGCCAAAGGGATGTGCACGTTCTGTGCCATCGGTCGACCGCGGTCGACCCGCAAAGTCAAGTCACAAATTTTAAGGATTAAAACTTGGTTTTATAACTCTTATAAATTCCCATAAATCACTAAAAATCTACAAATAAGTTCAATGAAATCCTTGAAGTACAAATCTGTGTGATAAAAATCAAACACTTATTATAAACATTTGAACCATTTTTGTGATATAAAATTTTTTGTCTTAAACAAAAATCCGTATTTTTCAAAAATCAATCTTATTTGAAAAAAGATTTTTTCAAACTTCTCCAAATACAAAAATAGATATTTTAAACACTTTTAAAGCTTAGCATGTATAGATATGATCCAACACACATATGAGATGAAATATCTATGTTTTTTGACAAAAAACTTTAAAACAAATTTGATAAATACAAAACTTAAACATATGATATAGAATCACCAAATAAGTTTTCTAATATTTAAAACCAACAATGTGCATGGATGAAATCCAAAACACATATAAATCATATAAACTTGTTTTGATAAAATCTAATCATGAAACATAAGGATGTATAATTTGAAGTATAAATCAAAACAGTATTTTCTAAAATTAAACTATTTTAAGAAATACAATACATGTAAATCTTGTGTATTTGTTGTGTATGAGCTTGAGTATTCACAATTAATCTATCTTTTACATTTTATCTAAAATAAATCTTACACTTACAAATATGACACAAGTCTTGAAAATCTTCTCTTGAAATTCTCTCTCCTCCTTCTTGACTTGGTCAAACCTTGATCCATCAGTTAGACTCCTCTTTGAGTACTTGATGCGATTTGATGTGCGAGCTCTTGAATCAACACGTGTTGGCTTCAAAAGTTGACTTCAAATCTTTGTTGAAGCTAAACACAAATTAAGATCTTGATCAAATATCTAAAACTATATAAACACAAGATCATTAGTACTATAACTACATGGTTAATCATCATTAAAACTAGAGTGATGGGTTCTTTGGACCAACAATCTCCCCCTTTTGATGATGACAAAACTCATTAAGTTATATATGCATGGATTAGAGATAAACTTCATAGAAGCTCCCCCTTAACTCATGCATAGCATAAACAATAAAGATATTCAATAATGTGGTATAACTTAAACAAAAACATATATTCATATATACCAATATTAAAACATGCATATATAAATTCACTACATTCTTCTCTCCCTTTTTGTCAATTCATCAACAAGGGGTGAAAACAATCAACATAAAGATGTATATGCGATATACATTCATGAAGAGGAGAGACGTAAAGTTAGCTCCCCACTGTACATGCATATATGAAGAGGGATGACTAGACACTAACCCACATAAAGCATATATATAATGTATAAGTGGAGATATTAAGTTTCCCCTACATACGTGTATCACGTAAAGAAGAGAGGTCAACTCCTCAATGTGAGATACACTCAACATGAATGTATATATAGAGGAGATGTTAAGCTCCCCTTGCATATAGGCAATATATATCAAAAAATTTTGAAACCGTTTTTTTAAACAATTTTTAAAATTTCTTGAAGTCAACAAAATAAATTATGATACCAATTAAATCAAATTGTAGTTGATAAAAATAAAAGTTGGTACCATTGTGTTAAAAATATTTTTAATATACCAATAGTAGACTTTGATATCAATAAAAGTGAAACATGAAGTACATTTTGATATTTATGATATTATTTGGTATCAAAATGAAAATACCAATTGAAATGATTAGCAGTTGAAATACCAATTGAAATCAATACATAAGCTTATAAGATACCATTTAATATTTAAAAATAAGTCAAGCTTAGCATAGACTTTTTGTGCTTTTAAAGAATGTATAAAGATATTGTAAAACAAGAACAATCAAATCATATATATGTATGCATGAAAATGAAATACCAATTGAAATTGATACTAATTGAAATTTGAAGCATACATATATAAGAAACATATATGAGTATACAAGAATATAATAACATGAAGATTGTTTGTATACTCATACCTACTACCTTATTCATGCACAAGTTTAAAAGATATTCAATACGGGTATATAAGGCATGGTCTCCCATCAACCAACGCCCTTTAAGGGTGAGAAGTTTTTAAAAATAAGATTTGAAAATAGTTGTACATTGAAAACACTACCAAGTGAAGAATAAATAACTAATTTAAAATTTTTTTTTGAAAAACTAGTTAAAGATCATATTTCCCATGAAGCATGTTAAATACACAAGAGTTGACACTCGAAAATATCTATAAAGCTCATAAATGCTAATGAAAATAAAGTCGGAGTAAATAAAAGAAGTGTGAGTGTACAAAGATCATGTGAATAACATATTCATAAAAATAAGTAATAGAGCTCAAAATATCAAAACATATGAAAATCATAAAAATTTATTTTCATTAAAATTAATTAACTTCAAGGTATATGTATGTTCTATTAAAACTAAAAATATACATACATATCTTAAACACAAACGAGTTCATAATAGAATTTTATATGAAGGCAAGTGACTCAAGGGTATACATATATATTTACTAGTTTTAGACAAAAATAACATATACATGAGAGAAAACATGTACATAGATAGGGAAAATAAGTATAAATAAAGAATCATCAAACTAGGTTATACATGTACATGTAATGAGTACAATGAGCAATGAAGCAACAAATAATAATCAAGTATAGTTCACTACTTGTACAGTATAATACAAGTTTAATGAAAACTACATCTAAACAAGTATTCACCACATGAAGTACAAAACATGATCATTAACATAATAAGCATTGAAACCAAACATACTAAAAACATTTATATGAAAGTATGTAAATAAAAATGGGAGTTAGAGATAGCTACCAAAATCAATGAACCAATCTCTAGGTCTCCAAAGCATGTGGTCCTCCCACCAACATCCTTGAAGGTGACGCATCCAATGTATTGTCCATCAAGCTCATGCATCCACCATCAAGACACCAATCTCTCACATCAAGTGAGAGCCCACACTTACATCAACACAAGTGGAGAATTTTGATAGCCATTTTTTTTGAGTCCATGGGGGTTAGTATCATAAGGAACCCAAATATTTTTATTTGTAAAATTTATAGAATTTAATCTATCAAGCAAAATCTTGCAAGATGGCCTTTTGCGGCCGCAATGTGTACATTTGTACACTCTAGATGCATATGAGTGGTGTGAAAGTGAGCATGGAGTGCATATGCATTCCGTGGGTTTGTGCATGAACATGTGATATTTGTTTCTCTTGCGAACATGGATTCCAATTTCTTGTGATCCATAGCACATTGGCTCAAAGTGGAGCCCAGCCCAACAATCAAGTTCTTCTTTATAATACAAATATCATTATTAATTTTTGAAGAAGAGCATGAGCATGGTAATCAACAATCTTTTTCTTTTTTAAAAATATTTTCTTTTCTCTTAAAACAATTTTCCTTTTCAAAGAGTTATTTTCTTCCAAAACAATCTCTTTTTCTTTTTCCACCAAATAATTTTATTTTTCAAAGATTGTTTCCTTCACAAATGTCATTTAATTTTGAAGACAAAGAAATATTCTCTTTTTTTCAAAAAATTCATTTTCTTTTGAAACAATTTCAAATTTATTTTTAAAAGAATCTTTTCTTTCTTCAACAATTCATATTTTTTAAGAAGTTTTTGACAAAAAGATGCAAGCTCATCATGAGGCATTGTTTTCCATTTATTTGCAAAGGGAAAACTTACAATAAAAAGAGTCGAGGAGCTAAATTACAAGTATTCTAAAAGATTACAAGTAGATCTCCTCTGAGATTCCTGGAGAAGTGTGCCGATAGGAGTCTGGTCAGCGCGCGACCACTTTGTCCCCTTTGACGATGTGAGCGATGAGATTCCCTTCTCGCGCCTGGTTCGGGGAATCAGAGAACAGAAGGTTGGTTGAACCCTCTTGTTACTTCTCAAACACCGCCTTCGCTTAGGATTTCCTTCTCGCCTGGTTCCGAAATTTCTTGAGAAGCAGTATTAGGGTATCAGCACCCTGATTATAAAGCAGCTCTCTTAAACAGCCTCTGAATCAAGAGAATAGATCTCTATTTGTGCGCGCAGTGCGTCCTTTCGAGAAGTCGTGAAGGTCTTAGCGTGTATGGAGCTCTCTTCTCTGGAGTCCTTTCGCGTTGTTCTCTCTCCTTGTACCCTGGTGGCTATTTATAGGGAGAGCAAGGGTATAATCGTCCCTTGACAATATAGAAACAGATTGAATCAAATCTGTTTAAATCCTGGAAAGTAGCCTTGCTGCGAGGCTAGGATCGGCTTCTGCGAAGGTAGAAGTGGCCAGGTCGGTTGATCCTCTTGATCTGTTTTGATTCTTTCCATATCGTTGGAGATTTCCCCTGATCCTCTTATTCGTTTTAGAAGAGTCAAGAGATTACGGCAATCAACTACCAATTTGATCCCAGATCTGATCTTGATTAGATTTGGTCTTGATTCGATCAGATTTGATCTCATCCTGAGATTTAAAATGGTCAATAGTTTGACTATAGCAGACCTACATTGCTGCCCGCATTGAGCTTACAGCGAGCTGGATGGCGCATGTGACGAAGTCAGAGGAAGCCCTTCAGCGGAGCTAGATATCGTCTGTGGCGAAATTAGAAGACAGCTCTTCAGCGGAGCTAGATGTTGTCTGTGGTGAAGTTACGAACATCCTTCTGCGCGGTTGCGTTGTCTTCAAGCGAAGTTAACTCTCTGCGGAGTTAGCTGAGCCCTTCCAGCAAACTATGAGTTAGCTTCTGACGGAGCTGTGAATGGCTTCAAGCGAAGTTAGGTGATCTTAGCCTCTCAAGCGAGGCTATCCCTTTGGCTCATGCGATGCTAAGTGCTAGCATCTTAGACCTGCTGAGGTTTATTTAGAGGCAATCCGGGCTTACTGTCTGCTTCACTGGATCAGTAGAGTCCAAGTTGTTTCCTTGTCCCT